>BHDV01043318.1:15397-84564 GCA_005406045.1 Adoxophyes honmai | reverse complement strand
CCAAATCGAAATACATGATAATTCTTGAGATCTCTTCTGTGTCATTCCAAACTTAATGCGAGCGAAGCCGCGGGCAAAAGCTAGTAATTGGTATAAAACCACAGCCATATCGGGCTTGAATTAGTTCGCACGTGGACTCGTGTGTACGGAATAGTAGAGTGAGTATATTGGATTCGTGTGACCAATTGTAGGCGTAAACGTTTTACACCTTACACGTGTTCAACTGATAGGAGAAAGAAAACAATGTCAATAGAATCTAGATCGTAAACATGAAAGTATCAGGGAGGTTAGCTGGGCGTGTTTCGGGCCAAGTCGTGACCCATAATAGGAAGCAACCCGTCACAGCATCCCGATTATGGGTCACGAATTGGCCGAAACATCTCAAATAATCTCGATATAAAGACGTGAATGTCTCCGTTTTATTTGTTACTAGCTGTGCCCGCGACTTCGCCCGCGTGGAATAGTTATTTTGGAAATTACCTTTTTTTCGCAATAAAAAGTAGCCTATGTCCCTTCTCTGGGTTTAAAGATTGTCTGTGCCAAATTTCATCAAAATCGGTTAAGAGGTTTAAGCAGGAAAGCGTAACAGACAGACAGATAGAGTTACTTTCGCATTTATAATATTAAGTAGGGAAGTAGGGATTTGTAGTGAGGAAACTTGGAAAAAACTTTTTCCTAAGAGTACTATTTGCCATTTCTCGTATTTCATACCCGCTCCGCTGCGGTTGGAAGCGAAACCACATTTTGCAATTTTTTTACAGCTTATCACAACGGTTGCGTAACGTCGCGCCTTCGCGTTATTTCATTTGCACGGATGAAATGGAAGGTGGCATAAAAGCCCTGAAAGTACATTTACACGTGGAGTACGCAACAATGCACTTCACGGCATTACCTCCTTATCGCTATACAGCGTCTGAAACAGAATTAGTTTGCGCGAAAAATAAATGAAAAATTTCCATTATCGCTGTAGAAACAAAGACGTGGCTCGTGCAAGCTGGCGCGTGCAAGGCGGCCGGGGGCTCCGCCGCCGCGGCCCTGCGGCACGTGCCTGCAGATTGCGACTGCGACTACGTACGTGATTAAACAGAGATTGGGTGTACAGATAAAGAAAGTCTTTCTAAATATACATACAAATTACACAAAGTTTGATAAACTCTTAGATATATTTAGAGCACGCAACGTGAGCTTGATATGATAAGTGAAAATAACAAATTGCGCATCTTTTGTGAGGGTTAGGTATTGCAGTTGGTCTCGAAATTACACATTAAAATGTAAATGTAAAATTAAAAACTCATTGTATAAAATTTAAAACATAATGAGACCTTAGGTCAATTTGAGCAAGTAAACTATGATGTAAGTATTTTATTAAATCATTCGTAAGCTCCAAAATATATGAAATTATGTAATGGTTCGGATAAGCGCAATTAAAAGTTGAAACAAAATATAACAACAGTTTGTACCAGCAGCCACATGGTTCTGGCAGTTGTGAATGAAAAACCCGTTCGGAACACACCGTACTAAACAGACACCATACTTATTGTACAAGCTACGCGCTTGAGAAACTTGAGAAGACATCTATTTATAATTCGACCGAACAACGCGACTCCATGTGGCAGCGTCTCCGGCTGACACACAAACGTATAGGTATTTTTCTGATTTACAGACACTCATTCACTGAGTTGGAGTCGGTGACCTAATTGCAAATAACTGTCAGGAAGAGCTTTCTACAGCCAATGTTGAAAAAAATGTTCTATTCCTGTTCTATTATGTACTTAGTATTTACAAAGTCAAATGAATAATATTGATTGTAAATCTGCAGAAACAGTACCTATGCATTACCTATCTATTCTGTGCCTATGCTCTGGTCTATAACCATGTCATGATGACGCATAAAGATACAGCTAGCTGTCGCAGATCTCCCTAAAAATTAATTCGACGAAATCTTCTGTACAATTCTTAGGTAGATATGATATAGCTAGCTTGATAAATTTTACCGACTGACACAAATAGTCATGAGCATGGGGCTAAGGCGCATCGTAAGATACTTAATCGATTTTATAGTCATCCATAAATATTTTACCCTAAATTGCTAAACGTGGCACTGGATTTTTGAATTCATGCGCTCTGCCTACCCCTCTTGGGAATACAGGCGTGAAGATATGTATGTATGTATAAACATTTATTCACATTGTTCGCCCATACATTTATTATTTCTCATAGAGTTCCTATTAAAGCTAAGCGTCCACTTGTCGGTATCGTACGCATCGGACGTATCGCACGCAACGGATTGTACCTATACCTAGTATTCTTTGTATAGAAAGTCATACAAGTGCGTCCACCTGTCCGCATCGTACGCATCGCACATCGCCATAATATTATATCTGATTGAATGCGATGCGTGCGATGCGGACCTGTGGACGCCTAAGGTGGCTAAAAATTGAAGACTCGTCCTTTGTATCACAGATAAATCTAGTATTTTTAGTGATGTGAAAAAGTTTTTCTGTTATCATTACCACTTATTACATAGCGTGACTTTTATTTAACATCTTCATATATTTTTAGCCCTGTTAGGTGAATTGGGTGACGTCACGTCAGAGCTATTGTTTTGGACGCGCCAGCCGCAACACAAACGAACGCATTTCCTTAATGATTACTCGGACTTCGAACCCTGCTGCGCACACGATGCATCAGCTAAAAGTGGCCGAAACGAAAAGAACTAACACATGACACACAAATAACGATAAACATCTTTTGAAACTCGTGTACATAATGTCTAGAGAAGTTGTGATATTATATGACTTAAATTACGTGAAAATTGATTTGTTTTGTACTGGTATGTTCGACATAGTAGGCAGATAAAGTAAGTGTAGAAAATTACATCATGATAATATTGTAGCACAGCAGTGACAGGAAGTTACGATAACTTTGTTCCGATCGGTTATACATTTATTATTATGTTAAACAATATGGTTTCCGCTTTTGGTTTCATCATATTCATAATTTGTATTTGGTTCAACAAATTGTAACAATATTTTTGGATTTGTGACATTTTTATTTCTGCCTCAAATGCACTTTTTGTATGAGACGCCTCTGAATGAAATCAATCTGTGTATGGCAAGATGGCTATAGGCAGAAACTATAGGATAGGCCATAAACAAATTAACGAGTTTGTTTATCGGGGGCGTGCTGGGCCGCGGTCCGCCGTTTCGCGGAATACGAAGCAGATCAGCGGGCCGGCGGGCGGCGCTTTTCGGAGTTTTATTTATATTCTCATTGCGACGCGCGCCGCCGGCGACGCTATCAAAATAATGCAACTTGACACGTTAACAAATGGCTTCGCGTTATTACGGGTTTACAGGTTTTTGGGGCATCATGGAAAAACAGCAAATGCTTTTGAGGCGCTGGCGCCTAGGGGAGATCAACTTTATTATAATATGCACTCCAAACTGAGCAGCACTCGCTCGTATGCACATAGCATAAAATAAGACTATACCTAAGACACAAAAGTGGAAAGAAGTCAGAACTATCCTTATTTAATATTTTCTCGTAGAGAGCTAGCGTGCGGCCAGTAGTGGGACGATTAAACTTAGACTGGAACCTACCTATAATAATGGTTTACATTAGTTAATTACTACTATTGGTGATATTTCAAGTCAATTGTAGCTAAAAATAAATTATGTAGATAAAACTAGATTATTATTGCTTGCAAATTTTCAATAAAACAATTCAATTGTACAGGTATTCGTAGCTAGTCTTCTACAGAGCCTTTCCAATAGCGTCAGTGTCAAACGCCGAGAATAACAGCACCAACCGGAGTCCACTAGAAATCAATTTAAACACGCTACGCGAGTACAGTGTAACGTGATGGAATTTAGAAAAAGAGTATTTGGTATAAATAATAGTGTCTGCGCTCTATTGTTGGCGCTGCACCGCGGCGGCGGCGCTGCGGCGACGGTGCGCGCACGCCGCCGGCTCGTGTTGCGGCTAAATGCGGCGCCGGCGGCGAAGCGCACGCAGAAATAACACGCAAACAAACAAAGCCGACAACTCGAGCTCGTCCTTTTACGTAGGTCACGCCTTATCGCCAAGTCAATTTGCATCCGGCGAGCAAGCGACCTCATCTTGTTTTTTAAACAAACGCTCATCTTTTTATAATCATTACACTGGGACTGAATGTAATTAATTAACGAATGAAATCTTGATACCTATGCAATTAATATTGACGATAAGAAGAGTAGAAGACTTAAGATTGGCTGCGCTTACTTAGGAATGATTTTTATCGTAAAAAAGTCACTCTTGCCTGCTACATATTTTCGTATGAAAAATTTACTCTTCCTCGCGCGTACAGAGCAACTTCTTGAAAAACCAAATTAAGTTATATTTTCGTTAAATGCACCCTTTGAAGAATATTATACTTCCAAGCATTAATGGTTTGCTTAATATAATGTAACATGTTCCTAGTTGCTGAGCAACAACGCGTTCAAACGTTTGTTATTTGTGAACCAGATCTGCGATAACACGCAACCGGGTGCAGTCCAGTGCTAACTGTCAAAACATCTAGTATAAACTGAGGTCGATCTGCAACTGTGTAATGTAATTAGGGTAATGTTTACCGTTGCGCAGCCAAGCGAATGAATCACGGGTGGCGTAGGCGTCGGTACCACATGCGACCAAATTGGTGCGCCGCGCGGCTGCGGCACCACCACGGACCGTTTTTCACCAGAACCTATAAATAATCATCTGACTTCTGACAGTCATGAGAAACGGCGGTGACGACAGACCGTAAAAAAAAACTACGTGAATAACATCGCCCCACGTCATGTCAATTGTTTAACTACGTTGTTTATCTCGCGGCTACATCAATGGCTCATCTCGTCAAATGCAGCTGAATAATATATTCTATATTCATCTTACAATGTAGTTTTACCAGTGTAAGACGGAAAATACGTGTTTTAAATAAATTGAGATCTCTTTTTTTTTAATCGTCCATAATTCAGACATTGTAAAGACCGTTCATTCAGCATGAAATTTCATCATGGTAGGCTGATGCGTAGAGATGACGATCTCATTTCAAGGAGAAACAGCGTGTCGGTAGGCGATACAACATAATGGCGCCTTGCATAAACAAACACAGGTTTAGTATGTGAGCGTGCCCTCGTGACTGCGGCGGGCGCGGAGCCAAGGCGGCGTGCAGCGGCGTCGTCGGCGTCGGCGAGGTCGCGTCATACATCCATCACATAGCTCATCATTGGCTATGAATAGTACACAAGCCTAGTCCATTCCTCGAATTCCGCCAGTGTAAACAACTCGGTCATGCTTGCAAAAGCAACTATTGTGCGACCAGCCGGTAAACGCTTCCAAATGAGTATGTGTTTGCGAACGAGTCATACGGAATTGCAAAACAACTGAAATGGATTTTCTGTAGTAAAAAACCTGTAACAATAGTTTTCCTCATACAATTCAACTTTCATTCATCCATCAAATGAAATAATAAGCATAATCAATGTTCACGAACGATAACCTTACGAGAGGTTACTAAAGTTAGTAAACACTTCATGTTGTATACTGCTTACAAATTTATACCACGTTTTAATAATATGTCAACTTATCATTAACACTCGGTAAAAATAGCTCAAGAAGCTCATTTTGCATAGGTTCCGTCCTTACAATTTCAGGAAATATTTTTTAAAGAGACGCTTTAGCAGAGCCATCGATATTCACAGCACAAAATAAGGCCCAGTGTCTAGTTAAAAAGTTGTACTAACAAGGGACAGACTTTAAAAAATTAGTAAATTGGACAAAACACGAATGCTCAATTTTAAATCATAATGGTGATAAAAAGCTTAAAATTCAAACAATCCGTAATTCCTTGTTTTGTTTTAGACAATATATATGTTTTTACATCGCTTCACTAACTTTAGTCTTCTCTATTCAAACTCTAAACATACATTTAAACTTGAGTACCTACCAATGTAAATAAATAAAATACGAGTTGTAATATGAATAAATGTTTTGTGTTTGACGAATCCCAAGTTGTATAACGTTCTCAGATCATGCGTCCTACAAGCGTACCAACGGGCGGAGCATCATGTGCTCGAGTGATACAAGCTGCCAGTGTTATTATTATAACAAAACTACCTACACTACACGACTGTTTTTAAACAAATTACCACACAGTTGCGATTGTCACTGTAGTTTACAAAAACAAACGCGTTAGTTTTAATGTAAAGAAAACGACATATTTAATTTATTATCTATTAACATGACATGATCATAACATTAATGGAATAGTTATTGCATGATTTTTTGTTTTTATCTGACTATTCTACTACGCAACCTACGCAGGTTAGTATTTCCTCACATATATTTATTTAGTTGACGATGCAGTGTGTACAGTCAGCCAAGAACATACTTAATATTATATTATATGTTATATATAAGTATACCTTTTTGGATAAAAGGAAGCCTACATATTTCAAATCTATAAAGTAGTTTGTATAAAAATGAAAAATATATAAAAAATAAAAAAAACTAATATTTTATCTTTGTAATGAATGCCAAGTAAATACATAAATTACACAGGAGTCACCGATTTCAATATAATTTAAATAATTATTAAAATTAATTAAGTAAGCAGACTTCTCCACAGGCAAGATAAACAAAAAAACAAAAACAGTTTGACCTCTACTCATTCATCACACTCACACATCGCTTATTTTGCAGATCTACCGATAAGTAGCAGTAGCGCTAACAAATTAATTAAATAGTAGGCAAATGTAGTTCAATGCGACAGCCATCATGTACCGGAACACCAGCGCTGCGCCGGCGCAGGATGCAGCGTCCTGTAAGACTAGCACGCTAACACTAATAATCTACTCAATAGACGTAGGAAAAAGGAATAAACTGAAGAGTTCTATGCTTCCTGTGGCTGATGTGTCTTCAAAACCTGCTACATAAACACACATGCACAGACACACACCTCATCACACGAGCATTACGGCTAGCTGGAGTCACTGGATATGGGTTTGTCATTATATTCCGGATTGACTAAGAAAAAAATGAGCTTTTAGTGGTTTTTACATTATGTATTCTAACCTGCATAGGCTGCATATAACATTAGAATACTAGTTAGATTATCAACCCACAACGATTCCCTGGGAGAATTGAGAGTTACCATACACACGTGATTGTAAACAAGTAAATAATCAACATGTCATTGGGGATTTAAGTTTGCTTCGTGGCTTTATTTTGTCAATAACAACAAACACGAGCAACGATACACCGCGCTGTCTGTTTACAAGTGTGTGCATATGCATGACCAATATATCAAATTGACACTCGGTTTGGGTAAATATACTAAATAACAAATATTCCTGCCATAAGAAAATGCAACTAACTAATGTTGTTTGATACAGATATCCCATGACTCACTAAATTATTATTTTCCTAAGTAAATAATGAATCTATTCTAAAGTAGATAATCCGTAGGTCCGTAATTTCGAAGAATTAAACAAAAACAATTCGAATATGTATAATTTTTAAATGCGCCAGGTGGCAAGGTGGATATATCGAGCATAAAGGACGTTTCGCGGATACGCACTGTGCGCTTGCGCTCGTCAACAGTAAACACGGTGCAACGCTCGAGGCAAACAACTCCAAGAATATTCCGCCGGACTCTGCTCCGACACAAACACAGGAAATGCCCCGCTTCTTACAGCCACATACCAAGCGCATGCATAGCACACATACGAATACGGCGAGAGCGTTAACTGTCACATTCACTGTAAATATATGATTAATCCTCCACGCACGAGGTTGTGGAAAGTTCAAATGAAACAAATCGAGGACAGAATGTGTTTACGTTACCTATAAATTTCTCTGTGAACATGGTAGGTTCTAAATAGAAATCAATTTGTCAAATTGAAGCCGTTATATATCATCGTGGTGAGGACGCGAGGGTAATGAATGGCGCTAAGTAGGGACACGTGGCAGCGCGTGGAGGAAGGTGTACCGTCACATGCTTACAAGTCATAAATTTGAGGGCAGCCAGCCATGGCGAGAGGAGTGTCATCGACTTGCACAAGGACAGGCAATTAACGTAGGTAGTGCTCCAAGTGCTGTAAGTACTGACGAGTATTATATGTATTTTTGAGTTTTTAAGATTTAACGTTTTTACTACATACGTTTGTTTTGAAGGGATGGCTTTGTCAATGTAACTTTTTGTGAGCTCTGGCTTAGGAAATAAGACGTCATGTTTTAAATTTTAGAATGAGAAAAAATTAAAGAATATTAATCAAGACGACAAACAATCACAAACGACATTATTATGATACGAAACATAATAAAAATTGTTGCCATGTTGTTGTTATTACTAGAGATGCCACGAATATTCGGCCACTATTCGGTATTCGGCCTATTCGGCCACTTTTCTTGGTATTCGGTATTCGGCCGAATAATACGTACTATTCGGCCGAATACCGAATATCAAATTATAGACAAAAAGACACCACATTTTATAAGATTTGTATTTATTACCAAATCACAATAGTTACTTTTAAAAGTGAAATTTATCAGTGGTGAGTTGAAATGGATAAAAACATTTTTTTCAGCATTTGATGGTAGCAAACGATTACGCTTTTCGTCGTAAATGATACCAGCGTGCCGTGACGTGACTTACTCACAATTGAAACAAAAAGTCAAATGGCCGCACGCCCCCAACCCACGCAGACATGTTGCGACTTGTCGTATTTACGCGCGCCGAAAGCATGTACTCTGTGCCGAATATTCGGCGGCCGAATATTCGGCGCTTCGGCCGACAACGTTGCCGAATATTCGGTATTCGGTATTCGGCCAAATCACTATTCGTGGCAACTCTAGTTATTACTGACGCCAGTTGGGGTTATAAGGTGTACGAAAGAAATAAAAAAACAACAGCTGCAGACAAATAAATTCCTTAAATAACAGTACGCCTTTTCACACGAAAACAGCTACTTCGAATTAAAACCGATTATTGTAAAACGTATTTACGAGTAAATAGGTACTTCATGTTTATGCCATGTTAAAACTGTGCATTTTATTATATGTATCCAAATTACGGCTAGTATAATTAAAAGGCGGGTAGTACTAAAAGACTTAAATTATTCCTATGAATACTTATTTGACAAAGGAATTGTTAAGAGGATAGGAGTCGAACACTTCTCCATACAAACGTAGTCCCCTGTTTTCTCCGTGAATAATGAGAAAAAATTAATACATTGGAGCAAAAATATTTTTTTCATTAATATCTGTTGTGGCTATGCCCCTACGATTTGCTTTTATCGATTTTCTAAATTTTTATTTATTTTTTATTTAGAATATCGATAAAAGCAAATCGTAGGGCATAGATACAACAGATACAAATATAATCTAAAAATTTTCTTTGCTCTAATGTATGGAGAAGTGGTGCGACTCCTATTCTCTAACACTATTTTTTTTAACTAAACAATTCTCTTCTTGAGCCGAAAATTGTAAAATATTATGGAAGCAACATTTTCTGGCCTCATAAAAAGGTCCCCGTGTGGTGCCGGGTTAGAATAGCACCTCCCCCTTTCTTCCCGTGGGTGTCGTAAGAGTCGACTCTGGGAAAGGGTTAGTGTATTGTGGGCGATGGGCTAGCAACCTGTCACTGCAATATCACGTTTAACCATCTGATTACCCTGAAAATGCTAAACGTGGCACTGGATTTTTGAATTCATGTGCTCTGCCTACCCCTCTTGGGAATACAAGCGTGAGAATATGTATGTATGTATGTATAAAAAGGTAGGTATCCTTAATGCGGTCTTCAACCTGCTAATGACGGCACCGTAAAAAATACTATTAAACATGATTTTTTGTGTCGCGACCTTAATAAACGTCGTGTTGTTTGTACGAAGGAAGAGTTTTTGCGATCAATGTCAGTAACCAGCGACGGTCACTCACCGACACGGTTCGCAGCTAATCCAGTGACTAGGTACGCCTGCGTCTGCGCAACTAATATGAAACAGCTTTGTATGATTAAAATTTTGATATTGACATTAGATTTATTGCCAATTAAACATTCACGTCAGTTTCAAAGAGAAGACTGACAATAAGCAGTTTAATTCAATTTATTTATATTTGCTAATCCGTTATTTGTTGTTCCACAGTCAGATTATAATGTCGCTTTTAATTCGGTTGTCGAAAAATCTCTCAATACATCTGATTATATCAAAATTATAATTTAAATTAAATAAATACAACATGCAGTAAATATTAACATCACACCTGTTTGTTGTATTCCCGAATGTGATACACAAAACGTTGCATAGACAAATTTAAACACTTTGAAGCCACTTTTAACATACCTACATACTATCAGACCAATGGATTCCTGATCTACCATACACAGAACCTGTTTGCAGTATGCTTTGGCGACGTTGCATTGCTCGAAAAACGACCTTTACGAACATAAAACACGCATATATTCCCAAATGGGATAGGATAGAAAATTCACACACGATAGGATAGTTCACGAAACGTTACAATATTCCTAGTCAAACCCTATGAGGCTACCTAAGAAATACGTAGGTCTAGGTATGCTTTTAACTAAGGATGCATCGCATCGATACGCTTTTTGGCAATACGATAAGTACCGGGACTGCGGGACTCTTATAAATTTATAAAATATCGCTGATATCGATATTCCTAGAAAATTCAAACAGATAAAAAAAATCTAGCTACAATTAATTATAATACAACAACCAACATACATCTCCAGTGAAATGGTATACACGAGCGAGTGAGAGTACAAACGAGTGTGTGAGACAATACACACGCGAATTTCCCAAGCATAGATCGTTTGAAACTATTCGTTTTGTCTGGCTACAAAACATAAGTCGTGGTTTTCATCTAAAGATGGACAAAAACGATACGATACTGACAGGTTTAGGTACTAGTTTGCCGCCTACAGTAGATAGACGTATACTTTATCCTATCTCCTTAGTCTTTGACGACATTCATGAAAGAAATTTAAACCTGATAAGTGATAAGATTCACGTAACTTAATTTAAACTGTTATCAACTAATCATATTTGACATACATACATACATACATACATATTCATACACATTCTCACGCCTGTATTCCCAAGAGGGGTAGGCAGAGCACATGAATTCGAAAATCCAGTGCCACGTTTAGCACTTTCAGGGTTATCAGTTGGTTAAACGTAACATTGTCATCATATTTGATTGAAGTCATTTTTTTTAGAACTAGGTACACAAACATCATAACGAAACGGACAACGCTATTACTCATCAGTGCGTTGAACGAACAATGACACACGAAAACATTATGACAAACAGCAACAGAATTTGTTTTGTCAGGAATCAAAGTAGGTATATTACAAAAAAAATAATACAAATGCATTTCTTCCGTTCCGACCCATCATTACACGCAGCACTGTAGTGTAAAGAGTTAACGAACAAGAGGACGATCTTTTCCACCGGTAAATTATTCAACTTACGAATTTCTTCAAGACGCTAATTATTAAGATTGTTTGTTCAAAGTTTAGTAGATATATTTACATTACAGAAATTAAAATTATACATAAATTACTGTTAGTTATCAAACGGGAAATTTTCAAAAAGTTTTATTTAAGTGCATTAGGAAATATTTAAGTAATTAATGAAAGTAGGTAATCAATGTGTACTAAATTTATAAATGTATATTTAACGAAGGCTTGTCCCCAGAGTTCGACAATTTTATAAGAAATATTATATTTCTTGTATTAGGTAGGTACTTATTGTGACATTTATTTTATGACAAGTAAAACGCGTCTCGCGATATTAAACAAATATTTTTTGTTTTTTAGTGATCGATGTAAAAAGACTTAGTACAGCAAGCCCTTTCATTTGATACCCATACTGTGGTACTGCAGAAAATATAACTAAAAGTCCGCCTCCTAGGATAACTCGCCATATTGGATTTTATGTGATTTTTTGTGTTCTTCAGCAAGCTATTTATTTCATATTTATGTATACGCGGGATTTAATCACGGTATTTTTAATTACCTCTCGGCGTTTCGGCTGCGTTATTTACTTCGTTTGATACCCGATATTGGATTTAGAATAACAACACAAATCTAACCAACAATCGTCACCAGACTAAGCATGTATATAAAATTTCAACTCAATTGGTTTAAGTTTAAAGATAACTGGTTTAAAATAAGTTGCTAGATACTAGGTACTCGCATAAACACACATGCACATATACATTGCAAGTCAAACAAGCTTGTAAAAAATACACACGACTAAAATATTAATACGACATTTTAAGGTGTAGGTGTATTAACATCAACACTTAATACTATTTAATTTTAATACCCATTTAAATTATCTGCTTTAAAAGTTAGACTACCTACGGCACCTTTGTAAGCGGAAAAAATATCGCCATAAATATTCATTAAGATAAACATACTTATTTATAAACACCTTTCAACATTTTTAAGCTAAATTAACCTTGTTTTGCGACTTATTATCGCAGACAGAGCACATCGTTCTCTTAATGACGCCAAATTGTTTCAGAACTTGTTTTTATCCTCCTGCATGTACATTACCGACCTACTATCTGTTGCATTACAAAAACAACCAATTAAGAAATATCAGCAAAGTAGATTCAATATACATACTGCTTAGTAACTGAGTTGATATTAATGTGAGAGAATCACTTGATACCACTTCGACCTGACAATAACGTACCTACTCACGTACTTACAAACATTATGGGACATAGTTGAAGACTCTAGCTAGCCATCTCGCGCGGATAGTCCACCTGTCATTTACTGATGTGATGTCTCTAGTTACGAATATGCCCCTTCTGTACAAGATCTAAGCCGGCAGATCAGGTCGCAAGTCAACGCGCAAACCGCTATTGAAGTGCAACCGACAGTGCAGTGGATGGTGGATGCAACTGGCACAGAATCGGGCAAAGTGAGGTGGAAATGAAGAGGCTTTTACTCGGCAGTACGTGGATATGGTTTGAATCGATTGAGACTATTTGTTGGTGTGAGAACCATTGAATCGGTAAAGAAGCTGTTCATAGGCGAACGTTAATAGGCAGTATAATAAAACCAGTAGGAAAGTAGAAGAAGACGCAATAATTGAGTCTAATATAGAAATTGAAGCGTTGCTAATTTCAAGCAAATTATGTGAGCTGAGAGTTGCAGTTAGGTACGAACTCTTACTAAAATTAAATATCTTCACAATAACGAACGATTATATAAGTATGACAAGGAGGCACGAGACCGTGACAAAATGAGCAAGGTAACAGGTTTCACCGATAGGTAAATAATTTCGGCTGCACGTTTCACCAGTTGGTAAATTTCGTAAACGCTGAAACTAATCGGCCAATTTATTACGCCAAAGTGTCATTCTCTGCCATTTAATACGTAGTGGCATTGCTATTGTTATTATCAATTAGAACTGAGCTAACGTTGAGTAAAAATACATTACTTGTTTCTAAGACAAGAAAACAGTAAATGTTAATATTTGGCAAATATATTTTTACTTAATGTCTATTCATTATAGTGCGTAGATCCACATTGTAAACAGAAGATTCAGGTTATTTGTTGTGTTAGTGTTACGTAGTTAATGTGATGTTAAAATTGTTTGTTGAAGGCAATTCCGGCCACCCCTCACAGGGTGGCCTCACTCTGTGACCCACTGCGCGGGGACCACGCCACGACACAGCTGCAGCTGCGAGCCGAAAGACGTCAGCAGAAGCAAATATTGACAGCGTTTCCGCCAAAGTCTCGACGACGTATTGTAACAATTACAATGTGGAAATTTACACGCTCTGCCGCGAGGCGCCGCTGAGACGCATGCCTACTTGGTCCTGTCTAGTCAACTCCGTGAACACAACATTTAACTTTTGCACACGTCACGGCCGGCATTTCTTTATAGCATAGGATTAAATCATTTCAATTGTATCTAGTTCAGTAAAGTCTTATTTGCATGGGATTCTAATTCTAACTCGTTACCGTATACTGAGTTTTTATTTCAATCGATTTCGCCCGTTGTTTTATGCTTTCTGAAGACGAAATTTTCAAATGGACTATTAAGATATATTGACAGGTAAAAGCTCCAACAGAATGATTCGAGGACGGGTAGGGAAGTATTTTTCCACAAGCTGATGGCACTGGCGGGCAGGCGCCTCCACTGAAAGACGGAAATAGGTTCAATGACCCCGACCTTGGCGGCGCCGACGCAAGTACCGAGACACACATTATTGTCTCTATAATATGTATAATTAATGTTATGTAACGCGTCACGATAGCGATAATGTTTTAAGGAAAAATACTAAACAATATCATAAGACGCAAACCTATTTGTTATGGTTGTGATAAAACTATGATTATGATTTGAACTTCCAACTTGTTTCACTAGAAACCTTGCCTATTATCAAGCTCGACTCGGTCTTGTTTATTTGGGAAATGCTAACGGTGTTTCATTGACGCGAGAATACAATGAGTCCTTGTTTACACGGAGTAGAAACTGTCAAAATGTCACAGTGAACACCGTAGTTCCGCCTCCATTACGTGAGAACAGCGCCCGATTCCCACGCAACTGAAGCGCGTACGCTGAAGCAATCAGGCCGAGCCCGGAAGCCACGAGCTTGTAACTAGAACATACAACATACGTCTATTCCGCCCCGAGTTTATCAAACAACAGCGTTGGTATAGACAAGCAACAATAACAGTTAAAATTAGAAATATACACCTTTTAACGAGTAAAATAACGACTCTATTTATCTGTATACGTTTTGTGAAAACTGTTTGAGTGGTTTTTTTTTCATAATAGGCTCCTACGTAAGAGCACTACGTCTGTTTTTGTGTGTGGTGGTATGATAGATACCATTTTTGTGAAGAGGAATGCTTCGCAAGAAGACTTGGCAAACTCAACTACAAGTTTCAATTACAAGTTACCATTTCTTTCGTGGATGCCGTAGAAGGCGACTAAGGAAATAGGTTAAGGTATATCTTAAGCGACAGGCTAGCAATCTGTCACATTTATACCTGCCAACTCGAAACCTAACAAATATGCTAGAAGTGACGGTGAAGCGTTTAGTAGTCATGGTTGGTCTATGTAGCGTTTCGTGTGCTCTGCCTAGCCCATTTGGGAATACAAGCGTGACGTATATAAGGTGCTTGAGGATATGGAAAAATTAAAAAACCACATCGAAACAGAACGTGCTTGCCGACGAAAAATAGGAACAAGTAAACGATTATCTGATCTCAAATATTACAGACACATGTAGGTACCTAATTCCAAGATAGCCTCATATACTTTTATTTTAAAACATACTTAGATGGTGACATAAATACGTACAATAACGTCTACACTCCCAAATGGCACAGGCACGGCATGCGAAACGCTACATAGACAAAACCATAACTAATTCATGTTTCGTAGCCACTTCTAGCATAATTTTTAGGTTTTAAGTTTTAAAACATCATAGAAGTTAATCATGAAAATATTATACATTAGTCGAGCAGAGCGGGGGCAAGCAACCGGAATGACTGTTACACCGCAATAGTGCGGAACTAACGAAGCAGGCCATCCGACAGCGAAGGGTCATCAGCATTACACCGCTGGAACTATTCTTATTACAAGAAACGCCTTGTTGAGCACCGGTAATGAGCGGCGCTCGCACAGGCTAACTAGCTGACAAATTTAATGACCATCATCTTTTACGTAGCTGAATACCGGTAAAAAATTAGACATTAGACCATTCATGCGTGCCATGAATTACAAGGAAACGAGTTGCTTATGAGCTACATTGCAAATTGCCTGTAATCTGTAAATCACAGAAATAAAGATTTTCGATCTACTTTTGTTACCACTTTGGCAGTTGTATAAAACCAGTGATCATAAACGTATCTGCCACTTCCGCAATTTTGCATCCTTTTGTGCCTGACAATCATTGCTGTAGCAGCCGCTTCATTCGTACACAACGCAATGTGACTGCTTAATGGCATAACGAATACGCTCAACTCATTCCTGTTTGTGTGACTAAGTTACCGATGCTAACCGGATGACAATGGCGTGTGATTATTCAAAGACAACATCAACCTAAATGTGCGCATGTGATTTAGTAATAAACCCAGGATCGCTATCATTCCATTTCAATTTCCCCTTTGTAAACATAGGCAACGTATCAAAAAACTGTTTTTATTTGAAATATTATAAATAAACATCCAAAATAAAATTACTCTTTTCAAAGATATAGTATTATGAGCACAGATAGCTTTATTTTCGTGGAGCGAACCACAACAACAAAGATTTTCATTGAATAACAAAAGATGACGTATTGGTCTACTCAGAAAATCTTGCCAGTCACGGATACAGGCAGAGGGCATCTCACATCATCAATTTACATCATGTCTCTGTCGACAAAATGTTCATTAATTTATTTTAATAGAATCCACATTGAGTGGCGCCACACTGTTACTTTTACACATAACTAAAAACTATTCTAAACAAACAAGGTAATAACGAAAAAGTATTCTTACTGAGAACTGTTTTGAAAGTTAGAGGGAGAAAATAACAGACCTGTGTATAATCGGGTTAAATAAAAGCCATCGTAAGTTTTCAAAATCATTATTTAGTCTCAGTAAGTTTTAAAACGAGAATTAGAATGAAAACCGTAGTTTCTATCAGTGTTTATAAATCACGGTGCAAACTATGTTGATCGACGGTATGGTGACGAATCTTCTGTTGTGTTTTGTCGCAGCCGCACGACCATGGGCCATGGACATAACATTATGTACCAACATAGTGATGAGACTTTCAAAATGTGTTTATAGTATTACTTGTAAGTGAAAAGATTCATGTGCTCTGCCTACCCCTCTTGGGAATACAGGCGTGAGAATATGTATGTATGTATGTTGTAAGTGAAGTGAGCATAGCACCAGAGTAACTGTTTGTCGAGTCAAATAATAATCCTGCGATTTTTACGAATTCCACGTATCATAGTTTTAGTTGGGAGTGTTGGGAAAAAAACTCGCATATTTCATGAAATTGTGTCCGTGAATCATCAATTCATCATTATAGCACTCGTACGTAAAATGATGAAAATTATACGTTATTCTCGTGGTGAGTTCATATACATCCATAAAGACTTCGGAAAAGCTTGTTACTTCATCAGATGAAGTATGAAGTTCATCTACTTAATAATTAAATTACAATAGATATATTTTTGTTAAGTGCACCAAACCCTTATGTAGCGTTTGATGTGATTATTAAATTTACTTCATTTAATCAACTTACATTTTGAAGCATTTCCAAGTAAGATTATGTTATTCAATGCCTACATTGATATTTATTTTATCTCTCTTCGATTAGGATTCCTGAAACAATTTTCCAATTAACGTCATAAATTCAAGGTGAATCACTCATTACAATACTAAATATAATCAACAACAATGATAAGCAACATACCAGTGGAAGTCCGTGAGAAAAAACAACTTTTCCTACTCGACATTTATGGACAGAAAATCTAGTCCAGATAAGCAAACCAAACTTCTCGAGAATACGTGAGACTAAAATAAGGAAAACTTAAAACAGCACAGGTAAAAGGGTCAGGGATCAGATAATCAAACGAATAATTACAATGCGGCGCCTACAGTCGCGGCGTGTGGCCCGGGAAGTTCAACGACATAGCATTCTTATAAGTAGGTATTATTGGTAGTTATTTCGGGCTGTTTTGAATAAGACAGAAGCATAAGGGGGAACCCGGAACTTCCTACTTATGAGACTATAAATAAACTACTTACAATGGATTCGAATACATTAAATGATGCATTTGATGTCGCGTTTTAAGGCGTTGCTTTGTATATCCTTCGGCTCTCGTCTGCGTCGGATTCTTTTATCGCAGCCGCTACTTAGACTACTACTATGCATTTTTTGGGATATAACCTAACCATTATATATTTTTTAAGTTTGTTTTCGTCTACGTAGCGTTTCATGTGCTCTGCCTACCCCGTTTTTATTAATTTTTTGCTGATTACTTAATTGTTATCCAACCTATATTATTCAGTCAAAGAATTTTACACCTGTGCCAATCTGTTCCTTCTCATACAAAATTTCTACATGACAAATCGCAATAAGTACTGATCGAGACAGTACAAAACTCATGCATAAAGGTTCAAAGCAGTTAACTGTGCAAAATTTCATGTCAATCAGACCAACCGTTGAAAGAGTTCCCTTCTGCGGAGACGGTTATATAATATTTATAGCCCACATGTTCCTCTGTTGCAAGCAAAATCCAATCAGTATTTTTTACTTGAAAGAGAAACAATATCTATCAAAACAAACTTTCGCGTGATTATAATAGTGGGATTTACTTCATATAAAGCAAATAAACTAAATAATACAGAGAAACAGCAATGCAACAGCTTATGGCTGGCGCGAACAGGGTCGTAGCCCGTCTAGACGTAACTGCTGTGTCGGTCTAGACGTCTGGAACGGGCTAATATAGACAACGTTAGATGTAATGAAGCAAAGCGAAAAATTTGATTTGAATTAACTCAATTTAAGGAAAACATTTCGAGTGCAGGTTCATTTAATATTGTTATACTAAATAAAGCCTTGAAGTACAGTAGATGTGAACGACAGCGACATTTACTAACCCGGCAATGGCCTTACGTGTATTTTTTTATTGTCAGATATAAATTCTCCGATACTGTTTTTATTGAGACTTTGCTGTCCATCCGTTCGTCTGTTACCAGGCTCAAGAACGGAGATATAAGGCTGACTTGTCCACCTGGAGTGTTCGAGGCCTCGTTAAAAATTAGAATAAAAAAATAACGGAGATAATATACAGATGTAGTGAGAAACTATTTTCCTTCGTAAATGTTCGGAAAAGTTCCTATTTATCGTTTTATTACTTAAAACAATTCCAATTATAATTTAAAACTGGATATTTACCATATATTTTACGGAATGAATTACCTTTAAAATGGGTACCTAAGCCATTTGAGAGAAAACGATAAATACGAAGTTTTCCGAACATTTACGAAGGAAAATAGTTTCTCACTACATCTGTACCTACCTATTTCTATAGCCGACATAACAAAAAAACACTAAAACTACAGTAAAATAAATAAATATTTAAAGGGGTTTTATACAACAATTGTGATTTTTTGCTGTTTTTGGCACGGAACCCTTCGAGCGTGATTCCGACTCGCACTTGGCCGGTTTTTGTCTTTTACACAGTCACGGCCGATAATTTGACATTAAAAGAGTTTTATGGTTGTTACATCTCTGGCACTTGTATCAAAATCAAAACATTCGGCTTTTTAATACCTACTAATTAAATCGGAATTCACGTAGATTAGGTACAATTTAGCATTGTAGTGTGGAATTTCATGCGCATGCTATGGCGTAACATTCACTCGAAAATCATGTTTCTTTCCAACTATCCACTTTTGTTGAAACCAATTTCAACATACGCCTGATTGGAATCTATTTCACCCCCATTTGCAGTATCTTTTCCTTGGGGAAAAATTAGAACAGAAGAATAAAATCCTATTACCTAATAACAATTTTTCCAGTAAGCATAGCAATGCAGGTAAGTCGACCAGGGATAAAGCGACTATGGGTCATTTGCTTTTTTTTTTAAGCTATATGATAACGCATCAGCTCCTGCTATCTAATGAGAGTAACGTGAACTATTTGGAGGACAACACGTACAGAACTAACATAAAGAAATTTAATCTGAAAGTTATCGCTAATTTTGAATTTTGCAGTGGCTTCAGACTAATCGACTGAATTCGTTTAAATCAGTGTTTTTCTCACAGATTTTAGTATCAATTTCTATTAATTGCGGAGAGTGTTAGTTACTCAGTCATACAATTAATTCATTAATTTATATTTTTATTGTTTTAAATTTAAATAATTGCACTTCAATAATACTCTTTTTTTTTCAAAAAAGTGGAAAATTGCGTCAGTGCTCTTAGGGGTGGTTGCGGAGACAAGCTGTTAATTGTTATGAATTAATGTTTGTAATTGTTTGAAAACGTGAATAACCATTGGTATTTACATTTGTATAAATGTGCGTGGAGTGTAGTTTAAAGACGTATTTTCCCCAAAATGGGGTAAGGGCGCCAATAATCTAATTTTTCAATAAAATCCTTAATATACCTATGTATTTTAATAATTACAGCTCAGCTGAAAACTTGATCCTAAATTTGTATTGGTAGAGTTGTATAAAGCACAGAACAAAAGAATATTTCGATGTTATCAGTATTTTTTCACATTTTCAGCTTAAGCTTTTGCCCCAGACGACGGTGAATAAAAAATTAAGCCAGAAAAATATAGTTTCGAACGGTGAGTACCCATATTATAATTAAAGTGATTTAAAAGTTAAGTTTATGGTACAATTCTTGTTAAAATCGTTTATGATACACCTAGATAGTTTCTTGCATATTGTACGGATTGTACAGACTACAAATACACTCGCGAGCAAAAGTATTGCATCACTTTGCATTTTTTCGATTGCACCCAATATGTTTGTAATTTGGTTTATTTGTCAAAAAAATTTGAATGCAATTATGTTTATTGGAATATTAGCTACATAAAGAGCTATGAATCATAAATATCGGCTCAGGATTTTTCAACTTACAGCCATTTTCCTGGATTGCGAGCCTTATCGTGCTACGACTTGCCCGGATGACCGCACATTGGCGCTGACTTTTGACCCCTATTGGGAGATATTTTCTTATCAGCCACTTTTCAGAAATTGATCGGTACACATCTCCGCATATTATCCTGTAGATCTACCGTTTGAAGAGTTTACCAGAGGATCCAGGAACCTGGAGCTTTTAGTTAGAGATCACGAAGCGGTCGCAGAATGGGCACATCAGAGAAGAACGACCGATTCACTGTCTAGAGATCTCTCCGAAATCGTGACCAGACAGGTGTTGCCATCCAGCAGCGTTTGCGTGAGGGGTGAAGAGTAGCTGCTAGCAAGTGGACAGTGAGAAGAAGGCTCAAGGCAGCTAATCTGATACCTAAGAAGCCTGCGACGGGGCCCAGGTTGCTGCCACGCCACCGTACAGCTCGAAAACAATTTGCATAAGTTCATAAGGATTGATCCCTCGAGCAATGGAGCCCAATTCTGTCCTCAGACGAGTGCAGAATGAGTCTCAATGGTTGCGACTGACGAGGAAAAGTCTACAGAAGGCCAGAAGAATGCATTTCTCAGTGCTGCTTCTCCGGTAGAGTCGTTAAAGAAAGTGGTTCCGCGATGCTTTGGCGCGTCATTTCGTACGACGCGCGCTCTGAGCTGGTTCTCGTGCTTGGGGGGTCGTGGCGGTGGTTTGACAGAGTTATGTCCAGAACTTAATCAGGTCAATGCAAAACCACTTTAACTGTACCGTCAGGGCATGGGGGGCAATACGCGATATTAATTTAATAATAATTTTGTGTCAAATATCTTGTTATTTTCTAAAAACAAGCCTTTAATTCAAACATTGTCCATTTTATTTACGGGCCATTTTGCAGCTACTTTCATCAACCTTTTTTTTTTCAGGTTTGAAACAGATTTTTTATGAAATTGTCATGTTTTCAAGATCCTTACATTATAAGCTTTCTTTTGGTACCAGAATTTTTGAGATCAAACCGAAAACTACAAAGTTATATGATGTATACGAAAAAATGTAAAGTGATGCAATACTTTTGCTCGCGTGTGTATGTATAAACACGTGTCTCTAAAAATTACAAACTTACCCATGTTTTAAGATATATTCGCATTGAATTATATAACAAAAATAAATAAGATACCGATCCAATCAAACGTAAACACGTTTATTAACAAAATTATAGGGAAACTATATTATAATACATGAATAAGCATCTTTATGTCTTTACCGAGAAGTGCTTGGGTTATAAATAACAAGTTTGCCAAGCCAGTTCAAGCTTTACGATCTTCGTGCTGGTTATTAACGGACAGAAGTTAAGCAAGGTATATTCTTCATTACAGTTAACTATACATTTTTACAATTTTATCCTACTTGAAATGCACCTTAGTACAGAGCATTAACCTTCAATTCCTTTTTTTTTATTTAACAGACAGTTTAAAAGTGTGTCCGCAATATCGTATTTTAATCATCTACCAAAATTACATCGAATACTAAAAAACATAAGCATGCAAGTACACAAAATGTTACAAACACGAATCCACGTCAATTTCACTTTACAGAATCACATTTAGTTATTCTAGATGTTATAAATAAAAGAGGTATAATAATTACCGGTTGCCAGTCTGATCACCTAAGTATACCTTAACCAGTTTCTTTAGAATTAGAAACACTTATTATAAATGATCCTTGACTACCTTTACCCTCTAATAAATATTCATGACACCTTGGAGAGCAAGATAAACGTGACGAGGAAATAAATATCGCCAAATACTTTCGCTACTCGTATTGAAATCCTACTATTCACCGCTTCGATAATCAAGCGTGTTTTATTGGTACGGTGAGAAGTTAGCACGTGGTATTGAGTTTTATGCGATAGGAAGTAATTATACAAATCTAGATTATTATTTACATCACAATACATAACTCACGTAAACAAATGTTGGTATAATTAGCGTAAATTTTTCCCTATGACCGAGAGGAGAGGGTAATTATAAAAATGACACATCAGTCAGCGATAGTGGTACGTGCCGCGGGGAAGTCCATTGACGATTGCCGAGCACTTGAAGCGCCGGCGCATACGACTTGTTCAATCACAGAACAGCGACCACAAAAACAACCACAGACAGCAATTGAAATATAAACAGCAATAATATCGCACTTAAAAATAGATGACAGCAAGCTGCCAAAATATCCTACACACAAGTAAATAATCATTGACAAATCGTAATAATGGTCACGATGTTTCTTTGGCACGACACTGCTAGAAAAGTATCAAACGTATGGAGCACTGGTCTAGTTTTCCTCTTTGCAGTGTGCAATATTGGATTACAAATTTAATTTCATGATATGTAATGAGAAGAGGCCTGTGCTCAGCAGTGAGACGTTTGTGGGCAGAAGTTTTAATAATAACCACATAAAATTAACATTTTAGTTACTAAGAAACACCGCAAGGTAAGATCATCTATTTGAGCGCTGCAATGCCCCAATCACACTTAAACGCACACAGACACACACACATAAAGCCCCTCTTTTTGCGTCGGGGGTAAAAATATCAATCATTATCAAATGCTACCCGTTTCTACCTCTTTTGCCACACGATTGTGGCCCTAGGTCTGCCGAAAGGTTACTAACCGATGCGGTAGGAAACCGGGAAGCCCCGATTGGATGTTTACATTAACCTTTTATGTAATGTAGTCAATTGCCTTGTAAGTTAGCCTACTTTTATATTTGTGTTGGAAAAACCGTTAGCAAGTGTGGTTTCCTGTTTTGTTCTGTTCTACCTAGAGTATTGTAGATAGAGCCCGGCGGTAAAAACACATAAAGTAGGCACACAACACCGAAATCAAGAAGTGGGATATCGTAATATTCTTTTGGTAAGACAAAGAAAAAAATCCTAAAATCTTCGGTAGTTACGTAGGAATTCCTGAAGCGTGATCATTCTGGATTTGTTTGCAGCGATGATGCATGCGCTAGCGTTGAGTCCATACACAAACAGACCGACAGTTGGACTTTCCATTGCATTAAGCACGCTAGATAACACAACAGAATTGCGATAAGCACGCGTTTGAAAAAAACATCCTGTTTGACGTTCGATCAGGCACAGGCGCAGGCGCAAGCGTATTAATGAATACCGCTTTTTTGTTTACTTATGTAGCATAATGGCTATTACTGTTTAAGGGGTTTAACCAAACATGCTCGTGACCGATATGGAATAATGGACGAATCAATATTAACCGCTTCTTTCTGTACGTTTCTCTAGACATTAGGATTACAAATAACAGTACATGCATGATACTAACTTGTTGCTCAAAACATATTTGTGTTAGACACGGGCAACACGAGTATAGAAAGGTGCCCTCCTTATTGTTGCAAAACATAAGAACGAAGTCCCCAATGAACTCGCAAAACAACTTGCGTCAGAGCGTAGTCATGGTTTGTTTACCACGACACATTGCAAGTTTGGAGAGGAAACTTAAACTAGTAAGGTCCAGTGTTGGACAAGTAAAACAAACTGGCTTTAGGAAAAACTAGACAACAAATACGTCAAATACCTACTATTTTTCAACATTCCCCATACGGAACGATATTCAACGACCTTTCAACAAAATAACGTTGCACCATAATAAGGAACATGGAATAAGACACGATATGATAATAGCTCTATCACTCGCCATTGTAGGTTAGAACAATATTGATATGACCAGATAAAAACCCAGTAAAATATTTTTCATCACACTTGCTCGTCAATGGTGGTGTTACAAGCGCGTATCCTTCAGGACAAAGGCCTAAATTGTAACCGCGGGAGTTATCATTACATCCTATGGGAGGTAAAGTTTAGTTTTAAAAATTGCAAAAGTTAGTATAGGTTCGTTAGTTCAGACTAAGGAGGTTACAAATGTAAAAATAAAAATTCTGCTATTAAAACTTTAGGGTCAATTTTTAAATGCAAAATTAATGTATGCATTATGAAACTGTATTAATTTAATACTTTAGATGTATGTCAACGCGTTTTTTAATATGAATTTTTCGTATTGTTTGAACCTTTTTGGTAGAATCTGGCTGTATGACTATTCGAATTCTGTACGAAACATAGTTCTTGTCTGTGGTATATGATTAAAAAAAGTGACAATAGACCTAAACGCACTGACAGCAGTGACAGCGCATAAGAAATAGTGCGGCGCGGTGACGTGATGTTATGAATTTTCTTTAATTTTTAGTTTTTCCTCGCAAATGTGATGAAAAACATTGTGTGTAACACGGGGAGTAAAGGACATTATAAACTCGAGGCATAAAAGCCCTCCGCCTGCGGCGTCGGGCTTCTAACAGCCTCTCGTTAATAATGTTCCATTTCCTCCCCTAGTTGCTCAATGTACTATTTTCTATGAACTCTGATAGTAATGTTTATTGAAGCAATTGACGTAAAATCGTTATCGTTATCAGTTATCGCACCATGGTGGTATTGTGAAAAATTACTAGTCATTACCGTCTGTAGTTTACAATATGGTATTTTAACTCGCTAACAACTTACGTATGCAGCGAAAAGTGACGTGAGCATTAGGAAATATTGCGCCAAATCAGTACGAGGAAAACACATTGGTTGGATTTTCTGTAATCTCTTTTCTATTAGTATTGGGAATCTTTTGAATTGGTCTAGCTAGAATTTGAGTTTGGATCAATTAAATGATAATGGCTTTAACAGGCGCTATTAAAGTTAATGGACTGGTAATTTAAAAACTATTGTTAACAAAAGTCAGTCAAAAACGTGCCTAGTCTTTAAGTTCAGTATAATAACCACTCATCGTAAATTTTATAGCAAATTTTGGTGCAGTTATAAATATCACTGGACAAATTTTACACCAATCACCTAGTCCCAAAGTAGGCAATTTAATGCCTGTGTTATGGGTACTAGACAACGGATAAACTTACTTATATACAGATAAACATCCAAGACTCGAAAGCAAACATTCGTATTCATCATAGGTACAAACATCTGCCCCGACCGGGGATCGAACCCAGGACCTTAAGCTTCACCACAGTCAGGTTCTCTAACCGCTGGGCTATCCGGCCGTCAAAGTTATGTTGCGTTAAAACTACTTGTATGTCCTATTCTGGCTGGAATATGTCATTAGAGTTAACAACTTAATAATAAACCTTAACTGATCATCTCCCTAGAAAATACACGAAAAAAATCGTTCATTTCTAGTTTTCACCATGCTGCACCGACATTTCTACCCAATTTTCGGTCACTCATCATAAAATATCATTGTCATCCGATCTTTGTCACTCGCGTGACGATAATTACCATATCCGTCTGTCTTTTGCCGTAAACGCTACACAACAAACAAATGGAGTGCGCAACAAAAATAACAAACCATTACATGTTTTAAACAAACATCGATAGTTTGACGCAGTCATTTGGGCTTTGACTAACAAGTGGTCACGTTGTTGAGTACCTAGTAGAATAGTTCGTTTTGTCGGTCCTAGTAATGGCATTAGGGCCTGGCCACATGTCCACGACACGACATCGTAGTCGTAAACCGACACGATTTTTGCCGTGAAAATCCACGACGCGCGTCGTGAAATTTTCCGACCGCTGCACCCGGGCACCGACGTCGTGTCGGAGCGCGACACGATTTTTGTCGTGAAAATCCACGACGCGCGCCGTGAAATCTTAAGATCGCTGCAAACACAGAAGCTTGCAATTGTGTAGGTAACAAAATAGTGTAAGAAATGTGATTCGAGAATATCGATATCGATACATTGTTCTGTTTGTATCTTTAAACTAACAAAAGTATGTACGTAACTAGTTGATGCAGTTGAAATCTGCGACGTTAAAGACCACTTACCGCGGTTAGAAAGTTAAACGATTACCGAAATGATTAAGCACAACATATTTAAAAGTAACATTCGGCTGTCCCAAATCAAAACCTAGTAAGTCTCATTAGAGAAATTTTACAGGAGAGCCAAAAAACCATTTCGTTAAAAAAATTCGCACATAGAAATGTTTTTCACGCGAGATTTGTTTTGGATTTAAAGAAGCATACTTGCTTTACAAGAGGAATTAGTCAAAGTCTGTTTATGTTTATTTAAAACCTTTTTATGTGCCTTACAAACGAAAAATTACAAAAATTAGAGGGAAATGTCACTCTAATACCAATGCAAAAATCTAGCAAGTCGTCTCACTATAATTTTGAATTGATTCTTTTTGTGGTTTTGTGGTTCTTGACATAATAAGCTAGCAAAAACAGAATTAGGGAAATGGATCAGGACTTTTATTCATTTTTATGGAAAATTTATAACGTTGCAATCTAATATTATTTTATTTCTAATATTAATATTACTTATCCTTATCTGGGAATTCTAAATATCTCGAAAAGACTCAAGATTGATTCAACAAATCCTGAATAATTTTTAATTCAGTGATCTGGGGGCACAAAAATTAACAAATACAGAAAAAATACTTTAATTTTTAATCAACAATTAAGCGTGATCAGGAATTAACTCGCCCCCGGTCTGGAGATCAAGCGATTCCTCATTGATAGGTAGTTGAGACCAAAAATCATGTCGTTTCTGGCATGAGAGGCACCAGTTTTGAAATTATGCCTTTATTATTTCTTTTTTTTCGTGCTTGGACGCCTCGAGGTTCGTTGGCGACTAAAAAGTGCACTTGCTAGGTTTGATGGGTCTCATAACTTCGCTTCTAATTATGATAGGAATACAGGTGTTTTTGCATTCGACGCAGCGCAAAAATTAAGGCAGATTCATTGAAAAAACGGATTTTGCCAAAAAAATTCCCTTGCTAGGTTTTGATTTGGGACAGCCGCATTGCTTGTAATTTTTCTAATACATACCTACATACATACACATATTCTCACACTTGTATTCCTAAGAGGTGTAGGCAGAGCACACGAATTGAAAAATCCAGTGCCACGTTTAGCAATTACAGGGTAATCAAATGGTTAAACGTGATATTGCAGTGATAGGTTGCTAGCCCATCGCCCACAATTCACTAACCCTTTACCAGAGTCGACTCTTACGACACCTACGGGAAGAAAAGGGATAGTGCTATTCTAACCCGGCACCACACGGGAAATAATAATTTTTCTAATAATTTTCAATTAAATAAACGATAGTAGCGAAAATGTGCTAGAAGTGGTCACGAAACGTGAAATAGTCATGGTCTGTCCACCCCTTTTGGGAACACAGGCGTAATTTATATGTGCGTGTGTGTGTGTGAAAGGGGTTAGTGTATTGTAGGCGATGGGCTAGCAACCTGTCACTGCAATATCACGTTTAACCATCTGGTTACCCTGCTGAAATTGCTAAACGTGGCACTGCATTTTTGAATTCATGTACTCTGCCTACCCCTATCGGGAATACAAACATGCGTGATGTTATGTATGTATGCATGTAAATTAACCTTTATTACCTTTTAGATAGTATTAAAATTTGACTGCGTCTAAACCACCAGATCTAGTGGAAAAACCACTAAGTTGGCAACACTGCACCGCACCGGCATTACTACCTACGATGTCCGGTGCAGTGGTCGGAAAATTTCCACGACGCGCGTTGTGGATTTTCACGACAAAAATCGTGTCGCGCTCCGACACGACGTCGGTGCCGGGTGCAGCGATCGGAAAATTTCACGACGCGCGTCGTGGATTTTCACGGCAAAAATCGTGTCGCGCTCCGACACGACGTCGGTGCCCGGGTGCAGCGGTCGGAAAATTTCACGACGCGCGTCGTGGATTTTCACGGCAAAAATCGTGTCGGATTACGACTACGACGTCGTGTCGTGGACATGTGGCCAGGCCCTTACTTTGTAAGTATTAAATTTACCCTAATTTGTAAATCCAGGAAGCCGTCTATAAATAGAAGTTCAATCACATTTATTATTTTGTACGTCCGGTTAGAGTGAATAATGTCACACATGGTGAAGGCAAAAGTTAACGGCCGGCGCGGTGCGCTGACGCTGCCTACGTTCTCGGTACGAGAATGAAAAACACTTGTCGTAATCGTTATTTCGCAGAAGGTGTGTAGTGTTAAGTACATATTTACTAAGCGCTGGTCAGCGGTAAGTGTAAACGGTGAGGTTTAATCAGGAAAATTATCTTTACAAAGAATAGATGATAAATTAAAGATTTCTATCATCAACTTTATCCTTAAATTTTCCTTAAAAGTTTGTTACAATAAATGCAATCAAAATTGTCGTGGGTTCTAAGAATTTAGAAGTAGTAATAAGCTATAACCTAACCTGACCTAACTTAACCTAAACATTGGAACGAAAAAGTTTGACTTTTCCTCGTTTTTTTTTATTTAATACATCAGCAATTTTTTTCAGGTGATAGCTCAAAGACTTCGGGAGGCATTAAGTACACAGATTGAACAGATCACGATGGTGACTCTACTCTACACTCTATCTAATATCAAGATTTTACAGCGGTGTACATGTGCTACGCGGCGCTACGACGTAGCCAACAAGACAAGTCACATTAAAACAAAACCATACATTTAAACTATAGTCAATAAATACCCTATACCTTCCAACCTGTTTCTTTCACGCAAACAGAAAACAATTCCTCGCCGGTGTACGAGTAATGTCATAATTATTACATCCATTCCTATTACATATCGCGTTATTACTTTGCGTTGTAAGTTACACATGAGAATACGTAAACGTAAAAGTCACGTTCGCCGCGTCGTGACTTGCGACCCGGACGGGTGACCTTTGTAGCGCAGCCTCCATCATCAGGGACACTCGCACAAGGGTGCAGTTGTAACAACCAAATTACTGCCGTGCGAAGCTGGTAAACACAGTCCAATCTAACATTGAGGACAAACGTTACCGATGCGAGTTATGGGGTAATTAGATTAAGGCGATCATCGCATGCATCATGTGGTGACCGCAATAGTGTTATTCGGCGAGCCATAGCTGTCACCGCCACCACCGAATCAGTTGACTTTGGTTGTTGAAATGTTTTAGCAATCGACATTTTGTTGACAGGAGTAGGTAGGATCTAATTCCGTAACCGTGTTCGGCGATCGACACAGTATAATAGCTGTAGCTCGTGTTACGTAAGTAGAATAAGGCTATTCGTCAAAGCCGCCTACGGAGGCCCCGCTAGACGAGACGCCTTGCAGGCGAGTCGGCGAGCCACCCACACCCTATCCGCCGACGCCTACGGCCACCCCACGCTTGCAGCGGCGCTGCACCACGCGCGACCTCTGGCCTTTACGGCGCGGCGCCTCCGCAGCCCGTAACCACCCCCTTCCCCGGGCTGCATTCAGCGGTAACTGCGCCATATAATTGCGGTTATCTAGGTAACCCACTGACCTTTTAATTTGACTGGACGTGGGACGTTTTTTAGGCGTGTGGATGTAATGTTTAAAACCGACACGAGCACGTTGCATGCATGCTACACGTGCGGCAAACGTGTGTTTTGTTGATGAATTATCGAACTCTCAATTAAATTACGCAGCAGTTTTTTATTATGAAGGGCAAAGTCCAAACATAATGCTGGTAAAGGCGTAATTTAAGCATTTTTTATTCTCACGGTCTATCAGTTGATTCGTATCATGGTTTCAAGAATTAGTAACAGTTAGATTCAAGATTCAAACATTCAATCGAAACCTTTATAAGCATACCTACATTAAGTTATCTATAGAGTACCTATACGAGGCTAACAACACGAATATACAACAGGAGTTATACGTAATGAACATCATTGAGATGACCGCCCTTGATATAAAATCCGAGGTGGCTCCGTTGCCTGTCTACACAGCCTCGACCTTCTTTACTCGGATTTCCGTCATAAACAAATGACATCGGATGAAAATTTACTTGGATCGTTTTCTCCCAATAGGCGTTCAGGCAATAACGAGCGAAGGCTCTCGTATTATGAACTGCGCAATTTCCTGCCGCACGTCACGCGCCTCGTGAGTTAAGCCGTGGGCGGAAAACGCGGTTATTTTCAGTTCCATGAAAATATTGCATTTGTCTACAACACGTGCAGGTTTTAGCCTTCTAACCATTTATAAAAACAACTGAATCCATACAAGACGGATGTTAAAAAGTTACCGTTAACGAGATATTAAATCACGTTGCTCTCCTTTTCAATGCGACATCGATTCGTATTTCCATTCCAAAGCATCAATTGCAATGTTCACTTAAATTATATTTACTTAATATGATGTAACTTTGAATGTTTTATACTGTCTTAATGAAGTAAAACAAACCTCGATAAAACGGATAATCATAATAGGTACTTACCTGCGTTACACTGACATGCACGTGTTTGCACTCACCTGAAACAAAATAGGCCAAACGTAAGAAAGACAAGTAAGCACAAATACATTGAATATGATGTGCAAAGATGTGTCTTGTTAAACGTAAATAACAATAAATTTACGTAGGCTGTCGTCTATTAATTACCTACTATCGTCGTCACCGTTCTACCTAATGTCAGGCGATTCTTTACTTTCTTATACTGCAGCCTCAGTTAAAACTTAATACTTCGCTTAAATCAATACCTCCATTCTACATAATTCTGTACATAGGTCTTTCAGGTGAAATTGGAGATGCACTCATGAAGAAGGTTAAATTCAGGAATCATTTTACCTTTCTAAAAACTGATACTTAGTAAATAATGTCACCTATGCAGATGAAGTGCATACGGAGGGCATGGACTGGTAAAAACGTGAATTTAAATGCAGAGAAATAAACGAGTCCAGATAAATCTGGTCAGATTCTGTGTCTGCTAGTCTGTCATTATTTTTCACGTAGCCACCAAAACCTAATTAAACAAATAAGTTAAAATACTATCATGCGCGTCAACGAAATATTTAGGTACCTACTTAGCTGCAAAACATTCCGTGTTGTGATGATGACAAACATGTGCAATAAATGCGTCACCATGGCTTTTTATCGTCGTATCAAAATAAGGATTAATCTCAGTACCGTAGTCGGTAACGGGGCGACGTTATCAGATGTTACCCTGCACATAAAGATTGCGTACAGTGTTGTGTACTGCGGTGCAAACGTCACTGATAATAACCATACATATTTGAATAGCTTGGTGCAATACGATAAGCAAATGTAAAAAATGTGTAGTACCTACATCTGGGATTAAACAAAACATTACATTCTTTCTACTATCACGTAGCCACTCTATTCTCTATGATGTGTTTTATTGTGCAGATTCTCTCGGTAAAGCTGGCAAAATTTCAATATTTTATCAATATAATTTGTCGAGCTTAAACTAACTTAGTCTGTGTGAAATAGCCGCGAAGCAGCAGATAGACGGGCAAACTAACAGACGGAAATGAGAACAACGGGGATTCAAAATTCAATACATTTTGCAGCAAAGTAACGATATGCGCTAAGTCGAACTATTTCCTTATCACAATTTTTACAGTAGTAAAGTCGAAGTTGAAATACAAACTCGTTTCGATTACGTAACTTCTTAGATTGATTTACGTTCATTCTAAATGACGTCAAGTCATTGATTGTCGTAGAAAATGGCCGGAAATTGCATGCACAACCTATTGTAGTCCCTACAACCGCCAGTGCCTACGACTGTGGCCAGCAACGTATCAATAGTTCATTATCATCATTGTGTAGCTGTTTGCACGTGAATACTCAGAATGCTGGGCAGGTATTCAAGCAAAAACGTCAATGCACGTTTGTCTACTTTATTTACCCGCAACGTTTTTTTTGCATATTTCTGGAAATTGAAATGACGGTGGTGAAGATAAGGTGAAAATATTTGCTGCTCAGGTAAAGTCAATATAAAATATTGACACAGGTCGCAGTAGAAAATTCATCCTAAATTTTCACTAAACTTAAGAGCAAGGATCTTATTACATGAGGTCATTGGCTATTAGTATTACCTATCACTTTTAGATTGCTTTCAAATGGTATATTCCATGAGTCGTGGGGTTGTAGCATTATTAATTGCACTATTAACCCGGTCATTACGTAGGAATTAACGGCAAAGAAATGCAAATGAACCGAGAAAGCTGAATTTTTGATATGACGTAGAGAACGCCCATAAAAGCTTAACTTGAAATTGTCGACCAAGATTTCCTATGTGGGTTTTCCGCCATCTTGAAAAAAAGGTTAAGATTGGTTTTTTGACAATAACTCGGCTATCCGACGAGATACGATAATTCTGTCAAGGAGTTTTTTGTGGCTTTTTTAAACGGTTTTACTTAGCTTACCCCGTTTGTTTTAGACTTTAGTCTTTGGTCTTTGTTGGTTCAAATTTAGAAATGGAAATTTCACCCTCTTTCCGTCAACTGATTGATCTGAAATTCGGTATGCGCTTTTAGTTGTGGTGACAATACAATAATGTACATTCATTATCATTGTAAATTCAAAATGGCCGCCGCTACAAAATGGCGGATGACCTAATTCTTATCTACCCCATCAATATGGGTATCAATTGAAAGGTCTTTGCAAGGAGAATACAGTGCACTATATCAAATTAAAAAAAAAACTAAAAGCTCGAAAAAAAAAGTAAAAAAAACTTTTAAGTAAAACGGTTTTATATACATTGATTAGACTAAAATAAAACCGTTTTACTTAAAAGTTTTTTTTACTTTTTTTTTTATGCTCTATAATTTATGCATTAATACATTTTGCGTAACATGCATCGTTATGGAGATATCGGCCAAAAACCATTTTCATCTTTTTCGATCGATATCTCAATAACAATGCATGTAAAGCAAAAATGTTTTACGCATAAGTTATAGAGCATAACAAGAGCTAAAAAAAACTTCTTGACAGAATTATCGTATCTCGTCGGATAGCCGAGTTATTGTCAAAAAACCAATCTTAACCTTTTTTTCAAGATGGCGGAAAACCCACATAGGAAATCTTGGTCGACAATTTCAAGTTAAGCTTTTATGGGCATTCTCTACGTCATATCAAAAATTCAGCTTTCTCGGTTCATTTGCATTTCAAAATGTGTATAATTCCTGTACTATATGCAGTGTGTGCAACGAGGGACCCGCGCCGCTGGGAGAGGCGAGGGGGCGCGAGACAAGCGGGCAGGGGTTGGGGTTGGGAGCACTACCGACGACCGACGCGAGTCGCGACGGAGACGACGGGCGCGGCGCTACGTCACGGCGCCACGTGCCGATCAATAGTGACGTCGTAGTGGCGGCGGGACCTGCGCGCGCACCTCCCCGACGCACTCCGACCTACTTAGCCTTTACGTTTCACGTAGCCGCTACGTAACGCGATCGAACGTTTTAGAATGGGGGCGAGTGGGTGAAATGGCGCAGGCGCGGGCGCGAACTTGGCAGACGATGCGCTCTGCAGCGTGGCCTACATAGCAGGCAGCCTCGTTATGAACCTGATTGCAGTTAATTTCACAATATTACAAAACAACCTAAATTCAATTCGTACGAACCGCTTTGTACAATTGGACGCGCTTCACAGGCTACTCTGAAAGATGCTTATTTCGTAACCGTACCGTTACTTACTTTCAAGACAAACTTATGATTTTACAATAGATTTAAGACTGTTCTTATCCGCGCTAACGGCTGTTTTAAACTTACCAAATAACTATAATACGTACCAAATTACAGTGAAACTAACTATACATTAGTGATAATTTTCATCCCAAAATTTTGATAGCAGAAAGTATTAAATCTTAAGTAGAATCTTTGTTTATTTATTGTTAAAACATTTATTTTCTATGCATAAAATAAAAATGCTTTAAACATCACTTAGTGATAAATTTCCCTCCAAAATGTGCATAACCAGACTCCATTAAAACGAAATTAAATAGGTATTCATCTTCATTTAATTTTCATTTAAAATATTGATCGCAGAATCTATTAAACTTAAATTAAATATGAGAGAGGAAGAAGACAACGAGTCTGAGACCAAGGGGGCATTCCGAGGCTGTTCATTTTAATATTAAAAGAAGGCAAGTAAGTATACCAATGTATAGACAATGCCCGAGGAAGCGTTCGGTCTTTGAGCAAGTTAATAAAGACAACATTCCATTGTCCCTGAAGCGAAAATTCGGCAACGTTTTTATCCTTGCCCATCCTAACCCTGAAGTTTTTCAAGGTTTGTTAGTTAGCCTTGGAGCGCAGTCTGAGTAATTCAAGGATTTCTTAGAAACAGATCTGTGCACTGTTTAAGCCAAATTAAATAGTCTAGTTGCTTTGAATTATTACATACATAAACGTAACACCTGTCATCTCAAACGGGGTAGGCAGAGCACACAAAGCGTTACACAGACAAATGGAAGACAGATTCACGTTTCATAGCCACATTCAGCACAATTTTAGGTCTAATGTTAGATAAACGGCAGAAATTTAGAAGTGGAATTGTAAACCCGACACCACACGAAAAATAAACATATTAGTTTGAATATTACTCAATTACAACTTAGTTAACCTTACATACAAATATCCACCAATTTCCATGCGTAAGAAACAAAAAAAATGCGTAACCTAACACCACAAAAAAGTTTAGTGTCTAAATAAATAAGTAACTATGTGTCGTGCCAAACAAAAATTCAAATAATACGTTTTTTACTGTAAAGAAATAGGCTTATATTTTCACGAAGGAGTTAAGATTCAGTCTACAATAAAGTCAATAACAGACTCGTTTCTGTGCCACTTAACTAAGCGGCGTGCTACACCAGTACATTTACATTTTGAAACATTGTGCAACCGCATGTAAACAAGCGTGAACACCGTTATCGATATAATCGTATCTAATGCTCGGTGTACGAGCATAGTAAAATTATAACAACAATAATGAGTAGCAGCGTCACCGGCATCGCTAGTAGCCGTGGCCTAGTTGCGAGTGGGTCACTCTTTGCAGCCTTCGGTGCGCAGCTAGCGCGCCAAGAAACCATGAGCCACATAGAACGAGCACACTTGCTTCATTCTTGGCCCTAAGTGAACTTAAGACGCTGGAAGTTTCTACGGACTGTTTCAGTAAAGATTTTCCTGCAGTGCAATGTTTCAGATGGGACATTTTCCGATGTTTCTAAGTTATTTCCTCTCACAGATGTAAACAAATGTTTCAATCTAAAATTATGCTAAGTGTCTACGAAGTATGGATACTCTATACTATGTATACTCATAGTTTTGACTTTGACTAAGTATGTAGCATTTCGTATGCTACTTATTTCATATGCCCATTTGAGAGTACGTCTGAATAGGTGTGATGTATCTATGAATGAAAAATCGACCAACAGTGGTCTAATTTCCGCCCACGCGAACAAGATAGGGATCCGTAGTCATATTCTACAAAAAGTGTGAGATTTTGTTACTACCTTTTCAAATGGTTAACTTATCACTATTTAACCAGTAAACCTTACTAACGACAATTTTCCTTGCAAATTCACATTTCCTACATTTCCATGTTTTTACCATTTTCTACATTACCATACAAATGCCCGTTAATTAAAAAATTAGCATTTTAAGGCCGTTCATTTTGCAAAAGTACCTGCTCTTGGCCCCCCCAAATATAAAAAAAATCTACATTCTACTACTTTATTGACGCGTTTATATTATCGCGTATCATAAATACACTATTGTGCAAGTACTTGATATTAGCTGTAGCCTTGCCCGCGCCTTCGCCTGCATATAATTCGCTTGTTGTCCCACGAGAATTGTGCCTTTTCCGGTATATAACGTAGCTTATATTCTTCCTCGGGAGTTATATTAATATCAAAAGTCCATCTAATACAAAGCAGGACTTTTGAAATTGTAGAAAACGAAACCTTTTTGAACCGTACTTTTTCGATTTATTTATAGGGTTTGTCTACTCAGCTCTCAGCTGCAGCTATCGAAACTTGTAAAGGTAAAATCGAACAAGCAGACAGGTTTTGTTTGGCATTTATAAATTATTAGAAATAGAAGGACGGAGTATATCAAAGACCGCAAAACTAAAAAAAAGTTGAAAAAGTTAAAAATTATAAAAAAAAAATATAAATCCATATTTTGGATCCGAAAATACATTCCGATGGCGGAAAAGAAGCTGCGTGCGCACAATCTGGCCGTCACTAGGCTAGCTTGATCAATATACGGGACCCAAACAAACCGGCGCTGCGGCGTGAGCGAATGACCCATTTACCGCGACCTGTCCCGGCTGCACCCTGCACCGCGCCGCGCCGTATTCATTGATCGCACAAAATCCAACCATTTTACGTAACCCGTAACCCATTTTACAACTATGTTACGCTCTGTATCTAGAGCTGAGGTTGTTCGATTTCTGTCGTGCCAATTGCTGACATCGCGCGAATTACGGAGAGTGACATGAGCCAAACCAAGATCCTGTTTTGCATAGTTAAGCATCTGATGATTTAGAGTAATTCACGTGAGGTCAACCGAAAACTGTTTTCAGCAATTTATGATCGAATACAACAAAATAATATAAAGAAAAAAAAAAACAAATTACAAAAAAAAGGAGATGCTCGTACTCTCGTAAAACATTGCGGTCTCAACAACAAACACAGCTATTAAGGAACATAATTTCTTCATTCTTTCCAGAGATGCATACGATACGAAGTCATTTTTAGAAGCTATAAATATTTCAAAAGCGATGCAGACACGATACATAATGCGTTTTAAAGTGACGACGAGAATAGACTGGACGCTGAGCGTGGCGAGCAACAACGCAGCGCAGCAAGCAAAGGTTGTCGTATTATTAACACACTCTAATTCGGGGGACCCAAACAAACCATCGCGCACGGGTGACCTACATTCCGGTGGCGGCGTCTGCTAGCTGAGCCCAAAATACGGTGAGATATGAATCACTGCGCGCCGCCACGGCCCAGCACGAAGGTTCTTCGATTGACCCGAAACCAACCCCATGCCGTAACTGCAGCGTAATGGCTTCGCCGCTGCCATCGATCTGATTACTATCCGAAATAACGGTGCAGTATTGAGATTCCTTACTCGAGCTGAATCCAAACCGTAGTGTACCGTATCTTATGATGATCGCACGAATTATACTGCTCACATAGAGATGAATTTGGATCATCGCCTGTTCTGTTAAACGTTTTATGTACTTTTTGCCTTAACTACTTTTGTTTAAAAAAATATTAAAAGGGGAGAGCAAATACACTCAAAAAGTGCAGAACCAGCATCAAAATTTTTTCTTTGTTAGAATGCTGTCATACTATCACAGAATATTCTCAAAACAAATGTCTATTCGAGCGAAGCCGGAGTGAGCCGCTAGTTTCTTGTATCTATTATATTAAAATGTAATTAAGCCTGACCAGGAAAATCAATAAAACAAATTTCTTACACTGGTACCACTAAATTCAAACTTGATCCTGTCTATTGCTGTAAAATTGCAATGTTTATAATTTTATATTTTTATACGGTTAAATGCCAAGAATAAAGTAGTAAAACCTAATATTAAATATTTTTCCAAGTGCAAATCTTTAAGGAATACTAATAGGTATTCCCTTAATATAACATCACCGGCATCTTTGTCAATATGACTGAGGTATCGTATAGTTATAGTGAATAAAAATAAACTTAAAAAACCGGCCAAGTGCGAGCCGGACTCGCGCATGAAGGGTTCCGTACCAAAAACTGCATAAAATCAGAATTTTTGTATGGGGGCCCCCCTTAAATATTTATTTTATTTTAATTTTATTATTTATTTTTAAAGTAAATATTGAATTAAATATTCTGTGAGCATTTCAAGTATTTAGCTGTTACAATTATTTAAATAGACCCAAAACTCATGTTGAACACATGAGTTTCATGTTGTTTTCAACATGAGTGAGTCTCACGGTAGTTTAATGTTCAATGGACCCAAAACTGCAAAAAAAAAACACGTTTTTTCTATGGGAGCCCCCTTAATTATTATTATTATTTTAATTTTAGTATTTGTTGTTATAGCGGCAACAGAAATACATCATCTGTGAAAATTTCAACTCTCTAGCTCTCACGGTTCGTGAGATACGGACAGACAGACAGACAGCGAAGTCTCAGTAATAGGGTCCCGTTTTTACCCTTTGGGTACGGAACCCAAAAAAATTAAATGTAGAGGTGCTGCCCTCTCGTATTTTTTTTTATTTTCCTGGTCAGGCTATAAACAGATACAGTGGTCGGCAATAAACTTTATTTTAAGTAGTGGGGGTAAGTTCGTGGATTACTTTTACCTAGAAAACCACTTAAAATCGGGCCAAGTTTATTGCTGACCACTATAATTATAATGTAGACCTCTGACTAACGGTGTCACTAAATATAAACGTACCGTACTTTTACTTTTACTGTACCCACTAAATAGGTTATATCACTATATACAGGGTGGAAAGTTTCAATGGGCCCTGGAGGGAAACTACTCTAAATCCTTTAGTTAGCTAATTTTACTGAAAGGAAACATTCCTTTATTTTTAAAAGATTTTTAAAATTTTGCTTGTCTCGACCGGGAATCGAACTAACAAAAAATTAAAAAAAAAAAATTTGCTGGTTTATTATACAAATCGGTAGGACTAATGTTTAGTATAAAATTTGTCTAAGAAACATTTGGTCTTACACTTAGATAAGTACGAGATATCCATGAAATTAAATATTTATTACATGTTTTTTTAACAATGCCTAGTACTGCAGCGCTATTGTCTAACGCACCAAAAATCTAAACCGTGTTTAATTTGACAGTTGATTTTAAAAATCGCTTCAAAATTGATGCATTTCAAAGCAAACTGACACTAAAACTGTCTAAAAATGAATGAATGTCTTCTAAAAATGAAGGAATGTTTCCTTTCAGCAAAATGAGCTAACTAAAAGATTTAGAGTAGTTCCTCTCCAGGGCCCATTGAAACTTTCCACCCTGTATACTACTACTGGTCAGGAATCAATTGGTTCAATCGTACTTACCCAATTTTCGACAGCTCAATTCCAATGATCGAAACCCTGCTAGTAATTTTTATTGCCATTGAATTAGGACTGAAAATCTCTATCCTTGGTGCAGCAACGGACACTGCACTGGGTCCTTTACGATATGCGTTTTTCCGTATGCATTCATTTTTTGATACCTTTGGAACTCATATGTAAGTTTCTACATACTAATTGTAAGTATACATACTTACTTAGCCAATGGAGACAGTCGTAAATAATGTACCATGATTCATGATTGCCATCCGGAAACTAAGCAGCACATCTTATTTATAATCCATATCAAACGCTCCGGCGGCATACCTGACCTGAATCCAAAGCGCAGTCGCGTCATATCGAAAGCGCATTTGCCTTTACCCCCTTCCCTCTGGCCAGAAGCCAACACCTCTAAATACATCGTCTGCAGATCTATACATATCCTATTTCCGCATTGTTTATCTAATTGCATTTTATTATACAATAAGTAAGCTATTTTATTATACCAGCGTATTAATTACATTCGATTGATAAGGATAACACTCGAGTTACATTATTTCCTTGCACAATAATTTGCTGCCAATTTGTGATAACTCGTGGGAATCGTGACGCAACGTATGACGTTTGTTTTTGTGGCTATGTAGGTTTAATGAAAAATGCACGCCAGCGACCTTAGCCCACTTAGCGGAGCCCGCGGCGGCGCTGCGCTAGTGTGCACTCGCTGCCGACGTGAAACTTCAGGTAAATAATATCGACTCTTTCTCTAAAACAAGAAAACATCCTAGCTATAATTTATTACCAAATAACCTACCTGAATAACAAACAATTGTTCCAAGAGAAAGTGGAAAATTGGCGCTTGTAATTGAAAAACATGTTCTGGATAGTGCAAATATACAAATGAATGAATAGGGTTTTGGATGTGCTTTTATCGGCAATCGTAGTTTTTATTAGTGTGATGCATTTAATTTAAGTTACGTTTTAAACATCCAAGCATTAGGCAGCCAGACCCGTAACGGATTTGTCGACAGCTGAAGTGGCAGTGTTCTTGTTATTGCAATTCCAGCAACCGAGTTTCTAAATCGTATACCACACGTATTTATCTCTTATTTATACTAATTTTGGGAACAGGGAATTAAAATCGTTACTATGTGAGTACGACATCTGAGATCACTGAGCATTCTTATAACCATTCCTAACGCCTAAACTCCGAAATCTAACAGAGGATAGTTTGCAGAAAAAATATTTTTCAAACAAAATATCTGTATTACTTTTAAACAGAGAGCTTCAAAACGTTGGTTGAAGTAAAATTACTTATTTCTTCAAATAAACGATAAAATCGCGTATTTTTTTAAAAACCTCATCAATTTATCAATAAAACCCAAAAAACATTATAAATACAGTTAAAAGATATGTATTTAACATTGTTGTGATGTCAATCACGAAATATCCGATTGTAGTGTGACTCATTTCACTATGAACTTTTATTATTGATAAAGTTTCAGTGGATGCAGTAGCCTACTAAAGGGTTTCATGTTCGAGAATTATTTTATGTAAAGCCTATGTAACCATGAAATCAATGATTTAAATAACTAGACATATTTATACTTGTAGCATTTTTGACATTGTATCAAAAAAGAAAGTGAAACGAAAGTAAGTTTTCTCACAAAAACAGTAGTTTCTAGTGAGAATAAAGTAACCGTGAAGTCGCCTCGTCAGTGAGGGAAGAGAAAACGGTATGACTTGTTTTTCTTGCAAGTAATTCTTGCGCTACGATGTGAAATAGGTAGCCAATCGCCGTTGAGATGTCGTAACACTGTTTGTTTTGCAAAAACACCGCTTCTGGCAAGGCTGTTAACACGTCAGACTAGTATTCGGGCAGCCGGATCTCAACAGCGCGCCAGTTGGTAGGTGGCCGACCCACTAAGCCGCGCCGCTTTAGCAAAGCCGTTCTTTTAACCACGCTCTTGATATATTTTGATTGCTATTACAAGTTGCAACATTGATTTGTATCAGATTAAATACTACAAGCTGATGCAGACCTACCCGTAAGACTGGTCTCAATCTCAATTACGAACTTAAGAATACTTTACTATGTATAACATTGAACAAATAAAGTCTACAGCAACGGTTTGTACTAAAACATTACGCGAGCAGTAACGTCAGTTCAATGTCAGTTAAAATTCAACGCAATAAGTTGCCCTTACTTGAGTAAGGAAACAATTACGTGGATATTAGAACAGATCTTCTCCATGGTCGCCACGGCGGCGTGTTGCGCAAAAGCAAGGCGGCCTAATGTACAAGAGGCGAGGTGTGACAGTATCGGGCGCCGTGCCGTGTCACGCTGCAGCGCCGTGCTGCGAAACGTCACGTTCCAATGCTACGAAATAAAATTTAACGCAAACAGAACCGTTGTACACCTGCGCCGAAACCAAAATAATATTACGTCGGTGTCGGTCATTACATAATGACGACTTAACCGAAGCCTTTGAAAGGTTTTGTTTGTAGGTATATGTACATTATTCATCCATACTAACCGGAGGTTAGATCTTCTGTAGAAACAACCACAAATAATTAAATAATCGATGTCGTCGCTATCATCTATACTGTTTTAATTATGGCGGCGGCTGTCTTCGCTCTCGTAATTAAAACGATTGACCGTGTACCGATCTCGTTGCGTAACTAAAATTAAGCCGCAGATGAAAGGTCACCATTGTTAATGAGAACACAGCTGCCTTAGCTGATACACAGCCAAGTCGTTTTTCACAACGAAATGATAATTCTTAACAATTGGAAATATGCGACGTATCCAGATAGAAGTTATTCAGCAGCACCGTTTTAGCTATTGACGTGACAATGACGGCGCGGCGTATAGTTTAGCTTCAAGTCCTGACATACGAAAGCCTGGGAGGGTGATTTGTTTTTTCGATAATTAGGGCGGGGACGTTTGTGACGCAGAATTTATGCTTTAATAAAATTTTAATTTTAACGTAATACCTACGCTAAGCTTTGAGTGCACGCCATTCGGTTTGTCATTAAAACACGAGGTTTCACCACGGTTAAGTAGTGCAGCAGTGCAGCAGAGGTGATGGAATAGGCGTGTTGTTTGTATAACGTAGCAATGAAGCAACTGCGGCCCGCCTCGCCGTCAAAACACGTTGCGCAACACGATCGCATTCCGCCCGCCCGCTCGCAGACGTCACCGCACTCGCTCTCTACTAAGTTTTCACTTTGTATTACTGTCTTTCTACCTTTACCTAGTTTATAGGATTTCGTATTATGTTACTATAAACAAGATTTTTGATATGTTCGGTTTGTTCGCCTATTAAACAATCTTAACATCTGTTTTGAGACTCAGCTTAGCAGTATTTTTTAAATGCGGAAATAACTAATCGTTATTTATAAAACAACTGACACTTAGTTTAAAAAAAATTGTTACATTGGTCGAGTTAACATTAATTCATGTATATACCAACAATTGCTAACTCTCATCGGCTCATGAGTAATAAATTACTTTTTTTATTCTCTGCATTAACCCGGAGACAACTATCGTATGGTGATCATCAGCTCAGACAAAAGCTAGTCAAGAATTATTATTTTATTCTAATAAATATAACATTTGAAATAGCTAGAGAATCGTTGTTATGTCTAGGTGTTAGTACTTAATAAACCTTACTTAATAAATAATTACGTACATAAATAGTAATTCCGTACTTAATAAATAATTATTATTTTTTTACTTATTTCTACTCAGAATCACGAGCTCTTTCCACCTTTACATTCCAGTGAGAGAAAATGTTCAGAAAATAGGAAAAAAAACTCTTTGGAACATCTCTTGTCTCCCTTTGGAATGGAAAGAGTTGGGGATTCTGAATAGAACGTAAACTTTGCAGAAAATGTCACAAAAATTGAGAAATGATCATTTACATCCTATTCAGGAACATCCCCAGCCCAGACATATGTATCTAGAATGATTTAATGATTAATCAACACTACTTGTAGATCCAAGAAACTGCTTTTGGAAATAACAAGTATAACATTTTTATTTCAAATCGCACAAATGAGTATCAACGTGGCGTGACAGTAATTTCACAATCCACTCGTTTCTGTTTGTAAACATCATTATGTTGTTCAAGACTTGGCGCGTTACCTTCACCAACTGTTAACGTTTTGTTAACTCAAGTACACAAGGACAAAACTTGCATTAGAGTAGTTTCATAAGTTTTTTTTTTAACTCGTAAAGTTTCAAACCCAGAAAATAATTATTAAACTTTTTACTTTATCTGTCCTTTACAGAATCCACCAAGCACCGTACAGCACTGTAAACCACATTTATACACATTTAACTACGTAGGTACCTACTTAATTTTATGAAACAAAAACTTGTTATTTTGTCATGTGTTTATTTTGTACAATAAAGAGTTACATACATACATACATACTTGAACACTGTTGACAGCTATAATATAATAGGCTAGATGACTCGAAAAAACTATTTAGTCCGTCAGATAGACTACGAAAAAATATTGTACCCATATTTTTTTCTTTTATTTGACAGACGAAAAATGACGATAATACAGAGCCTAAAAGTTTCGCGTGACGTCACGTTTGAGTACCATTTTTACTCAAACGTGACGTCACGAGCCCCCACTCAGGAAGTTTGATGATCTGTACCTACCTTTGTTGATGTTTAATTATTTGATAAACTAAAAAATATGTGTCTAATTTTTTTTCCATAATTTAACTTAGGACTAATTAGAATGATATATTTTTAACCCTGTCATCATCCCTATTAAAACAACTCGTTGCCTAGCAACCTCTGACAGTTGCGTAAACAACATTCCTGTTGTAGAGAAGGATAACTTATTTGCTTGTTTATTTCGCTGAATTTTGTATTTTATTTAAAGGAAAACCTAGTAGATAAAATATTGCATCCAACGTAGTCAGCAGTCTTTACACGTCGTTTCATACATTACTATAACCACATGAAAGTCAAAACACGAGTTACGCAAAGGAATGCACAAAGTAACGGGGAGGAAAGTCAGCTGCACAAACAGAGTGAATCACCATGTTTACATCGCATTTTTAGAACCGAGCGGCCTAGTTGCCGTAGTGGGCGATGGTTCTTACCTCGTTCCGCAATCACGGCCTCGATACGTGCATCGGCAGCTTAACCTAGTCGCCTTCGCCTCCCTTAATGACCATCTGCCAGCGTGCTAAGGACTCCTGGGAAAACAGAAACAAGTGTAAATAATTCAGAGTTTTGAAATAACACACAGGATTTTCCTGTAGCTTTGTGGTCGAGATGTTTTTACGAACGCGATATTATTTCTATACCTTCCTTGCCTGGCGTGCAACCAACACGGCACGGATGGGACAAGTAACTAAATATTAAGGATGTGGCGATACGTGGCCTCTGGCTTCTGTTAAGGGACAAAAGAAAGAAGCGGAGAAGCGCAGTAAATTCCTAAGTATCGATTAGATACTTAAAAAAACTATACCTACCTATTTTTTTTAAAAGGACCTGACGACCTGTTGTCACTTTGGTATACTATCATCTCGTCTAAAACGCAACTAGTAGAAGTAGCGTCTGGTCTAAAACGCATCCGGTCTAAAACGCAGCTGGTCTAAGTATCAATTGGTCTAAAAATACAAGTGGCCTGAAACGCAACTGGTCTAAAACAGAGTTAGTATTGAACATTAAACTACCATGAGACTCACTCGTATCAGGTCAGGTTAGGTACGACGACGAGCGAAGCGTGGAGGAGTATTAGGTAGAACCGTAAGAACCGTTACCACAACGCGCGAGCCAAGCGAACGAAGCGAGCGTGCCGCGGCAACGGGCGGCGAAACGCCAAAACCGAATTAAGTTCAAAATCCTAGCTCAAAATATCAATCATCGAAGGCGTCTTAAATCTTGGCCATTTAAAATTTAAAAAAAAGTTGCGTTTTAAACCAGACGCTACTTCTACCAGTTGCGTTTTAGACGAGATGATACTTAGACCAGATGCTACTTCTACCAGTTGCGTTTTAGATGAGATGATACTTAGACCAGATGCTACTTCTACCAGTTGCGTTTTAGACGAGATGATACTTAGACCAGATGCTACTTCTACCAGTTGCGTTTTAGATGAGATGATACTTAGACAGATGCTACTTCTACCAGTTGCGTTATAGACGAGATGATACTTAGACCAGATGTTACTTCTACCAGTTTCGGTTTAAAACGAGATGATAGTACCTAACCCGATTTAAGACTGTCCGTTTGGGTAATTTCTAGTCATTTTTGTTGGGAATTATTTTTTTAATTACGGTAATAACCTTAAAAAGGTATGTTTATATGTATAGGTATTATGTATTGTGTTTTAAACTTTCGGGATTTTCACTCATTTAGCTGACGCAGTCGAAACTGGGACGTAATTAAAATCGGACACTCGGCGTCAAAAAAATCGCACATCTTCAAGACTTTCGTTCGAGGGAATATAAATCTTATAATATTATGTATGACGTGATATGACTATGTGGTATTATTTGAAAAGTAATGAAACCCTCTATCTGAAAATGACATTTGAAACTCAACCCTGCTAAGAATTTTTTTTAAATCCAACAATAAAAAAAAACTGATTAAAACTTAATTTAAAACCTCGTGTTGCCTCCTTTAGCTCTCCGAAGATCTTCCACAGGCGATCAGTCATGGACCTGATGAGTGCCACGATATTCTCCTGAGGGATGTTGTTCCACTCTTCGATGATGGCATTACGAAGCTCATCATACGAAGAGTACTAGGAGGAGGATCACGGGATCACACCCAGCTCTTCAGCTGGTCCCATAGGTGCTCGACGGGCGGGACTCAAGTCGGGAATCCTTGCTAGCCAACCCCTAGCTGTGATGCCAGCAGCTTGCAGGTAGTCCGGAATGATCAATCCTGCATGGCTGCGGGCGTTGTCGTGCATAAATTGGACGCCAGGTCCAATCCAATCAGCATAGGGGACCACATGTGGATCCAGAATCTCGGCGGTGTAGCGTTGAGCAGCCAGGGACCCCTGGACACGGTCACCTCCAGTTCGAGATACGCAGACAAGTTCGCTTCTCCTATCGACGGAAATGCCGCCACAGAGCATACAGGATCCACCCCCGTAACTAACGGCTTAGACGGTGCAGGCCTCTGTGTACCGCTCCTCCTGCCTTCTGTACACTCTTCTGCGCCTATTGTTGGTGTAAAGGCACACTCTCGTCTCTTCACAAAAGAGGACAGTCCTCCATTGGAAGAAATTCTCGTGACTAGCGCGAAATCGTCTTCTGGCAGTCCGGTGCTGTGCAGTGAACTGGGGGCCCGTAGCGGCTCTGCGGGGCAGCAAATTCCTCTCTCCCAGTCTTCTGCTGATGGTAGAGACGCTTACTGACATTCTTCGAGCTGCTCGAAGCTGCTGCTGGAGCTCAACGACGTTGGAAAAACGAATCCGCAACGAAGTTATCACAATGTAACTGGTCGTCTGCACCGGAAGTACAGCGTCGTCTCCAAGACGCAAGCCCTTTGGCGTAGCTATCAGTCTCCTCGAAGCGCTGGAACACTCGGCGTACTCGAAAACAGCTGATTTTCAGGCGGCAAGCCACTTCAGCCTGTCGTAGTCCAGATTGCAGTAGTGAGTAGTGCAATCACTTGAGCAGCTTCTTCTAGCGTGGTATCCATTTTTGGTGTCGATTTTTGTGGTGTCGTAGCTCTTCAAGTGTGACCTCAGTGACGTTTGGATAGCGAATGACACTTAATTGACCTTTACCCCCACTTTTACACACGTCCAAAGAGGGCGCAATTAGAAACCCGCCAAACGCGTATTTCGGAACTTTTGATTTAAAATTAGATTTTTTTTTAGCAATTAGAACAAACAATAACTCATTTTAAAGGTTATTAATTGAGCTATTAAATGATAACAATATTGTTAGGGTACATTACATCATGTAAGACCTATATTCGCTCGAAACCGAATTTAATAGATGTGCGATTTTTTTGACGCCGAGTGTATTACAAATAAAAAATAACGTGATCGAAGAGCCGCTAAATGATAAATATACGTACATTTATTAAGTAGGCACAAATAATTAAAATCTTCAGTATGCATACATACCTACACGACAACAAAACAACAAAAGCAAACCGTCATAAAAACATATTTTCAGCCAGTTGCAGTTTTGAGTATTAAACCGCAAATAGGTAATCAAATCAGTCAAACCCTTAAACCTACAGTTAAAAATATCTCAATTTGTTTTGTCTAAAATCTACGCCTCTGCTTTCAAAAATCAGGACATATAGTTCAGAGTGATTTCAGAAATTTTATAAGAACACCATTTCGCCATATGGCAACACTGATCGTGTCGGACTTAAAATAATAATAATATAATCATAGGGCAGAAAATAAAATATTATAAGTACAGCAAATTAAAACTTGGGCATTATGGGCATTTTAAAAATCAAAAAATAATATTCAATCTACCTACATTGAGACACAGGGCACAATGAAATTCACTATTAATAGTAATGATATACCTATCCATGACCTAGCTAGTCCATCCAAAAAATGAATGCCCTAGTTTTATTTTACTTAAGGAAATAAACATACACATGATTCTTAAGAATAAGAAAGGGTCAAAACAATAAATTCAGTCACACAAATAACTAAGTATTAAAGATTTGCGTAAATAGTAGAGTGACTAATAACAAAATATGTCTCCCTGCCGTCTACTGCTTTAGGCTCGTCTAAAATATTGTAATAATAATACATCAAAATTATGATAAGTATCTTATTTTTTAACAAAAACGATTATTTTTACGACATTGGACTTCACAAGATTAGATTCAAGGCCATCTAGTTTCGCCACTAGGCTACCAAGGAAAGTTTGGTTATGTGGCAATGTCAATTCGCTAAAAATAGAATAAATTAGGCAATTTGGAAAAGTAACATATTATCTTGAGCTAAATAACTATTTACATACCCCTGCAGCATCTTCCATAATATAATAACCGCACAATTACATCGATGTACTCGAATTTTGTCACTAACACTATAAAAATTGACTCAAAATTTATTTTCTCAATACCATGAGAGAACACTTGGTATTAATCGCGTATTATGAAACACCACACTAGTGCACAGTCGTAGCAACAATTTTCGCAAGAAATAATGAAATTGTTATCATTTTATCAATCAGACGTTCTAAAATCCAGACTCTTGACAGACGGAAACAGAACGGGCATGAAAATAGTAGTCTGTTTTAGGTCGGCTACGCCATCTCTCGGTGCGTAGTGACAACAGAAAGACAGCTGTCAGAAACGTTTTTATTTTTAAGTAATACGCACCCTATGCTTATAGCATACAGCGTATTTTTATTTGAATTATTTTTACTGCTGAGTGAACCGTTGTGGAAAATGCAATTAGGTGACTGAACTGTCACTGTTATCGCGATATACACGGATATCAGTTTAGTTTACTATGATCAGATCACCGCTGAAAAAACGTTTCCAATTAAATTATCCTACAAAACTCATAGCAAATAATTTCACTGTCCAACATAGAAATTACAGTGATTCAAGTGATTGTACCTAAATTAGCTTTTTTAAACACAGCCAGCAGTCGATCATAAGCAGGCAATGTTAAATCGAGGTTTATGCAAACAAATCCCTTCGTCAAAAGTGGCACCAAGGACTGATTGAGGCGTATGTAGTACCTACTAGGTCCTTGATTCCTTGAGAAGTATACGAAACCCTAGCAAATCCTTACTAAATATTATAAATAGGAAAGTGAGTTTGTTTGTTTCTTTGTTTGTTCCGCTTTCACGCCGTAACTACTGAATCGATTGCTATGAAAATTTGCAGACGTAAAGTTAGAAGTCCGGATTAAATATAGGGTACTTTTTATCCCGGAAAAATTGATGTTCCCGAGGGAACGTTCGCTTTATACCACAATATAACCGAATTCCACGCGGGCAATTAAAGCCGCGGCCGGAAAGCTAGTTTAATAAAAAGCGACAATTTTGTGTGAGACTACGCTCGGCTTCTTATGCGCCCATATTCTCAATTTAGGTATTAGGTAGTGTTTCACTTGAAACTAAAGAATGTGATAAACTTAATTGGCACTTGCATCAAAATAGCACTCGGTCAGCTGCAAAATTGCCAGGTAAACCTTTTTTTATATACGGGCCACAAATACGTCAATCATGATGCCTCGGGCCGCAAGCAAAAATATTTTATTGGTAAAAAATAACATTTTTCAATTATTATTTTAGTCGGCGCGTACGCTATTTAGCCGACGTGGCGCGAATGTGCGCGATATTCAAAATACTTTAATTACATTACAATTATCTGTAACAGCGAGCGAGCCACTGTTACAGGCCCGCGGGCCGTAGGTTGAGCATAACCGCTGTGGGCGAAGTTGCCAGCAGAACTTAGTGAATAATTTGTTCTAGTTTTTCTTCTCAGATTAGAGTAAAACTATAATACTTAATATCTGTATTGTAAAGCAGCTCAGAAGGAGTTTTTTCTTGGTAATATATATTTTTGTTTGGGTGGCGGAAGAGAGGTGAATGATTTCATGAGGGTTGCACGACAACGCGCGTCTTGCTCGAGATGCGACATAAATAATAGGGCGATAATAACGTACCTATGTCGATAATTCGGAAACCAAACCAACCAATTCAGTTTGACTAAGAACTCGACATGGGGACTGAACTTAATAAGTTTCGTCAAACAAGCAAAAAGGCGCAAGGGCGTCATTCCTTTGCAAAAATCGATTGGCATAATTTGATTTCTACAAAGTGACTTCATATTGAAGATACAAACAAGTGTTTCATACTCAGCTAATGCTTTTAGTTTTAACTAATCATATTAAATTTGAAGTGTCCATAGTTACATTGGGGTCGTGATTATGCTGAATAATAAACGGATAACTCACGTTTTTTTAAATCGAGTTTAGCTCGACATGTTTCGGGCTAATTCGTAGTCCTTCATCTAGGAGCCACGGCGGCTACTGCTGCCAAGCGCGCACTGCTAGCCGCCGCTGTCTTCGCGCGACAAACTAAACGCTTAACTTAATTTAAATAATTTTAAACAAAAAAAAACCGACTTCAAATTTGTGATATATTGAAAGCATTTGTCTATGTATGCAATGTTAACGAATTTTGTATTCAATTAGGTCATTAATAAGAATTACTTAAAAAAAAACAAAATGTAAGAACTAACTTAATAACCACGAGTGCACGAGTTTATACCACCGGGATTTTACTCTAAATGCCAGAAAATACGATTATTTTCGGTAAAGTAACATCTCCATTTCTTCCGTGGATGTCGTAAGAGGCGACTGTGGACATAGGTTAAAGTATATTTTAGGCGAAAAGCTAGCAACCTGTCACTATTATACTTGCCACCTTAAAACCAAAAAATATATGTTAGAAGTGGCCACGAAGCGTGAAATAGTCATCGTTTTGTCTATGTAGTGTTTCGTATACCCCTCTGCCTACCCCATTTGAGAATACAGGCGTGATTGCATGTAGGTAAGTATGTATGTACCTACATAAGTAAGTTCGAACTAATTAAGACACGCCGTACCACTAATACCCATAAACACAGCATTAATTTGCCAAATTTGAGACTAGGTGATTGGTTTAAAAAATATAAAAATGTACAATGATGTAGAAAATGCACTAATGCGTCCAAATGGTTTAGAGGTGTAAAGGCTCCTGCAATGGTAATTGTACCGTATGTTTGCACTGCTACTTTACAGCAGAAGTACCCTTGCGTTCCTGAACACAACAATGCACGCACTGGTGCTTCGCGACAGCAATAGAGGGTAAGACTGTGATCCCGACGTACCCTGCATGTGACCCTTCGTACCGGAATAGAAGTTTGTTGGAATATTCACTTAAAGTCCATGTGTCATTTTCGAATGCCCGTTGATGTCTTTTTTTATTTTAAGGATATCTCAAAAACTACCATCTAGATCAGGGGTTCCCAAAGTTGTCTGGCCTACGACCCACCTAATACAAGTTTACAAAGTTGAGACCCATGAATAAAGAATTTTACAAAATACAAACGAAGTATTAATACATCTTTTAAGTACTTATTTAAAAACTACCAATAAGTTATCTCAATGCGAAACTTGAAATTGTTTCCTATGTTTCGGCATCACTGTTAACATCAACTTCAACATCATGATATGTTCAATTTATGAATTTCGGTATTTAGTTTTATTGTCCACCGTATAGTAAAAGGGAGGAGGACTTTCATAGCTTCATTCACTGGCCATCAGCTCAGTCATTCGGTGTGCCGATCTATTGGCTGGGCCCACTCTATATTCTCTCGCGACCCACCAGTGGGTCGCGACCCATAGTTTGGGAACCCCTGATCTAGATCTTGATGAAATTAAAATGGGACCAATGGGAAGCCATTTCCAATCAAACAAAAAAAAAAGGTCGAAATCGGTCCACCCGTTTAAAGTTCTGAGGTAACATACATAAAAAAATTTTTTAAAAAAATTACAGCCGAATTGAATACCTACCTCCTTTTTTGAAGTCGGTTAAAAACGTCAGTTATCCGTTTATTATTCAACATGAGTGAGTCTCACCTCACGGTCGGTAGTTCAATGTTCAATCGTGATTATGCCTTGTACGTCTAGTGTGTTCAAAACGATCATGCAGTCGATAACGATTTCGTTGAGTTATCGCAGAATTGTATGGAAACTGAGACAACGTCGCCAGCGGAACGTTTGCACAATTACCGCGGTCGACACGTGTCCATACAATTCCCCGTTAATTCGCAAACGAAATCGATATAGAGTTCATCATCGTTTTGAACACACTAGACGTATTGGTGTCTACAGTGTCCAACCTACTACCTACGCGTGCACTGCAAGCTACGCATACAATGCAGCCCTCGTGTACCTCTAGATATGCACTCCGTCAATCACATCAGATCCAAGCAACTCAATCTCCGACAATCACGCCGCCATAGGTTCTACTTTCACAGACTAAAAAGTCCGTCGCCGATAGTCTCAGGGTCTAATTAATTAAGGGTGAATTTTCCAAATCGCTTGAAATTGAAAGTCTTGAAAAAGGTGCAATATATTTTTCGAAAAAGCATGAAAATTTCTAACATACATACATATTCTCACGCCATTATTCCCAAGAGTAGGCAGAGCAGAGCACATGAATTCAAAAATCCAGTGCCACGTTTAGCAATTCGAGGGTAGGTATAACTAGATAGTCAAACGTGATAATTGATAAATTTCTAAACTGCCTGTAATTCAATATTTAGGTGCGGACGAAGTCGCGGCCAAAAGCTGGTAGTGAATTTTGAGATCAACAACTTGTACATTTCGATAAAACTTAAGTTTTAGAGAAAAAAACAAAAACCTAAAATTTTGACATTGGGCCCCTGGGCCCCTAATAGCTCCCTTAGCTCACATTGAGAACTTTTGACACTATTCTTAACCTTTTGAACGCCGAGAGCCACTAAAGTGGTCGAGTGCTGTAGTGCCCACCACGCCAACGACCACTAAAAGGGTCGGAGTGACAGTGCACTTTGATCATGAATAAAATCTATTGTGAACTGCTTTTCTTTATATCTACTGGCTTAAACGTAACATCAATTCATATTTTGTTCCTTAAAAGAATTAACGAATGCTTGGACAGCTCAAAATGTGAAAATTTCGGGATTATTCTTCGGATATAATTTGGCGCAATAATGTCAGTGTCTCATACGCCAATAGCCCCTAAAGTGGTCGCTAGAGCTGTTGCCAAATCTGTTTCATTTACATTTGACTATTAATTGTGAAAATATTGTTACGAAGTTGTCTTTTCCAATATTTGTAATCCTAGTCTATTTTATAACATTCTATCATCGTTTTTGTCGTGTAGTATCGGGATAGAATAACAACTCTCGACCGTGAATGTCGTAAGAGGCAACTACGGAAATAGATTTAGTTATGCTTTAGGCTACAGGCTAGCAACCTGTCACTATTCTACCTCTTCTATCTTTGCAAACCTTAAACTACGCTAGAAGTGGCTGCGAAGCGTGATATAGTCATAATAATGGTTTGGTCTGTGTCACGTTTCTTGTGCTCTGCCAACCCTATTCGGGAACACAGACTTGATTGTATGTATGTATGTAAATCATCGTCTTAGCATAAAAACATACTGAAACAAAATTTAAGTTTACGATTTAATTACTGACATTGATATTTCGATATAAAAAATGTATCTGTAGAGTGTAACAGTCACATCTCTATGATCGCGGGAAATCATAGTTCCTTGTACGCCAACAACCACTTAAGTGGCTAGCCCTTGACGTCATTGACGGCAAATACTCTGTACTAGTGATGGCGTAGGGGTGAACAAAAAGAAACAAAATTCGTAAATTGGACCTTTCCATTGACTTTTCCTGACCGGTTTTGTTACGTATGAGATTCACTATATTTTTGTAAAACAGTATACGAAGCTAAAAGCAAGATATACTCGTATACCGGCAAGTTATTATGAGTGAATGCCGTGAGTGGCAGTTATCCGCATCTTGTTCTTAGTTTTCAAGCTTGCGTCAATAACTTGCAGGAGTTGCAGGTATAAATTCGGCTTTACATAGAGGCGTCAAAACTTCTTACAAGAAGTACTATTGAAACCTTATCAATGCAATTGTCTATCATTCTGATTGTGAGTTATTAGGACCTTACCCATGAAATTGGCGTTTTGTACTTACTGCAGAAGAAATAATTCGTATCTTGGAAAGCGGCTACGGCTACTCATTCTCGTACTACGATTACCGAGGCTAGTCTTAGAGGCTAGTAAATTTTATCGATAAATGTTTTGCACTGCACTATGAGATTCGTCATTTTTGATAACGCCACGGTTGTTGGCGTGTGAGTGATCACTTCATTCAAATATGAAAGCGTTCAAAAGGTTTAATGGTAAAACTAAGGTTTCTACGGAGATTTGGATTTGTCGGAATTTTCTACTATGACAAAGTTGCAAGTTCAATGTATTGGGTCAGTGTCGAGCACAGGGTATAGTCGTGCCAATGTTTCGAAATTCAGCCCAAGTATTTATAATTTATTGTAATCCAATATTTTGACGAAATAAGACATTTTATTAATTATACATTCATTTATTAATCGGAATTTAATACTGTATTACATAGAAGAAATGCACGTCTTTGAAACATTCAGAAGACTTCCTTTTGGGACAGTTTGTTCGGAGTCTCTCTCCATTTTTATAATTTTTTAATAAATACTAGCTATTACTTTCGCAGTAATTCGATATTGAGGATCTGCATTGCCACATACTTAAAAATCTATGTATATTTTTCACAAACCTCACAATTTGGAAAATAAAATCTAAAACAGGTACAATAAAGCATGAAAATAGTAGGATTGCCTATGTGTTGGGAATAATAAATAAAATTTTGCTTAAACAACAAATAATATTAACTCTCAAGAATTACTTGTTTATACTGTCGCTGCCACATAATTTGTCAACAACATTTTCCATCAGGAAATTATAAATCAATGTTTTCTAAATTATAATTGCAGTGACCACTTAGAAAGGCGTTTTGACACATATCCAACATAGTGACTAATTATTTTTCCAAAAAACACACAGCATGAGAGAAGAATTCTACCAATTATAAATACAGACATCTTAATTCATCCAAAGTGAACATGTATAAAATATTTATCAATAAGAAATAATCAGTCTTGTTTTGTTTAGAGAAAACGTAATCAAAGCATGCTGAAATGGTCTGCACGCTTCGATATTATCACAATACAATATGTCAGATATGATGTCATCCCTTCTCTTGGACGTAACTAGTATATAAATCACCTGCTACGCGCTACTTAGTGTTATTATCACAGTTGTTTAGTAGAGGTGGGTGCAGTACTTTGTACATAATAATACCGGATCTAACTGCGATCCGCGATCATACTCGACACACACGCTTGCCGTATAACGCACGCAATAACTAGCCCGGCCATCCTAACGCCTACTTCACTGGACAGTGTCTACAGCTGACAAAATATATCTCAAATTGCCAATAATTTAATGTCAAGAAACTAATCGCGACTCCATGGACAGGCTAGCTGGCACTGGAAAACTCATCTTTCAGATGAAGCTATGCACAATTTACATCCTTTCATGGCAGTCTTTCTCTTACAATGTACACAAAGTAAATCTCGCGTTCTAACATCCTTTGAAAGCGAGACCTACGAACACGTTGTTCACCCCCTTCTGTTGTGAGACCCGTTTGTTGCTATTTATACTGATACTGTTATCATAGTTATATCCTTTATCACGGGATTCTTAATGAAGATAATAACGTTTACGTCCCTTTTAAACTGGTTCAATTTCGTCACCTAACTGTAAAACTGAAAACTAAATTGAATAACAATAAATTATTAAATCTTACATCTATTATATTATTACATCTGTGAACGACTTGCGAACTCTGCTGTCACAAACATTCTTGTAATTCGTTCAAATAGTCAAAAAATATATTTTTGTCTAGTAAAACACGTTCCAAATGTGGAAAGTGTTCTTATGTATTAACAATTGACCAACGCAACGACAGGTTATAGTAATGAAATATCACAGATTATTCCAAATCTTTGGACAGTAACGGGCTGCCTACACAATACTTTAAAAAACTGCAGTATAATTTGTACCGATTATACTATAATCAGCCCTTAGGACCCGTTCTCGTACAAAGAAACTCCAGCAATTAACTAGGTGAATTATCTGAAATTACGTTATACAATAAAATAAATTCGAAAAACAAAAATGAAACATCACTTATTTTGCTAAGAAACGAAATTAACCGTTGTTCGTTTATCACGCCCAAAATCTAATCTTATTTAGTTAAATGCATGTTTATTTACATACTTTTGTTATGTTTTGAGAAGCTGTTTCAGATTATAGCAGAAAGACCCAGTCATTGTCATTATTTGTAAATTGACTTGGGACTTATTATTCCTAGGCATAAAATATTCAAGTATATCAAGATCTAGTCTTCAATAAAAAAATAACGTTCAAATCAGTGACTTGAAATGTCATTAAATAAGAAAAATATTCACAATTTTATCTGGCAATACAGATTTCGTGATTATGTTATGAAGTATGTCGAAAAGCCTTCAATTTCAACATGTTTATAAGTAACCATTTTCTAATACTAAGTCCCACTTTTCCACAGGTAAAGATCAATAATTAACAATAAAATAATTTATATAAAACATTTAAGAGAATATTCCTGAATTCTAGAGAACTTTCCCCTAAATTTCCACTCATCTTCTATATGTTTCGTGCATTTCGTACATCATACAGACATTATAAAAGAAAACGAAAGGCACCCGGGATTACACAATAGGGTACCCACACCAACTAGACTAACAAATACAGTGAATAAATCTACAGGTGGAAATGAAAAGTTTTTAAACATCATTTTCCACCATTACATCTTAATTTTTTTTAAACTAACACACATTATATTCATTTAATGATCTGAAAGAGAATTCACAAAATTTTAATATTTTGTAAGTCAGCCAAAAGAAGCAGTTTGTTGCGACTTGTCCATTTGGCTCCAAAACAAGTACATCGAAATTAGCTTTTGAGAGATTGAGGCATTGTATTTTGCAAGCTTCATTCAGATCTGCTATAAATACTAAATCAAAGTAAAAACAAGTGAATTAACAAAAAAATCTCGACTCTCCATGGGCGAAAATAAATCATCATTGAGAATTTTCACATCAAAACCTGTAAGTACAATTATTACTTCCAAATTGTAATCATAGGAAAGTAAGAGGCATGTTAGATGAATATTTCGAGTCGAGTGACATAAAATCAGAAGCAATCTTCTAATAATAACCAGCTGACAGAATGAAAGTTTATAACCGCCAATAGAAGCGGTAAGGTTGTCAAAGTAATTTACTGCTGCACGGGGGCGGCGTACAGCAGCGGGCCGGGCGGCAGGTGCGGGTAGGGCACGCCGGCACCCACGGCGGCCTGGTAGCCGCATGGCCCGCCCCCGCCCACACCGCCACCGTAGAACTTTCCACCTGCAAATTACAAATATCCTATTAATTTTATGATGCAGACACAGCTTACACTGTTACCGCGTATGTACCGTAACATTTTTCCCTCTTTATAAGCCCATTGTATTGATTTGGATGAAATGGGGTTTGGAATTGATATTGATCACTTTTTGAGTATGGAAAGGAATCATAAAAAATATTAGCTATTACCGAGCATCTCCTGGTGATGAGGATGCATTTGAGGATAGTGTGGTGGAGTAGCGAAGTGCGGCGGGGGAGATCCATAGGAAGAACCCGACGATCCATTAGGTTTGTTGCCATTGGCATTGTTATTGCGGTACTGCTGCTGTCCATTATTGCGAGTGTCTAAAATACCAAATTAATTAATTACTTACTGTTCACATAACATCATTTAACCAGTGCAATATCAAGTCGCAGGTCGAAGTCATAGAGAAAGACCGAAGAGACAAATAAAACTAAAGCCATTACGTACTGTATTTAAGAATGTGAAAGTAGACACGGAGTTTTGTCTGTTTAAAACAATCAAAATTATTTCAGTCTATTCACATAACCTGTGCTTAACACATGATTTGGTGAAGATGACTTGCTTATACATGAGTTATGATTGCCAGTACTTACTGTTGTATGTGCGCTGGCCATATCCATTTTGGTTGTTATATCCATTTTGATAGCCGTTATTATATCCACCCTGGTAATTGCCCATGGATTCAAACAAATTAGGGCTTGGGAAGGGCACTTGCTGCTTTTGGAAGTTGTTCTGTCTGTAACCCTGATTGCCTTGGTTCTGATTGGAGAACCGAGGTGGCTGCTGATTCATGTTGCGATTTTGATAAACATTCTGAGCTTCTTCATTTGTAGCGTTAGCCATCTTATTATTCCACTGATTACTCTGCTGCCTCGGTGAACTTGAGCCACTGTTGTTTTCTTTGCGTTGTTGCCAACGATTGCGACCTAGGTTTTTTTAAATATTATAATTTTAAATGTCTGTTATTTAACTTACTGCATAAAAAGCATAATTTAATTAATGAAAAAAAAAATGAGATTCTGGGGTTTAGTGTAATCATTTTATAGCTCTAAAGGATAGTTGCGTAAAAATCCTATAATCAAGGCAATTTGTGTACAATTTCCAATTAATTTAACTCACCTGAGCTACCGTTGGAGTTACGAGCCATATCATTTAGTTTTGCAGGTGGGGTCTGGCCCGTTTCACGCAGCACTGCAACGAGAGCGCGAGCTTGGCGGCAATCTCCGCTTGTGAAGTAGGTATAGGCAGTACCAGATTGTTGACATCTTCCAGTGCGTCCTGAAATAAACAATGCAGGCTTAAACAATATAGAAAAAAAAAAACTTATTTTCAAAAGGTTTAATTTCATATTAGTACATACCAATTCGGTGAATATAATCTTCGGAAGAATTAGGGTAGTCATAGTTGACGACAAACTTCACATCTTCAACATCCAAACCGCGGGCAGCAACGTCGGTGGCAATAAGAATGGTAGTTGCGCCGTTTCTGAACTCTGTGAGCACGGCGTCACGCTCCGGCTGGGACTTGTCGCCATGAATAGCCAGGGCTTTATGGCCATTACGACGAACGGCACGTGCGATATCATCCACCTGATAAATCAAGTTGAGAGCATGTTTGAATTTGTATGTAATACTTTTTATATTTAATTTAATTATGATTCAGTTGATCAAGTTAAACAAAATAACATATACCTTTTTCTTAGTTTCAACAAAGACAATCACTTTGTTGTCCCTCTCAGAAGAAATTTCTTTCAGAAGATTAGTCAATTTAGCCTCCTTTTCATGCTCCTCACAAGTTTCAATGATCTGTTTGATGTTATTATTTGCAGACAGATTTAAAGACCCAATATTAACCTTAATATAATCATTCAAGAAATCTTCAGCAAGAGTCTGAATTTCTTTAGGCCATGTTGCAGACCACATCAGAACTTGACGATCTGGGCGAATCTGCTCGATGATTTTGCGAATTTGTGGTTCGAAACCCATATCCAGCATTCTATCAGCTTCATCCAATACCAAATATGTGCATCTTCGCAGGTTTGTTGTCCCTCTCTCAAGGAAATCAATGAGGCGACCAGGTGTGGCAATAACAATCTCAACTCCTCTTTCTAGATCCCGAGCCTGAGGTCCTTTAGGCGAACCACCAAATAGACATGTGTTCCGAATAACACCCCGAGCACTGTAGGCCTGGGCTACTGACTGAATCTGCTGTGCCAACTCCCTGGTAGGAGCCAGAATAAGAGCAATTGGGCCATCACCCCTTTGGATACGCTGCTGATGCACAATATGAACAGCAGCAGGAAGCATGTATGCTAATGTTTTACCAGATCCAGTTGATGCAATGCCAACCATGTCACGGCCAGATAGAGCGATTGGCCATCCCTGAGCTTGGATTCCAGTTGGTTCAACCCAACCTTGCTCCTTAATGGTGTTCATGACATGATCTGGGAAGTTACCTTCATCAAACACTTGGCTGGGACGAGGTACATTGTTACCACTCACTGTAATTTCCTTAGCAGCACGGAACATTGCGACTTCTTCTTCTGTGCGAGACTCAACATCGTCGTGTGGCTTATAGAAATCTTTCTGAATTGGCTCAAGGTTAGCCATATCCCACATGGGCTTGACCAAACTATCTCCAGGATGCTTGGCTTTCATGCTTTGCATTTTCCTCCCACTGAAGTCATTTGATTGCTGACCCATGTTAGGGTTAGAAAATGTTTTCTTCTGCACAAAGTTTTGTTGATTCATGTGACCATTCTGATTAGTAAAGTTTTTGGGGCCATAATTATTTTTGTGCTGGAAATTTTGTTGCTGTTTAGGTCCACCAAAGTCTGGTTTTCCATTATAGAATTGCATGTTGCCTCCAGGACCTTTATCTTCATAGTCCTTCTTTTGAGGTTGACCATTATAGTTATTCCTGGGCCTAAATTCCTTTGGGCCACCAAAATCATTCTGCATTCCATTCTCACTTTTGTGAGTATTGAAATCTGGTCTTATTCCATTAAAATCATTCCTTGGGCGAAAGTTGTTTTTATTACCCATGTTGTTGTTCCTAGGTCCAAAGTTTTTTGGTCCTCCAAAATCTTGAAGCCCACCAAAGTAAGGCATTTTACCGAATTGTTCATTCCGGTCTGGTCGAGGCCTGAAACTAACATTGCAGACTCCATTAATAAACAATTAACTCCTTATGCACTATGTAAACTAATATTTCAATATTCTAAATATAAGATTGAAGTATTCTGCTTGTATGTTAAACGTCTTGCCCAGTTTAATTGTTTTTTCTTTGTTTAAGTGCTGTCTACATACATACGTACATACAATCACGCCTATATTCCCAAACGGCGTAGGCAGAGCACACAAAACGCTACAATGACACAACGATGACTATTTCACGTTTAGTGGCCACTTCTAGCATAATATTCTTTAGGTTTTGAGGTGGCAGGTACAGTCACGGACTTTAATTCATGAGCCACCATGGAACTAATTCACAGTAAACGTCATAGTGACATCACATCAACTATCAAAGGAAATCGTAATGTCTTTTTCTTTGAAAAGGTTTCATGGTGGCTTATGAATTAAAGTCCTTGACCGTACAATACTGACAGGTTGCTAGCCTGTCGCCTAAAGTATACCTTAACCTATGTCCTTAGTCGCCTCTTACGACATCTATGCTGTCGACAATGTGTTATAAAAATACGGGTAAAGCAGAAAGGGGGTTAAAGTTAAATGGCCCATTGTAAGAGTAAATTTACAATATTTTAAAACTGTAGTATCGCAGTAGGACTTATTGCCAAAATATTTTTTTTTTTTTTCATTAATGTGCCAACCCTATTACCATGTAATTAAAGATTACATAACACAGAACGTACATGTTCACCTAAAATCCGGGGAAAGACAAAGTGTCAATAGCAAAAGGTTAAAAGACCTGCATAGATACTTTATGTTATTTTAACCTAAACTATATATTTTTTATAACAAACAACAAAACACTTATCGTTTTAACTTAATAAATAATATATTAATGTTTTTCAACAAAAAAATCATAAGTGACTGCTTACTAGGGTTTACAATATTTGTCGCTTTAATAATTTATTCGATTTTTTACCTGGTATTTTGTAACACATTGTAGACTTGATTTTAAAGTACCTACAGCTAAATGTTAACAAAACAATGCCAATTGGTAACCTAAAAAATCTCACTCACTAAACTAGTGAAACAAATAGCATTTTTGAACTTATGTGTCAGAAAATTAAAGAACATCACCATGTTACAAAACACCTGTATTCCCAAATGTAGTAGTCAGAGAGAAACATTACATAGACCAAGCCATGACAATCATACACTTCTTAGTCACTTTTGGCACCACTTTAGGTTTGAAAATGGATGAAATGTGTATAGTAGTGAAAAGTTAGCCTGTTGCCTAAAGCGTACACAGTAGCTACACCTAAAAGTATATCAATAACAAAAAATATAATCATTCTAATGGTGTCAAAGTTGACTGTTACTAATGCCGGCTATACACGTAACGATTTATCTGTGCAGAGCTATTTGCGCAGTTTTATCGAACGTGTGTATGTGTATGCACAATCGTAACGATAAATCGTAACGATTTGTCATACATGTTCGATAAAACTACGCAAACCGGTCTGCACAGATAAATCGCTACGATAAATCGTTACGTGTGTAGCCAGCATAAGCTGCAGTGTTTAAAAATGTTTGTCTTTATTTAAAAATAATTCACAACATACATACCTATTAAACTTGTTGGAAAGATGTCTGAAGGAATTAGATAATATTCCTTAAAAAAAACTTTTAAGTAAAACGGTTTTATTTTAGTCTAATGAATGTATATAAAACCGTTTTACTTAAGTTTTTTTTTTACTTTTTTTTTTCCAGTTTTTAGTTTTTTTTTAACTGACTTCAAAAAAGGAGGTATTCAATTCGGCTATATGTTTTTTTTTATCTTTTTTTTTATATTTGATATAGTGCACTGTATTCTCCTTGCAAAGACCTTTCAAATGATACCCATCCATATTGATGGAGTTGATAAGAAATTTTGTAGCGGCGGCCATTTTGAATTTGCAATTACAATGAATATACTTTATTGTATTGTCACCGAAACTAAAAATGTATACCAAATTTCAGATCAATCAGTTGCCGGAAAGAGGGTGAAATTTCAATTTCTAAATTTGAACCAATAATAAAGACTAAAACAAATGGGGTAAGCTAAGTAAAACCGTTTAAAAACATTACAGTCTACACAACTGTAGTACATCACAAGGTTTTGAAGAAGAAGGCAAGTTGCCGGGGCACCTCTTTACCACCAAAGAGAAAAGATAATAAAACCCGGCAAATGTTAGTCAGACTTGTGCACAAATGGTTCTGTACCATTGACACTGTAAATTACAATTTTAGACATTAAAAAAAACTTACTATATCTAGTTTAAACCAATTTTTAGTAAAAGTTTACATATTAAATGCTAATGTACAGGAGACAATTCTTTGGATATATCAGTCTTATTTTAGAAGTTCTGGTGTGGTGTCAGGATACAATAACACTTTTCCATTTATTCTGTGGATGTTGTAAGATGAGACTAAGGAAATAAATAGGATAAGGTACAGTTGTGTGCAAAATAATAGCAGTGAAGGCAAAATTACTCATAAAGTATGTAAATATAATTTTATATAGAATATAATTGCTAATATTTACCATTTTATATCTAATAGCACTGAATAGTAACGAACTATAATGAAGTCGCCAATAATTTCAACGTAAATGAACAAAAAAATACCATATGATTTTCAAAATAATAGCAGTGACATTTATTTCATGGAAAAAATCAATTAAAAATCAAATACATTCAAATAAAAAGCAAATATACTTAAAAAGTCTTATTAATATTTTGTGGATTGACTCTTATTTTTAATAACAGCTTCACATCTCCTTGGCATTAAGTCAACCAAGGATTTACATCTTTGTACAGGGATTTTGTTCCATGTTGACTGTACCGCATGCCATAATTGCGACTTTGTGGTGGGTTTTTGATCACTTACAGCATGCTTAATATCTGTCCATAAGTTTTCGGTCGAGTTGAGGTCCGGAGATTGAGCAGCCCAGGGTAAAACATCAACTTTTTAGGGTTAAAACATTACTTCACAATTTTGCTAGTGTGTTTTGGTTCATAATCTTGATCGAAAACCCACTTTAACGGCATAAAATCCTCGACATATGGGTACATTACATCTTGAAGCACCATTTTTAAATAGTACTATTTGTTCATGATGCCCTCGATTTCAAATATAGGGCCTGTACCATAGTAGGAAAAACATCCCCATAGCATCGAACTAAGTCCGGCGTGCTTGACGGTCTTTATCGTGTACTGCAGCATGAAAGCGGCACCGGGCGGTCTCCTGACGTACTCTCGACGACGTTTACACCCAAAAAGCACGAGTTTACTTTCGTCACTCCACAATATATTACGCCATTTCTTCATAGGCCGATTTACGTGTTCTTAAGCAAAAATTAGCCCCTGTTTTATGTGCCTTTTAGTCAAAAGTGGGACTTTCCTGGGACTTCTGGCGTGCAGATTAGCTTCAATGAGTCGACAGCGAACTGCAGAACTACTCACTTACAGATTTAACGAGTTTTGATAATGTGATAGGCGTACAATTATGTAGTCCTCTCTTTTTGATGTAGTCTTTTTTCTGCCTCTTGTTTCGGACTTATTACCCATTTCAGAGTGTTACTGATCATTTTGGCTAAACACTTTAAAATTTCTTGGACAACCTTGTAAGTTTTTCCTTCTTTAATCAAACTTTTAATTTTTATTCTCTCTTTACTTCTCATTTCTCTCAAACAAAGCCTTCCCCTTCCCATAGTTGTATTTTTTTTGGACAAGTATTACTTTTAGACAACAGCAAATTCTATATTCTACTACTGTTAAATAGTATTATCTAGTCCGGGGTGGAAAGAATTATGAAATGAAATTTTTTCTAATAACACTGCTATTTTTATGAAACATACTTTCTTGAAATTCCTAAATATAAATACGAAATGAATAAAATTAAATAATGCATTGGCCCGTGCCAGCAGTCCTGAGGTAAATAGTTTTTAAATTTGTGGCCATCTTTTGATTACGTCGTTTATTTCAGGAAATAATCACCCGAGTACATTTACTGCTATTATTTTGCACACAACTGTATGCTTTAGGCTTCAGCCCAACAACCTGTCCATCTGTTGTCAAAACTAAAATCATGTTAGAAGTGGCTGCATATCATGGAATACTTATAATTAGACATCAGATTATATGCATTTGCATATTTGCATATGCAAATGCATATTTTGGCACTTTTTCACTGATAGTGCATATTTTGATACTTTTTATTGATACTGCATATTTTCGTGTTTGGCATGTTGTTTTACGTAGAGTAACGCCTTTCCAGGCTCGCTATCGCAAAAGGTTCGTGGTAAATTAGATGCATTTTGTGTAAAATCTTTTGTTTGGAGGCCATCAAGAAAATTGACGCATTTATCATCGGCACCGGGCAAACTTTGCCTGAAGAAGTTTCTGCAGAGATGGCGCCAAATTTAAAGTTCTGTCCAGTAACGTCAGTTGACGTTGAAACGTCACAAGTTTGCAGTAGAAATCTTAGAAAAATATATTGTGGTTTACTGCCACATAAACGAAAATTCTAATTTAAATGTTTTTTGACTGTGCAATGTGCATAATATTGGTACATTATTTCGTCCTGACAGTGCATATGTTAGTGCATATTTCGCCCTTTTTTAGTGCATATTTGCATGCATATTTTGGCATTTTGATAGTGCATATAATCCGATGTCTACTTATAATAATGGTTTTGTATATGCAACTTTTTGTGTGCTCTGTTTACCTCATTTGGGAACATAGTCGTGTATGTACATATCTATTTTATAATTTAAAAGGTGGCGGAGCGGAGGTTTGGTGTGAAGTTACATACATACACAATCACGCATATGTTACCAAACAAGGTAAGCAGAGCATACGAAACGTGACAGACAAAACCATAATCTTTACTATTTCTATTTCACGCTTCGCAACCATTTCTAGCATAATTTTAGATTTGATAACAGGTGGAACAGGTAGGTATAATAGTGACAGGTTGCTAGCCTCTCACCTAAAGCATACCTAAACCTATTTTCCTTAGTCGCCTCTTACATTACAACATCCACGGAAGAAATGGAGTGGTGTTATTCTATCCCGACACTGCACAAGGAAAGTTACTGGACAAATATTTTTTTAGTTTAGCCTTTGGATTCCAGAGAAAAAATATTTTTTGTTAAAATAAATGTATAGTTGCCTCTTACAACATCCACGGAAGAAATGAGGTGGTATTATTCTTAACCCAACAGCACACACATATTAATTTTAATTAGCTATTTCAGTTCCAGCTACAGTTGAGACTTATAGGTACTTAAAAAAGATAAACAAACCCGACAAAGTTAAAAATCACGTAAGGTTACAAGGTGAGTGTAATGCGACTAAAATAGAAAGTGTCGTATTTAATGTAGCAACCACGTAGCAACACATAACTTACGTGATTTTTGACTTTGTAGGGATAGCTTTGTTTGTTTACCTTTTTTAAAGTACCTATAAGCCTCAAGTGTAGAATTCCTATTCTACACTTGAGACTACTTAAAAGGTCTTAGGACTTAGGTTCTCCCCCAGTCCCTGAAATCTCGACATGGCAAGATTTAAAGTTCGCGCATAGCTTTTTCCATGGAAAAGCGATGCGTGAACTTACCTCCACTACAAAAATCTTGCAGAGTTGTTTACCGGGAACTAGTGTTAGTTAACGCAACAATGCTGAATCTAATTGTAAAAAAATTTTGTGGTCGGTAATTAAATTGGCAAGATTTTAAGTTGTGTAAGTTCGTATGTTCGTATGCGTATGCATCTTGTCAAATTAATTGCAGACCACTTTACCTACGATCGCTGCTTAATTCACTACATACGTACCTACAAGGCCGATGGATGGATACTAAATACTAATAACGAATTACATGCAACAGAGTCGCGGGCAAGAGAATTCTGATTATAAAAACTAATAACTTATTTAATGCATAATTGTCCACGTAAAACTCGGCTTTCAAGAATTTTAAATTCTACTTAGGTAGTTAACCTACCTGTGTATTTACAAATCAAATTAATTAATACAAATTATTTAATAAAAAAAAAAAACAATTAGTGCGGAAACAAAGTAAGGAACATTATAATTTTATTGTTGATGTGTATATGGTACCCACTTGAAATCTTTTCAGTATTTTATTAGAAAAAGGGTAAACAACTGGTAACAATAGTACCTTTAAACCTAGTAAAGAGACGAAATCTACACTAATATTATAAAGAGGAAAGATTTGTTTGTTTGTTTGTATTTTTGTATGTTTGTAGTGAATAGGCTCAATAAGTACTGGACCGATTAAAAAAAAAAAACACTATCCGAATTGTCATAGGCTACATTTCATTTTGAAAAAATTAGAGATCCTTGGTAAACGTCAACAATGTAACCAAGGGTGTAAAAAAAATATCTTGAATGTAACGCGAGTGGAGTCGCGGGCAAAAGCTAGTAAATAAATAAAGACTTATGTATACCCTATTAACCAATCAAGCATTTGTTGGTAATTAGAAGGGATTGAACAAACAATGTAAGGAATGTACCTACCTAGGTATCGCATAATGTTGAGTCCTTGAAAGTAAAGTAGGTTTAATGTGCAAATGTGAAATGTTTTTAATGTGTTTACGCTTTCTAATAGAAATGCCTACCAAAAAATAGTCTCGTCAGTGATCCAATTAAAAGTACCTAAGTACCTACCTACCTTCATTCTGTTTTAAGCAGTGAAAGTCGAGAGTGAATAGGCAGGATAGATGATAAAGACAAAGCGTACATATAGAAGAAAAATAATTAAATAATAATCAATTATGATACATAAAACAAATCAAGGCAGATCAAACTGAAGAATTGTACAACAGTCATCAGCTGTGCCAGTGCACGCACAGCATTTCACAAAATGGCCGCTGTAGTGTATCTATTCAGAACTATTAACATCAAGGAGCAATCTACTAATGCGATATTAAATAAACGCCAAAAATCGTGATACTTGTTTCAATTACAAACTTACATAGGATGCTGACTGGTGAAGCCGTTGTACTGCATTCTGCTTTCTGAAGATCGTAATTACGTGGAGCTCTACGGTCGAGTAGGTATCTAGAACAATGAGAAAATTGTTAAAGATCTGAGTTTACTTTATTGACACATAAAATATGAAAACTCGCGAAATAATAAAAATGTAGTTACCTCTCGATTAGGAGAGAATTTGAAAATTATTTGAGTTTTTCATCCACGATGATCCTCACTCAGACCCGGCGAAGAACAACTCGATAATGGCCGCCGGAAACGCCTCGTTCGAAGTGGGTTGCTTTAGTGTAAAATAGTTGCCAGTGCAAAAAATTAAAATGTCGGCCTGATTTGTGGTTTTAGCCGTAACATTCATGATATATATTTTCGGAACAGTGGCAATATAGGGTTTCATCCTAAACAAAACTGTATTATCGGATATAGCGGTAAATAATTAAAAATACTTACCTTTTTCTTGGGTGGTTTAGAAATTAAATTCTTATTGAAAATGTAAAAAATTACTCCCTCTTACCTTACGTCGGTACAAAGTCCGCTAGGTCAATTTTCAGAATTCCCAAATAAGATAGGCAGAGCATACAAAACGTTGAATAATAAAAACCGGGCGTGTTCTACGTATCCTTGCCCCTCCATGCATATTTTTTGGTTTCAAGTTAAAAGGTTTAATAGTATCAGGTAATCAAAATCGACTTTTACAAAATCCACGGAAGACAAGGAGAGGTGTTACTCTAACTAAACGTCTAATCTAAACCCGGATACCACACGGTGTAATAATAATACATTGTGAAATAAGGGCCGTAAAGCGGACATTACTAACGACTTTTATGACTCGAGGTTGTAATTCCTTTACGGCCCTTGATATACACAATGATTTTCAGGTTCTCTATTGGAAGGCATAAAGTTATTTAAACTAATATTGTTTCGCATAACACCTTTCGCCGAAATTGTTTTTTGCATAATCACATTACGCATAACATTAAAAAGCATAAATACAGGAAGCATAATCGTCATCAAGACTAATATCTAAAAGCATAAGCACAAATAGGCATAATAATCAATTGGCATCGTATCAATATGCATAAAAGTATTATGCCAAAAATAGTAAAGTTTTGTACCAATGGCTCGTAGTAATAATATTGCTATTCATAGTATTCATACCAATGCTATGCATACGTATCTATTATTTAGGAACTAAAACGTTGTCTACGGTGGTCCGCTTCGGTGACTACCTATTCCGCGATGCTTAGGCGCTTCGCGCCTGGATTTCATACTAACCTAACCTAACCTAACCTAATACTTGATTCACACTCGCGCGCGAGGCGCGAGACGA
>BHDV01043241.1:90297-100981 GCA_005406045.1 Adoxophyes honmai | reverse complement strand
ACAGTGACGTCATTCAAGGTCAATTTTTTGGTCTTCACTTTTTTATTCAACATGCAATCTCCAGATTGTATATAAGCTTCTTGGGATACCTACTATGTGCTTGACGTAAATAAAATAAAAATAAAATACGCGGCGTAAATGTCATAATCACATCATCTTCGAATAAGGTCGGACAGTGCAAGTGCTGGGCGTATTTAAACAACATAAATAAACATCACAACGAGATTACGCATTAATGACATAAACATAACAGGTGAAAGAAACAGCAAGTATAAATCGGTGCAAATGACATTATGAATCACAATCACTGAAGCCTATGCGGCGTAAATGACATAAACATACATAGTAACGAAATCAGCAAATATTAGTCGACGTAATTGACTTAATGTAAAATGACTGGCGGAAACAGTAAGACATTAATCAGCGAAAATGAGATAAATTAGTAATGAGTGAAGGAGAGGCTGAGTGCTGCCCTCTGTGGGCGCGCCTGCGCGCGCGCGGCTGCCCGCGGCTGCGGCGCCGGCGCGTGGCGCCAGAGAATGCCAACGGAAATGGAAAATCCTCCAGGTCAGTACAATCATACCATGCATTAATAATGACAAAATGAACATTACTTAAACTACCGTGAGACTCACTCATGTTGAAAAAATTTACGGATAACTCAGTCACGCGAAGAGAGCGGTGGCGTGCAGTGCGCGTTTGGCAGCAGCAGCCGCCGCGGCTCCAAGATGAAGGGCTTCGAATTAGCCCGAAACATGTCGAGCTAAACTCGATTTAAAAAACGTGACTTATCCGTAAAATTTTTCAAAATAACAAAATGTCTAATACCCTGCCATGCGGGTAGGCAGATACAACAGTTACCATTATACAGTGACTTCGCAAGCGCTGACGTTAACTATTTGTATGGAGAATTTTAACAGGCCGCTAGAGGTCTCTTGTGGAAGTAAAATAAAATTGTCCATACAAATAGTTTACGCCGTTGCTATAGCGAGTACTGTCACTGTAAACTCGCAGTAATGGTAGGCGAGTATTCTTGTATACTTCTCTCTATACTCCGTTTTTTTTGGGTTGAGAAATTTAACTGTCAAATCCTTACACATTTTTGAGTAATCCCAAGATATCGGCGCAAATTATGATGATATTTGATTTAAGAACATTATAACAAACAATGTTAAGTGTATTTGCTTAAATCATTTCCAGTATTACTAATGAATTCCAGAGATAATTTCAAATTGTGTCCGTTAAATTTCTCAACCCAAAAAAAACTGAGTATAAGGAATAAAGCATAATGTGTATTAGTCTGGATATGCCAAGTCCTAGTTTCAGCGTAAGAAAAATTGTCACCTCCGGCGGTGGGCGACACCCATATAGGTAATGACAACACGCATACTTATTAAACCAAGGATACACTAGGGGACGAATGTCCCGCGACACGTGTCCCCAGCAACATCGGGCGAAGTAGCGCGATGTTGCCGGACTTAGCTCGACTTGTGGTGCGACACGTGTACTTAACAGTATACGCGGATATAAGTCGCTCGATGTCGCCAGATATTATGTCAGGCGAAATCGGCCGACTTCGCTCGACATGTCACCGACACAGTGTCGCGGGACATTTTGTCCCCTACTGTATCCTTGGCTTTAATGGCGAATGAACCAATTCACTCAGCATCACGGTAAAACCTCAGTGTAGTCATAGTATGGTAATTATACAAGCTATAAAAGTTTTACTCGCCCACCGATTGCAGCCTGTATACTTATACGAGTATGCCGCATTTTCGCTAAAAATGTATTTCACTCAACTAGCAACCTTGCCTTCCGTTTACCATTTGTCAACTCTAAATGTTAATATTTTTTTTTATTAATATAATCATAATAGAAATTAATTTGTCGTGTGGTGTCTGGATAGAATAACACCTCTCCATTTCTTCCGTGGATGTCGTAAGAGGCGACTAAGGAAATATGTTTAGGTATGCTTTAGGGACAGGCTAGCAACCTGTCACTATTCTACCACTTCCATCTTTGCAAACCTAAAGCAATGCTAGAAGTGGCTGCGGAGCGTTATAGTCATAATCATGGTTTTGTCTATGCCACGTTTCATGTGCTCTGCCTGCCCCATTTGGGAACACAGCCACGATTGTATGTAAGTACTTATATAAAATATTTTTGTAGTTGGGAAAACATTTTCGTCGAAGGCTTAACATCTAAAGCTCTATAAGCCTAACACAGTGGGTTAAGCTTTTTAAAAGTAAACATAAACGACACAGGTACCAACTTTCATTTCATTTGGTTTCGTATTATTTTTCCTTGTATATTTGAAAATTGCCTGAATAAAATATTCAAAATAACGTCAGATACAAGAGATTTCTGAAATAAAAATTACCTACCGGGTGTCTTTAACCAAGCGAGAATATTTGGTCGATTTGGCGAGAATGCCTAAGTCACTCTTTACTCGCGAAGAAAAGTTGGTAAGGGTGACAAATTGGCTAAATTGTATTCTCATTTGGTAAAACCAGCCCCAAGCAACTTTCTCGAGCTAGTCATAGCTCGTAGTAATTGCACAGAGGGCGCGTGTCGTGACCACTGGGTTTGTTGAAAAACTCCTAATTCTACCAGGAAGTGAGCCGCTGTGGTTTAGATCTTGATACGTGCGCACAGTGGATTGACCAAGTTACGTTTTGGACAAATTAGTAAGCCTGCTAAATATGCAACGGGCATAATTTAGGATGAAGTTCGTATTATAACCTAAGTCATTGAGTTAGCTGTTTAGCCTTAAGGACCTTAAGTTGAGGTTCATAAAGATGCAGTTTAGTCTTGCTTGTGGTGACAGTACACAGTGCAGTTTACATTAGGCCAGCATTATACTTGTAAGTTTTACTTACGTAAGTAGGGACACAGCTATGAGTTAGGATGAGATAGCAATAGTCATCTCTCTTTTTAGCAGATAGCTGCGTCCCTACTTACGTAAGTAAAACTTACATGTGTAATGCAGGCCTTAGAGTCATTAGACAGTGTTGGCAAGGGAGGGGAGACGTCGTTAAAGCTTACGGCAAGCAGGTAGAACGAGACTAAAATATTTTTACGACTCAATATGTTTGGGAGTAGACCTTACAGACCCACTATCTACTCTGAGGTGTTGGTATGTTAAGTAGAGGGTGCAGAAATAAATAAATAGATTTTCTATTAGTTCGTCTCAAATTGTAACGTGTGGATAGAACGTTTGCCGGCCTATGATTTATCTGGGAAATTTTGTAAAAAAATGTAGGTATATGGCTTCTCTTCTGATTTTGAATAATAATTGGTTTTTCGTACCCAGAAATGAGCGTTTTTGAGGCAAATAAAAAAGTCATTTTTTTTTTACACAAATTTTATGATTCCATTCCGTGGTCGCTAGACTAAATAGTTACGCCGTACGTATACATAATGAAAAAAAAGGTTCGAATATTTTTTTTACATTTATGGCAGTAAATAGCAAATACTATAAATACAGCAAAAATAATACGACTATACAGATTTGGTTAAAGTACATTCTTTGGACTCGACATCATAAAATGCACCGACGAATATTTTGAGTTATTGCACAGCGTGTCAGCGTGAATAAATATACTAAACGATTTTCAGAACATTTGGCCTTACAGATGCAAGGCTATCAAAAATTATTATAGACTCATTTGAGTGTTCCCCTCCACGGAAATCTTTAGTAAAAGGCGAAAGATTTATTCGTTTTGAAGGGAAACCAGAGTAACGAACAAACACTATGGCAAGGCTATAGAGATTCTGAGTCAGACAAACGATATCAGTCTAACCGAAGCTAAAGCGCCATCTATTGATAAAGCGACGAACTATAACACCCATAGTAATACCATCTGCGAACCGCCCTATCTATCGCTCGCTCACGTGATGCAAACAAGTTTTTGTTGTTACATTAAATTATGTTTTCAATATTTTATGCTCCGACAAAAACTGGGAACTGGGAAACATTAGTGCGATAGCACTTCTTATTATTGTTTGTTGTTGTATGTTTGCAATACAAACGGTAGGTATTACCATTTGCGTAGAAAAAATGTGTAAGGATTTGCTGATTGTTTGAGGATCTAATGTTATACGAAACGGAGTAGGTACCTATACATAGATATTCACCACAATTCGATTAAAAAACTTTTCCAGTATATTAGTATCCTATTCATATACATAATTGGTTATTTCAAACAATTCTTTTTCAGGTTACCCTGTTATCTAAATTGAACGTGGGATGTTTTTTTATCTATTTTATCTGAACCTGGTTGTGTTGCAGCCAAAATGTTTTATAAGTGCATTTTATGTTTAAGTAGTTAGTTGTTTCTGTATTATTTTTGTTTATGTTGAAGTTGTTTTAACGGGGCTGGCATATTCTATTAATGAATAAACCCCCAAAAATAAATAAAGAATTAAAAAAAAAGGTTAGCCTGTCTGAAATTTACAATGAAATAGAAACTATCCATTAGAAGTAACTTAAAAACGACCTTAGTAGTAGGTATGTACAAAAAAAAATTTCAAAGCCCTAAAAACTTACACTACATCACATCACCACATTTTCAGTACTTTGACTAGATTTTTAAATCAAGCACAGAACTATACGAAAATTTTACCCACTTTTCTTTGGACCAACCCACTGTGCCCATAATAAGGGCACGACTCGCGTGACATTCACTCGGTGCTCTATATAATACCGTATACACATAATAAAATAACTAACACAGCACGCACCGCTGAAAGAAATATGGCGTTATTTTTAGATGAATTCATTATTACCTTTATTACACAAGGAAGTTGACTGATTGCTTTTGTTTCACAACGTACAAGAATTCTAATAAATAGCCGGGAAACGGATTTCGTAAACATTTTTAATACTTCGCGTAGTATCAAAATAACCAAAGATGAGAACAAAAACAGATAGGCTGGGTTCACAGCTGTGCGCACCAATCCGGATCGCTGTGAAACGATGCTCTTGTTCCTCATTTATGCTCCCGCTCCGGGCGCCCCGCGCCCGTAGCAGCAGCCCGTACGGGTCTCCCGGACAGCTGTGAACCCATATACTTACATACATACATACATACCAATTACATCACGCCTGTATTCCAAAATGGGGTAGGCAGAGCACAAGAAACGTTACATGCTTAGTCAAATCCACGATTGTTTCACGTTTCGTAGGCATTTTTGGCATAATTTTAAAATTGAGACATTGACGGAAGAGATAGATGTAGTAGCGATCGGTTGCTATGCTAGCCTATCGCCTAAAGCATAGCTACCTTAACTCATTTCTTTGCTCGCCTCTTACAACAAACACGGAAGAATGGAGAGGTGGTATTCTAAACCAGACACCACACGACCCAAAAGCCCATTCCATGGAAAAACAATGCACAACCTTACCCCCGCTACTTAATATCTTGCCACGTTAGGTTCCGGGGACTTTACCTATTTGTATTATAAATATGTTATCCTTACTTCCTTACTAATATTATAAATCAGAAAGTGAGTTTGTTTATTTGTTTGTTTGTTTGTTTGTTTGTTTGTTCCGCTTTTACGCCGTAACTACTGAACCGATTGCTTTGAAATTTTGCAGACGTAAAGATAGAAGCCCGGATAAAAATAATAGGGTACTTTTTATCCCGGAAAAAATTTGATGTTCCCGAGAGAATGTTCGCTTTATACCGCAATATAACCGAATTCCACGCGGGCGAAGCCGAGGGCGGAAAGCTAGTAAACAATACAAAAGTGTAGTCAAGTTTTATAATATCGATATCGTGCAGGTGGTACCTTTTATTACCTTAGTGAAAGTTTCAAAATTTAATATCACGATGCGTTCTCATCTCACACCGCCAAGATCGTGGACGGACTTCTTTCTTGTTGTTTATCGTCTTCCTGATTTCTATAAGTTCTACGCGGTCCAAACAAGGTCTTACCATATTTGGTTTGCTTATTTTAGGTCCAAGTAAACAAAACAAACGAATTCCTAATTATAGACATGTCACTAAAAAAACGGGTGTATTCGGTCAAATTTTTATAACAACTCACTAATGCCACGAAACCCATATTTTTAAAACCCTACACTCGTATAGCGTGTGAGACATATCGACAAACACCTTGTCCACCCATCATGTAATTGTTGTCGTTGTAATTTCCAAGTACCGTTGACAAAAAAGTCGGTATTGAGTAGGGTGGTCGATTGTACGCACTTTTTTATAAAACTAGTAACTATCGCAGACAGTACGCTGTGAAAAATCCACTGAAAACGTGATTATACATACGTTTCCTAAACGGGGGAGGCTGAGCACACAAAACGCTACAGAGACATTTCGGAGCCACATCTAGCATATTTTTTTAGGTTTAAAATTGAGACGTATAATAATGACAGGTTGCTAGCCTTTCTTCTAAAATTTACCTTAACCTATTATTCCACGGACGTAACAAATGGAGAGGATTTTCTCCAAACCGAAGCCGTACGAGATCGCACAGGATTCTAAACTTATGAAAAATCTATACGTTTAATGAAATAAGCACATTGGATTTTGTATTTAATCATGTTTTCGAACTAACCTATTTGTATCGCATTTAATCACATCCGTATCGTAGTATCTGCATCTGTATTGCTGGTGACTAATGCTGCTGGAATTCGTTAAAAACAAATTAAATTCTAGAACGTGTTGAATATACATTTAAAATATATTCAAAACACGTATTCCATTTACAGCCAGCATTCGTACAGTAGGTACTTAACTACCGTATTTTTCCGACGGTCCCCCGTACTAAAAGCTACTCAGGACTGTTTCTGCTGACCGTCCACTCGGGCTGATAGCAGTCCCTAATGCTCGTTGTTGATTTTCGCCCCATTACCCGCTGAATACAGAAACTGTCACGAAGCCCAGTGGCCGGAGCACCCCCGCTGGTCGGAGACGCGTTCCACGGCCATTTTGAAAATAACGGTCAAAATGGCGGACAAAAATAAAGATAGGAGAAAGTCGAGTATTAATTTCGTGAATTTTCAACGATTTCATTTTCTAGACAGGTAAGTAAGTATACTTAAGCTGGTTTTGACTGAGACTAAAAAAAAATTGTCATATTTAAGTTTGACGCCCGTGTCTCTTTGCTGTTTGTCTATTGTCTCTGTATCTGTCTGCTTCCTAGCTCTCAAACGAAAGAACCGAATGATGTCGGTTTTGCAGCATCAAATAATAATAAATATTAAAAATAATAATAAAATTTTTCCTTACGATGCCACATAGGTTGATTTTCACGATTTAGGCGGCCAAAAATATTTTATCGCTTTAATGGCTTTTAAACGATAAAACAATTGAAAAACCGTCCAACTACGAGTCAGACTCGCGCACGAAGGGTTCCGTACCAAAAAAAGCAAAAAAAAACACGTTTTTTCTATGGGAGCCCCCCTTAATTATTATTATTATTTTGATTTTAATATTTTTTGTTATAGCGACAACAGAAATACATAATCTGTGAACATTTCAACTTTCTAGCTGTCACGGTTCGTGAGATACAGCCTGGTGACAGATGGACAAACAGACAGACAGGCCGACGGACAGACATACAGACAGTGACGTCTCAGTTATAGGGTCCCGTTTTTACCCTTTGGGTATGGAACCCTAAAAAAGTCCTTCAGTGTGTTAAAATTATGCTTTATTTGTCGAAAAAAATATTTTTTATTTACTTTTAAACCAATTATGTAAAAATTAATATAAGTAAAGCAATAACTTTCCACAACGAAACAGTTTTAATTAAAAATATAAAATATACTTCATAAAAACCACTAAAATAATGAATTATATGAAATCAAAACTTAATATTCACATACAAAAACTGACTTGGTAACAATCTAAAATATCTAAGTAGAGACTAGAAAAAAAACCTTATAATAAAAAAACATCATTGAATGTAGTGTAATTTGAATATTTATTAGTTGTTTCTTATATTTTCTGACTCTTATTCCTATTCAGAGTCTTCCTCATACTCTGTCATAGGATTTGGCTCTGCAGGCACTAAGAGATCAATTGTTTCAGGCAAGAATGCTTTGCGTGACTTTGTTTTATATCCCTCATACAACTTGCCTTAGAAATTCTTCTTCTTTTTTGTGAGCTTTTGACCATATTTGCTTAAATCCTGATTTTATATGAGTAAACTTCTGTTTAAGGCACTTTTTATCTTCTTCTGTCTCTCCATGATACAACACTAAATATGTCTCATAGGAGTCTAATTTTTCAACGAATGTTGAAAAATTTTGAGCTTGTACCTGCTTAAATAGGTACTTCTGAGTTACTACTCTTACGCCTGAAGCACCTGAAGAACCTGCATTAAAATAAAGATACTTTAGCAAACAATAATTAAATAATGTACAATTTTCAATTTTATCCCAAAATTCTTTAAAGTCTAAAATCTTTAAAACTTGCGAAAACTAGCGGCTAATTTTTTGTCATCACAAAGCTAGATATATATATTGTCACATGTCATTAATTATTCAACCCGGACGAACCCGGAAATATAACAAAATTCTCAACAAATATTAAAATTTGTCAAAATCAAATGTTTTGACACGTACCAAGTTTGATGACGCTTTAGTGTATAAAAAAATACAATTATAATAATTATTTTTCAGGAAATATATTAAGTCTTACCTGAATTTAGGATATCCATCACAAACACGTCAATACCACAGTCAAAACAATAAATTTTGTACTTTGAAGTTTAATCAAAAAAACGAACACCGATAACTGGTATGTACGCTTAGAGCGACAACCAAGTTCCGACTACTCGCTAAAGTATGTAAACGCGTCAGAGTGCAAGGGACGAGATGTATGATGTACTTAGGTCTATTATCTATAAAAAATAGTGGGTAGTAATTGAATCGGAGCATTTTTTGAAAATCGACTTTTGGCCGCCTAAATCATGCAAATCAACGTATGTGATGTTTCCTCGCCAAGAATCTGCCCAACAAGAAAAAAAGAAAACGGTTTCAATTTATGCGCCAATTTTTTTTATAGTCTGTTTGAAGTGGCTACCCATTTACCCGGTAATATTAAGTAGTTCTGATTTTTTTTAAATGGCTAAAGGCCTTATACTCCATTCCATTTCATACGGACCAGCTAATAGATTTCAACGGCCAAATCTTCACACTTTCAAAATTAAGAGCGTGCAAACACAATTCGGCGATTTTGATGTTTTTCAAATGCAAAGCTATAAATCCTTAAGTTTTTAAAGAAAAACTTCTGTAACATATAAATAAACTCTTTTTCTTGGGACTAACGGTAAATATTATTTTATTAGCAACACAGATTTCTTTTACTTAGCCAATTTGTTGAAGGGTTTTCACAAAAATACGCGTCAGAGCTGTCTTTCACTTGAAAATTTTCCATTAAAATTTACCATAAACGATATAAACTTGTTATTATCTGATAGACAATATAGTCGACTGAGAAATAACGGTGTTACATGAATCAAATTATTGGTTTTTATTATTCAAATATCATTTTACATAATTTCAAAATTTAACCATTACTTTATTTTTTTTCAAGTTAATTTAAATGTAATTACAAATGAAACAATTTTATTGTAAATTTACAGAATATGTTTAGTGTAACCATATTTTTTTCATGGCTAAATATGAGTTAATTTTTTTTTCACGATTTTTTAAACTTTGGTCCAAAACCACTAAGGTCAGGTGGGGGAAGAGAAACGCAGGGGTAGGAGGGCACTACAGACCATACTCACTCATAACTCGACGAGTTATGGTCTGTGGTGCCTCTTACCACTGCCCTGCCCGAGTTTCTCTTCCCCCACCTGATCTTATATTACGTTCGTAAAAAATGTTTGCGCCCTCTTAACCCAAGGCGTCACCGCAAATGGTGATTTTGTATTGAGAATATTACAACATAAACAGCTATAAGTTAAGTGTTATTGACAATAATTTCCATAATTGATAATTGAGCTTAATTTTTTTAAATCACCCACTTCAATGTGAAAAAGCCTTAAGACTGAATAAAATTCATCTTCATTCATCGCACCGCACCGGATACACAGCAATGTTTCTAAACCTAATTAATTACTTAGTAGTAAATCTGTAATTAATAATTACGGGTAATTTTTCTGATTAATCGCCTTAGAAATTACAGGAAATTGCCTGCATGTATGCATATAAGTATAATACAGTACTAACATTGTTTTCGTCTACAACCTTTCGACTTTTACAAGTAATAATTTACTTTACTACCGTCATAATGGCATTCGGGAGCCTAACGACCACCTTCCGCAATTAGTGGAATGCCCTACTCAATTATGTATTATATATTTTTTATAATAAAACACGCACTGGATACAGATCAATATTAAGTTACCAAGTGAAACGCATTTTAATCTTTTTTTTTACTGAATTGAATGACGCATCGAGTTTGAAACTGCTCGTCTCTGTTTCTTCCAAGAATATAGCCTGATTTTTGGTTTTTATCTCCGTGAAAATGTCTTTGAGTAAAACACACATCCCATCAAAAACATTCTGTAAAAAAACTAGCCAAGTCTCGATAGGGCATGCTTATCTCTAAAAAGTAATGAAATCAAGACTTCTTTTTAAGAGCGTGCACACAAAATTCGGTGATTTTGATGTTTTTCCAATGCTTTAGAAAGCTATAAATCCTTAAGTTTTTAA
>BHDV01043241.1:18549-87818 GCA_005406045.1 Adoxophyes honmai | reverse complement strand
ATGTGACCACCTGTGACAAGGACGGGGGGAGGGCTAAAAAAATCATGAAATTCGTGTGACGTACTTTATGGATGGCCCCTTTTCACAACAAATGTCACTGTGACATACCTACCGTACTTTCTACTAATCAAAGTGATATGAAACTCACTATGAAAAAGTTCAAAGTGGCACGGGTATCAATTTCCTTGACTGTACTTCATCAGATACTTTAGACCTTAGATTTTTGACATCAAATGAAGCGGCCCACCAAGTTGAATGTTTTTTGTAAAGGCGGTATGTCGATTTCTAATAGTTTGGTTGGGCTCTTGTGTTTTCTACTCAGGGTCACCAGGTACTCCAGATCTTCAATTATCCCAGTTTTTATATTTTTCCCTTTATGTGGCCATTAAACCCTAACTCTGTACCAAATTTCAGCTTTCTGAGTTTATGGGAAGTACTAGTTCTATTTTGATGATCATGAGTGAGTGAGTGAGTGAGTGAGTGTCGAAAATGCGAAACTTTGCATTCGCTTAACTTCGAAACTAAATGACCTACAGACTTGAAATTTTTGATTTTAAGTATGTGAGTATAGCTTACTAGATGACGAAAATTTCAACGTCCTAGTATTATCCAGAGGTTCTCAAATAGGGGCCTGAAAATGCAGCGAAATGGTTCCAGTAAAGGATGGTACGGCAGTGTTTGCTTCGCGCTCGACTTGGTGGGGGCACTGCCGTGCCCCCAGATTAAGTAGCTAGTTTGAAATAGGTACATGGTGCTCGTGAGCATTGCCAGAGATTTCAACCACAAATTCCAGAGGCTATAAGAAGTAATAAATGTTATATGAACTTAGGTCGAAACACGATTTTTTTTACTATTATTAAGGCACGTTTATACGACATTAGCAATTATTATGTATGAAAATTATAAAAAAAAATCGTGTTTCGACCTAAGTTCATATAACATTTATTACTTCTTATAGCCTCTGGAATTCGTGGTTGAAATCTCTCGCAATGCTCACGAGCACCATGTATATGTCACTCGAAACTAAAGATAGAATATCATTTTTCAAATTAGGTAGCTACCTGTCTAAACTTAAAGTATTTCCATAGCCGGCAGCAGATGCCTTCATTTCGCTGCTCGCAGCATAGCAGAACAATTATAAATTTACCGATTGGACCCATTCAATCTAGCGCAAATAAAATGTAATCTTGGACTAATTGTAAGTCACTAAGTATTTACTTGCGAATAAATCTCGGCTGCTCATCAACATTTCTTGTGCTGTGCCTATCCAGTTTGGGCCTATCTATTCTGTGGTTTTGGAAAACAGGCATGTTGTTAACTACCTACAGTCCCAGGCCTTTAAACTTTATCCTTGGAAAAAGCTTATAATTACCGCGCTACTTAAAGTTAGAATTCAGAGACTAACGTGTACCCCTCTTCAGGAGCCGTGAATCCCGGCGGCGCATCAACCACCCGCCGGCCGCGCAGTACAGCGCGCTGGGCGAGCGCGTGCGCGTGAGCACGCCGGCGGCGCTGCAGTGCGCGCTGTTCTGCGGCGGCGCGCGCTGCGTCTACGAGCGGCCCGGCCGGCTCGCGCAGGCCATACAGGGCTTGTACTCCGACTGGTGAGTACAGCGCGCGGCGAGCGGTGCGCGTGAGCACGCCGGCGGCGCTGCAGTGCGCGCTGTTCTGCGGCGGCGCGCGCTGCGTCTACGAGCGGCCCGGCCGGCTCGCGCAGGCCATACAGGGCTTGTACTCCGACTGGTGAGTACAGCGCGCGGCGAGCGGTGCGCGTGAGCACGCCGGCGGCGCTGCAGTGCGCGCTGTTCTGCGGCGGCGCGCGCTGCGTGTACGAGCGGCCCGGCCGGCTCGCGCAGGCCATACAGGGCTTGTACTCCGACTGGTGAGATAGTACAGCGCGCGGCGAGCGGTGCGCGTGAGCACGCCGGCGGCGCTGCAGTGCGCGCTGTTCTGCGGCGGCGCGCGCTGCGTGTACGAGCGGCCCGGCCGGCTCGCGCAGGCCATACAGGGCTTGTACTCCGACTGGTAAGAGGACTATGAGGCTAAGTAGACAGGGTGGCCGGAAATTGACCGTATTTTTTTACCAGTGGTCCGGTATAGACAAATGTTTCATCGCTTTTCAGATCATTGTGCCCTCTGTGTTTTACTTACTTTATGTCCCGTGCGCAAGTCCTGTTAGTCAGCGCGTACGCTGCGCGGTTGACTAAAAGCCGCAGCTTAAAAGAAAATACTCAAAAGTTCCGGGAAAAAACTTCACAGGGGTATTCAGACGCGTTTACCCGACCACTGGTTAAAATATTTACTGTACTTACACTACTCCCAGTCCGTCTACCGCCGACATAATATTGTTTTTTTTTAACGGAGTGGAAATGAAACCCGAAACCGTACGAGCGTGTACAGTCAGCTGCAGAGAAAAGTAACCCCCTGCCCATACAATATTTCATTGCTAGGGGGTTACCTTTCTCTGCAGCTGTCCGTACATGACAACTCGACTTGTTGATTTGACTTGATGAATGTGATGTGAGGAGCAAGAGAAGTATGCCAGAATAGAAGCGAATGGCGCAGAGCGCAAACATGTCGAGCTAATCTCGATATAAAAACGTGAGTAGATCAGTTTTATTTCACAATGAGTGTGTCCCTTTAGTTTTATTTTTAGAACACATTACATTAGTGTTGATTGTCGGTCTGTTTACCTAGACTCTGGTATGCTAACGGAACGCAAACAACCCAATATTCGGCTCCTAACCTAATGCCAATGATCGATACAAATGCTATCACTTTTAAACCTTTATTGCCTTCTTGGAATAAAAACGTCCATTATTGCTGTAGCGTCGGGCACTCAGTTACATAGTATTGTACCATTTGTGCCCAAAGAATTATTAATTAACAACTGAAAGCGCTTTACCTATATGTATACAGCTATACTCTATAGGATTTAATTTACATCCACTTTCAACGTTTATAACATGACCTTTACACAGGAAAGTATAAACAAGGTAGCACAGCACATCGTGCGTGCCTGCAGCACTTTGCATACAGCGGTTTTACATTTAAGGACTTATATTGTTTACCGTGTGAAGCTTCGGTGACCCACTTTATTTGGTTTTCGTGACATAAAGGACTTCCATTTATAATTGAACACTTTGTTACGAGTATTATGTTAGTGTTCGTATGCTATTTGTTATTAAACATGTTAGCGTGTTTAGCACGAATTGAACAGAAGTTGGTTGAGAAGAAAGTTATCAGTAGTTAGTACATAAAGTTATTAAGTTACGTACCTATACCTAACCTATCGTATTTGCTCTGCCTACTTGTTTTGAGAATACATGCGTATTGTTACGTTGTAGAAATATAAAACATCTGTTCGCAAAAGGCACCTAATTTTCGGAAAGATTTTAGAGACTGGCATTCAAATTCGTGTAATTTGAGTCGAGTGGCATGTAGAGAAAGAAATCTCATAATGATCTTCTATCAAGGCGCTAGGAAGACAATCTATAAGTCTAGATGTATGTATGCATGTGAGGTAGACTAGATCGTCTTTAGTAAAAAAATAAAAAAATATTCATTTCAGGCTAAGACCCCTATAAGAGGCCTATACTATAACAAATTAGAAACTAAAGTAAAATGCAAGAAATAATAGTACCTAATAATTAGTGTCCGACCGAAGCTTCGGCTTCGGCTTCGGCTTCGGCCACCTTCGGCCAAAAAAACCACCTTCGGCCAAACCTTCGGCTTCGGCCAAAATTTGGCCGAAGCTTTGGCCGAAGCCGAAGTTTTGCAAATCGTGATTTGAAATTGAACAAACGATGCCAGAGCGAGACGGATAGTGCGCAGCGCTTAGCAGGGCAGCATTTCACCGGCCCGATCGCATTACTTGCAGTTCATTATATAAATTACTGACAACACATAACATAACAACATAGTCACACTTGATTTAGGAACGAAAACTGCGCATAATTTCATGCCGTTTTTTTTACTATTTGCAAATTCTCGTATTTCTTAAGGTCAACATGGGGTCAACACACCTTCGGCTTCGGCTTCGGCTTCGGCCGAAGGTTTTGATGAAAGCCGATTAATCGGCTTCGGCTTCGGCTTCGGCCAAAATTGTACCTTCGGTCGGACACTACTAATAATAATAACTTTCAGGCAGCACTGGGTAAACCATCACTTTATTTTTCCAGTGATAATCTTTACCCAATGCTTCGTCATGGAGCAGTCTAGCTGCTCAGCCAACACATTCCAGGGGGTGTTGGGGCTGCTGCGCACTCTGCTCAACAGAGAAAATACATAATAATATAAACATACATCACGTCTGTATTCCCAATAGGGTAGGCAGAGCACTCAAAACGCTACATAGGACGATGACTATTTCACGTTTCGTGGCAACTTCTAGCATTTTTTTTATGGTGGCAGGTACAATAGGGACAGGTTGCTAGCCTGTCACCTAAAAATCCTAAAATGTACTTAGTCACTTCTTACGACATCCACGGAAGAAATAGAGAGGTGTTATTCTAAACCCGACACCACACGGGATCACAGAGAAATTGCTATGTCATTTAAATGCTATGGTGATAACATATTGATATTATTTAATCGCCACCGTGACACTGGGGATAATTAAAAGAAATCGGTCAAGACCGAGCTGGCCTCGTAAAGGTTAATATTATTATTTAATTTATTATGCAAAATGCTAATTCTAATCGATAACATGGTTATTTGCATGCCTTCTGGTTAGCGAACTAAGTATTGCACGACTCAGTTTCATAGAGACAACCATTGGAAATCTATTTACTTACTTAGTTCATCAGACGTAGAAAAACATAGGACAAATAATTTTTGATTTATCAAATACCTAATTAAAAACGACAAAGGTAAGATCATCAAACTTTCGGAGTAGAAGCTTGTGACGATTCTCGAAACTTTTAAAATGCATATCGTAACTTCATCATTTATTGTTCGTCAAACAAATGCACTTTAAAGTATTTTTTAATAAGTACTTAAAACAAAATATTTTTAATTGTAGGAACAAGTGACATGCGATCGAGCACTTAACAAACATCTTCTATTACATACATACATATCCTCACGCCTGCATTCCCAAGAGGGGTAAGGGTGAAAATCCAGTGCCACATTTAGCGATTAACATCTTCTATTTCTACAAAAAAATCTTAAATGCGGCCAAAGGAGTATTCAGTAACTTTTCAAGCAAAATCCTTGGATCCTTGAAAATAAAAACAGCCCATTAATATATTTAGCGTGACTTCCGGTCCACTTATTATGTTAATCCAGTGAAGTAATGTCAAGTGTTACACTGTATTACGAGTTAATGCCGCGATGCCGTGTGATGGCGGCAATGCAGGCATTTTAAATAGTCCTACGTTTTGTATTATTGTCCGACGTAGGAAATAAATTGCGGACGTTGTTGCAGACAGTATGCATTGCGGATATATTATAATGTCTACTTGAATATATATTTTTAAGTCACAGCAGATTTAGCAAGGCAACGCGCGCGACTTTCAGTCAATTTTCAACCACCTCGCGCTATTTCAAATTTGATTATGTTTGTCCACTTATGATTGATACACCTATCACTGATTGAGGTATTGAGGTAGGTACCTAATTGTCTTCGTCTTTTTTGCGTCACTCATTGCAAACTGTACACAACTACACACAACAGGTGTTTTAAGTTTTTCCCCTATACATACTAATAAGCTGTATCTACAATGTCGCGCAGGATCACGGACGACATTCTGGCGATGGCGCGGCCCAGCACGGCGGGCATCGCGGCGCGGAACATCATCCAACAGTTCCACAGGTAATCCTTTAAAGTTATTGCCTCTGCCGAGCCATTGGTTTCAGGGTTATAGTGGGGTTGGGGCACAAGACGCTCTTATAAACCATCATGTAGATACCTAGGTAATGGCTTTTTATAGTAGTGTATGTTTTTCCATCAAACGTAATAAATATATTTATACATACATACATATTCTCACGCCTGTATTCCCATGAGGGGTAGGCAGAGCACATGAATTCAAAAATCCAGTGCCGCGTTTAGCAAATTCAGGGTTAATATATTTATTTATTTACATATTTGTAAGTTAACACGTTGCCTGTGAAGCTGGCAATAAAAAATATGCGATGTTGCTTGCTGTTATTTTTTTGTCTACTGTATGTATTACATATTACATTGTTCTCCACTTTACCAAAGTTGCTAGCCTATCGCATAAAATATACCTCAACCTTAAAGCGTTCATAAAGTAGCAATCACACTGAGTCGTTGGACGCATGCTACATACATACGGTATATTATACATACGGTGATCGCAGAAGTGCAAATAACACGGTAATCGGTCGCATTAGGCGAGCGACATCGGTCACAAACCGACTTGGTGACGACTGTCGGTATACAGACGACGTTCCTTCACCGACGTAGTTTTGAACACGTGCGGCGACTGCATTAGGTGAACGACTATGTGTAATTGCAGTTCAAATGTTATTTGTCGGTACAGCTGGGGCATCCGCACCGTGATCAACCTGCAGACCCCGGGGGAGCACTCGAGCTGCGGCCCGCCGCTCACCCGCTCGGGGTTCACCTACGACCCCAATGTGTTCATGGCCAATGATAGTAAGTGTCCCTTCCTGCGGTATGTTACGCCCTTGAGTCTTTCTTCTTTTTTATATAATTTGTCCTTTGTTACAAACGTCCCTTTTAGTCTATTTTAAGGCCGTTTTCAATTTATGCGTTTTGTATCGGACCGCAGCAGTGCCGAAGCTGTGCGTTTGTCGTACGGCGTACGGACGGTCGTTTGTTTTCAAACAAAGAGCACGGTGCGGCAACGGTGCGGCGTCGGTACCGCAAACGGTCGACAGCAGGACGGCGACGGTGAAAACAAACGACCGTCCGTACGCCGTACGACAAACGCACCGCTTCGGCACTGCAGCGGTCCGATACGAACAATTGAAAACGCCATAAGTCCATTTAAATACTATACAGCTGGCATTAGTCTCTACTGTAAGGAAGCCTAGTTTTTCAACCGGTTATTAAAAACAATTCCCTTTACAGTTTACTATTACAACTTTGCGTGGGCGGATTATGGAGAAGCCAGTCTCAGCGGCCTCCTGGACATGGCTAAGGTGCTCTCCTTCGCGCTTCAGGAGGGCCGGGTCGCTGTCCACTGCCATGCGGGTATTTATAACGTCGACCCCGCATCCCGCTGCGTGTGTGTGCGTGCGTATGTGTGTGTGTGTGTGTGCGTGCGTTTGCGTGTGTGTGTGTGTGTGTGCGCGCGTGCGTGTGCGTGTGCGTGTGTGTGTGTGTGTGTTTAAATGCTGTTTTTATTGTTCGAAAGCTATATCCGTTGAGAGTGTTCTTAGCTATGTTTGGTGGAAATCGGTTCATGTCTTCAAGGTCATTTGTTAGGTGTGATAAGAATGTTACACGTTCAGTAAAGCCATCGAGTTGGGGCTCGTCGGGGGTTTTTTTTTAAATTTTAATTTATGATGGTTATACTGCATACCTACATAGCACCATTTCAGTTGTCATTTCAATAATATTATTTGAACAGTTACGAACGCAATTATGAAACAAAGGCATAAATTGACCAAAACATACCATAATGTCCTCAACGTCTATTAATTTTATAGAAATGAGTCATTAGCCGCCGTTTCGACGCCCATTAGATCGTAGACAAATTCAATTAACATGGTAAACAAAGCCGAAGTGTTGAATAACAACGAAGGTGACCTTTGAGGGGAAATGTGAACTAACTGAATAATTAAACTCATTCCTGTATTAGTTCTCGAAATGTACAGTCGTAGACGAACTAAGAAACAATTACTTTATATTTAAAAATGTAGGGACCAATACGGATACGGACGGCAACAATACCTAATGACGGCGGAACCCTCCTGCTGCGCACGCTACACGTACACGCTCCAGAGTAAAAATATAGAGCTGTCGTTGAGTTGAGACTGTAAGCGGTGTGTAAGGTGCCTTAGTAGTATAGAAATGTGCGTATGGACATGAAACGCGCGTAGCGTGAGCCACGAGCCACAGCGGTGATTCGCCCTAACGATGCAAGTTGTGATATTTTTTAAACCAACTGGCGATTCGAAATAGATTATTAGGTACTTACCTGTTAGATAGGTTATTACCACGAATGTATTGTTATTGGAAAATAAATACATACCTAACAAAAATAAGATAGAACTGGGATGTTTTTGGTATTATTCGCACGTGAAGTCGTCATTTTCGCAAAGCGTGCGATAAGGATAACTTTTCGACAACCTCTCGGCTTGGGTAAGTGGTACTTATTTTGTGCCAAAGCATAGATCTACGTAAGTAAATGGACTTTGAACAAGAAAGAGCACAAAAGAAATTTTGAGCAGGTGCATTGAAACTTTTGAAACTTTACACCTGCCTACGTAGCCACGTAGACAAATGTACGGAAATATGATAAGTAATTACTAATTAATAAAGTCTGGACGCTGCTGCGCCATATGTATCCCAGAATATAATTAGGCAATTAAGTAATTATTATACTAAGTTACGACATCGTTAGCCTACTTACAGATAAAATATTCACCCCGGTACGAAATGGGAACGTAAACATAGACTTTGTTTGATAATAACGAGTAGTAATGTCGATAACGACAGATAACTTGCCTACTGACTGTACTCAACCTACTAAACAAAACTTAAACAGTTATCATCTTCATTACCTTCATTCTCTTTCACGCGTCAACATGATTTACTGGCTCTTCATATTCCTTCTAAAATTACAACTCTTCTTAGTTCTCTTGGTCTTTCTGTTGGCGGTCGCCTTAAGATTGTGGGTGGAGCCAGTCAAGGGAATCTGCAAATGCAAGACAAAGCTGCACGGCAAAATCGCACTTATCACCGGTGGAAATAATGGGATAGGACTGGAGACAGCTAAAGACTTGGCCAGAAGGGGCGCAAGGGTCATAATCGCCAGCCGAGATAACAAGAAATCAAAAGCTGCAGTTGAAGACATTATACAGCTAACGGGAAACAGCGACGTGGAATACAGATATCTAGATTTATCTAAATTCAGTAGCATCCTGAAATTTTGCGAGGAATTCAACGAAAATGTACCACGATTGGATATCCTAGTGAACAACGCGGGATGTGGAGGAATCAGGTCGCGCGCCACGGCGGATGGCATCGAAACAGTGATGCAAATAAATTATTTGGGGCCTTTTCTCCTAACAAATTTGTTACTTAAAAAACTTGCCCATTCGAAACCTAGCCGCATCGTAATAGTGTCTTCCTACGCCAGCCACTTAAATAAATTTAACCCAGATGATGTTGCCAATTTGGAGACGAAAGGGAATTTTACCAGGTATTGCAATACGAAGCTCTGCAACATTCTTTGGGCGAAAGCTTTGAGCAGAAGACTCCCGCAAGGAGTCACCGCCAACGCTCTTCATCCAGGCATTATTGCGACTGACATCTACAATAAAATTCCTAATCCTTACCGGTCACTGATGTTGGCTATTATGAAAATCGTGTTTAAGACTCCTAAAGAAGGTGCTCAGACGACGGTGCACCTGTGCGTGGCTACAGAACTGGAGAATACAAGTGGGAAGTATTATTCGGACTGCAAGCCTGGTTCGGTGCCGAAGATCGCGGAGGATGAGGAGCTGGCAGAGAAAGTGTGGAACGAAAGTGTGCGGTTGACAGGGAGTTCCATCCATGGATTGATTCGTTAGAAAATTGGTCTAAATAAGTATAGGCTATGAGATTTAGGATAGCCAGGAGAAAAATAAGTAGAGACGTTAGAAAGAATGTTTCTAACACTCGTTATCAAACATGAAGCGGTCAAGCGATCAATTTTGGGTGCTTTGTTTTGTACACACTTGACCGACGGGTCAGAATGCCTCCTTTGTGATTTGTGAGTATATCTAAAACAATAGAAAGAATTACAATGAATTACAGTTGGCCAAAAGTAGTCAACAAAAAACTTTTATCGAAATTGATTTTTCGTTAGTCGTTATATATCTAGGAAGTGTATATGTAGATACTTACTTAGTAGGTATTGTACAGTAACTTTATGCCATTTTACTCCTATTTTTGTACGATCTAAGTAAGTCTAAGTGTACCACGATTTTTGTTATGTGATAATTTTGTCGTAAAGATGCAACGTAAAGGTTTATATGTATTGCGCGCATATACGATAAAAAAAACATCAAAACAGGGCTATTATAAAATCGTGCCAGAAAAATAATATCGTGGTGCACGCTTATCTTTACGAAAGAGAGTCTCCTAGAGTAACGTTCAAATAAATGCTTAAAAAACTTGTAATTTTGTTTTATTACATACCGACTGCGACCCATTGTTCATTAGCTGTTTAAAACTAGGTAAGTAACGCAAACAAGCCGATGTTCGACAGCTATTTAATTCTACCAAACGACGCCCTGCTTTTATTACTTGAAAATGTCGATTAAGTACTTAGATATTGGAGCGTCGAGTCCTTTACCTTTGTAGGTTTCTGATTTACCTATTAAGTGCCTACCATGATTTCTCTTTCCCACTTTTCTGAATAAGTACGCATATTGGTACAAAGCTAAAAACTGATCAATACAGCGTTCAGCTTAACAGTCTCCGGAATCTAACTTGTCAGTATATTAAGTAGTGGGAAGACTAGGTAATACAAAAATGTTATACATTTTGCATTATTCTCCTTACCCGTGTGTGGTGTCGGATTTTGAATAACTCTCCATTCTTCCGAGGATGAAGTAAGACGCAACTAAAGATAAAAAAGTTTAGGCATGCTTTAGGCGACAGACTAGCATCCTCTCACTATTGTATATTAACTTAGAACCCAAAATCATGATCCAAGTTATGATTTTTTCTATATAGCGTTTAGTGCGCTCTGCCTACTCTATTTGGGCAGTGACATAAAAACGTGAGTAGATCCGTTTGATTTCGTATGTATGTATTTAGAAGTGGCCACAAAGCGTGAACTAGTTATCGTTTTGTCTATGTAGCGTTTTGTGTGCTCTGCCTACCCCGTTTGGGAATGCGGGCGTGATTGTATGTATGTGTTTGCCCCACCTTCCGCAGGCCTGGGCCGCACAGGCGTGCTGATCGCCTGCTACCTGGTGTACGCACTGCGCGTGCGCGCCAACGACGCGATCCGGCTCGTGCGGCGCCGGCGCCCGCGCTCCGTGCAGACCTCGGGCCAGATCCTGTGCGTGCAGCAGTTCGAGCACTACCTGCTGCCGCAAACCGTGGTCTTCAGTTCCAAGTAACCTTTTTAATGCTGTATCAGAACACTACCTACTGCCACAAACCGTGGTCTTCAGTTCCAAGTAACCTTTTAATGCTGTAGCCGAACACTACCTACTGCCACAAACCGTGGTTTTCAGTTCCAAGTAACCTTTTGATGCTATAAGTCTAGCGCCACCTATAATCCAGTAATGGAACTTCTTCCACGAAACGCTCCGTGCAGACCTCGGGCCAGATCCTGTGTGTGCAGCAGTTCGAACACTACCTGCTGCCGCAAACCGTGGTCTTCAGCTCCAAGTAACCTTTTGATGCTGTAGCCTAACACAACCTACCGCCACAAACCGTTATCTTTAGCTCCAAGTAACCTTTTGATGCTGTAACCTTAGCGCCACCTAATCCTATCATCGAGTAGAACTTCTTCCACATACGTCAACTGTCAAAATGTCATCGCGTTAACAAAGTTTCGATGATCGGTTGCGTAAATACAACTTCCAATTTCCTCTCTGTGGACTTCGGTCTCCAGGCTCATCTGTCTGTAGAGAGATCTCTGGAGTCTTTCCCCACAATGCTATGAACCGGACGCACCTTCAAAAAAAGACTTCTAACCGTCGAATCCAATATACAGCGAGTTAGAGATAGGGGAGTCACTCCATTAATTAAGAGACATTACACTTAAAGCGTCGTGGGTTCATTTTATTTCGTGCAATGAACCGGTACATTCAACCAAGAAAAGGTCGGCCGAAACTTTTAAACGTTTCTTACTTGAGGCACAGACAAACTTTGCCTTTGAAATTTATGAGCAATCTCTTGTTTTCAGGGACACCTTGCAGCTTACAAAGGATAAGAAGACGGCGGAGTTCACGATACGACAGTACTTGTACCGGCAACGAGCCACTCTCCACGGTCTCGACGAGAGAGCCTTCAAGGAGCTGCCCAAGGTTCATCCCTGTAACTTGTTGATAAAAATGATTCACAGGCAAAAAAAGTAAAAATCCCTGCTAAACGTAAATAGTAGCTACCTAGTCACACAGAACTATCACCATACCTACAATGCAATCACTACGTCATACTCCTGAACGATTCTGTCAAAAACGTGTTATTGTAGATAAATGGGTTTCTGAGATTTACATTTGTGTGTTCTTGTAGCTCAAGATAGGTACTGTGACTACTGTGTGACCAGGGAGATGGAAAGAGAAAGAGTCCCACATAACCCCGGGCACTCCCCATGCCCGGACGTATACGTAAAGTATTTCCTCTCCGTCAAAAAAAAAAAAGGCCACACTGCCACCGACCAATCATCGCTTGGTGATAACACCAAGCCACCAATCAATAATCAACATCGGAAAACGCGATTGGCCGATCCATGAGCTGCATTTGAAGACGGCAGCAGGGTGGGATGGCCCTGAGTGATACCACTTATCCCACGTCAATGTCTAGACTCTAGAGCCTATGAGGTGAGGTGAGCCTATAAAAGCTTAGTCTTCCTCCAGATTGTATACTGCATCTGCGAGCGTCTCCTGAAGCTATGCGGCTGCCAGCAGAGCGCGGGCCTGGACTTCCGCGTCAAGAACCGGCCGTTCTACAAGGCCTTCCTCTGCTTCCGGCTCAAGCAGGCGCCCGCGCCGCCCGCGACCACCCCAGACGAGGTTCAGACAGGTCAGTGCCTCGGTCGTAGGATTATCGTTAAATGGAGAAATAGAATATCAGTTTACGTCAAACCCTTTAAAAAAAAAATCTCTAGTGAAAAATTACCTAGATCCAAAGGTTTTATTCGGAAAAACCTTTTTTCTTACACAGAAAACAAATTCTTAGTAGCTGTTGTGACTACCACGGACGACCGGATAGTGTACACAAACTAAGTTGAAATTATACGCAAGGATACGAAAATCTGTGATGATTTTGAGATGAATCTGTAGAATTGTTGAAACCAGCTTGGAGCCAGTGTACCCTTTAACAGTGTAAAATTCTACCAATATACTTAAGTACGAACTTTTCTTACAGATCAAGTGCCAACATTACCCATGGTGGAGTGGAGGGATCCAGTGGAGGAGGATATCGAGAGGAACTTGGAGACGGTCAGCAGAATCACGGGCGCGGCCACGAGCGGCTCAATGCCCGCCTTACACGTTCATGAGGTACAGCTAGCAGCTGCAGAGGATCTAAATAGTAGGAATGGTACACTGACAGCTTCACTAGGGAGCCAAAGACGATGTCTTCTGTATGGTAGAGGCGGTATGGCCTTCTCACCACAACAATACATCATTCACCATTCTACCTCAATCGTACTGTATATTGTAAGACATTTTTGTTATTTATGTTATATTTTTGTTACACACAAATAAATTTAACAATGAAAGACCTGTCCAAAATGCTGGTTCTGGCATAAGGTGACCCTTGAGCAAGGGTTTACCTCTCTCAAAGGCTAGGGCTAGCTTTGCAACGGTCAACGTCTTGGGGACGATGCCAGAATCGTCTTTTGACGATATGTTTTACAGGCAAGGACACTAATTTTTTTTTATTTGTTTGTTTTACATATTTTATGGAAATAAAGATATTATGTGTTAGCCGTTCACGTGAAAACAACACTGTATTTTCCTGCACAAACGAAGCTACAGAAATAGGACCAGTAAAGTATAAATTGATTTTACAGGCATTCATCGTGGACCACCATAGTCTTCCAGACGAGCGGCAGAAGTACCTGAAGCAGCTTCGAATCGACATCAACCAACGAAGAGAGGCCATCGACAAAATAGAGGAGGAGGTATAAAGATACTGAAACTTATATTAGTAGGTCATCACCATTCCACTTAGGTACGACCGGCGAACACTTGGGTTAGAGTGATTAGATTTTATTTGATCAAATTGTAATGGTCGTGTGTTATCAGGTTTAGAACAAAACCACTCCAAAATTTCCATGGAAGTCGTAAAAGACGACTAACAAAATGGGTACGTAAATGAATGTTTAAGCGACAGACTAGTAAGCTGTCACTAAAGTAGGTACATACCTCTTAAATTACAATCTATAACATATGCAAGTGAAATAGTCAAGGTTCTACAAGTATTTAGTTAACATTTCCTATACTCTGCCTATTCACATCTCAACCCCTCTTTCAGGAGGATCCAGCCGTGCTGACTGGACTACTCTTCGAGTGGCTGGAAGGTTTGAAGCAGCCGGTGCTAGACCGTGAAGACTTGGCCGTTATCGTAGGGAGAGGCCAGGATGTGGACACATGCGTGGCTGCATTGCAAATGGTAGTAAAGTAAACTGGGATTATAGTGGCAACACTAACCTCTCAGGCCAATGATAAACTGCCGCCAATCACACCACAGCCGATGGCTAAGCAACCAATCTACAATCAACACCAACGAATGCGACTTTTTGTAGTTGTTGTGCGTGCTGCATGCGGCGACGGCGGCAGTGTGGCGAATTGTAAATAAACCGGCCAAGTGCGAGCCGGACTCGCGCACGAAGGGTTCCGTACCAAAAACTGCAAAAAATCTGAATTTTTGTATGGGAGCACCCCTTAAATATTAATTTTATTTTAATTTTATTATTTACTAGCTGTGCGCGCGACTCCGTTCGCGTGGAATAGTGGCAAATCTTCCCCAGTTTTTTTCCACATTTTCCCATATTTCTTCGCTCCTATTAGTCGCAGCGTGATGTTATATACCCTAAAGCCTTCCTCGATAAATGGTCTATCCAACACAAAAATAATTTTTCGAATCGAACCAGTAGTTCCTGAGATTAGCGCGTTCAAACAAACAAACAAACAAACAAACAAACTTTTCAGCTTTATAATATTAGTATAGATTTTTAAAGTAAATATTTGATTAAATATTCTGTGAGCATTTCAAGTATTTAGCTGTTACAATCATTTAAATAGACCCAAAACTGCAAAAAAAAAACACGTTTTTTGTATGGGAGCCCCCCCTTAATTATAATTATTATTTTGATTTTAGTATTTGTTGTTATAGCGGCAACAAAAATACATCATTTGTGAAAATTTCAACTCTCTAGCTCTCACGGTTCGTGAGATACAGCCTGGTGACAGACGGACAGACTGACGGACAGACAGACAGACAGACAGCGAAGTCTCAGTAATAGGGTCCCGTTTTTACCCTTTGGGTACGGAACCCTAAAAAGTAACAGAGGGTAGCGTTTACGTTTATATCGGGATAAAAGTTGATACCACTTGGGACAATCGACTATTTTATGACCCTGGTTTCCATGGTGATGTCTCCTTACTCATCCAGTGAAAGTGAGATTTTTTTTATATAGATCGCCGTTTTTAGGCTTAGCTTAGTTATAACTTGAGCATAAAACAGGACCTTTACACCCTTTTTCTAAGTAACTATAACACAGCTAGTTGTCTCCTGACTTACGGGACAAAAAATTGATTGCCCGTTTGTCGTCTTTTTCGCACATAGGTACCTGGCGACAGAGTAGGATATATTTTACAGACTATAAAATACATGACTATAGCTGTCTGTGAAACTTTTATAACAGTTCATTTGACACTTTTTATCCTGGATGAATGCTTAGTACCAGTAAGATGGCAATAAGCGAACGGAGTCGAGGGCAACCAGTGATGGTAAACAAATAATTGCGTAAAATAAATCTCTTACCTTAATTTAAGTCTTGTTGTCAATTTGTGATTTTATGATGATCATAAAATACCACCGAACGGTTTGGCAAGGTTTATGGGAAAACCTGCTTTAAACCTGGTTAAACCGACATGCGAATTGTGGTGAAATCTGAAATGTATTGGTTGTTTGTTACTCGCCACAAGATGTCGTTAGTCACTAATCATTTTTAGCAGCTTTAGCGACATCTAGTATCGACTAGCAAGTAACTTGTACAAAATCTGAAATAAAGTTTAATTTTTGACACTCTTTTTTGTCTTTAGGAAGATGTGATCCTCTTAGAATACCTACTTCGCTTCGTGACACGCTTACGTCCTCTAGCGGCCAATAAGAAAGTGGACATAATAAAACGCCTCGTCGCCTCGCTCACGCACCAAACAATATCCATCAATGGTAGATGTCTTCCTACAAAGAGAGATTTTTCGCGTCTTCGAGATGGCACCGCTAGTCAAATAATTAACTTTATGCTCCGAATGATAGTCGAATTGCAAAAAGATATGGCAAAGCCAGGCAGAGACGATTGCGATGTTGTTGTCCCACACAGACGACTTCGAATAAAGGCTTGGAAATAATATTTCGTTTCATTTAAAAGATAATTTAGCATTATCCTCTGATACAGTCAGCTGCAGAGAAAAGTAACCCCCCGCCCATACAATGTTTCATTGCTAGGGGGTTACCTTTCTCTGCAGCTGTCCGTACATCAAGGAAGCAAAAACTAATACTGATTGTAAAAAAAATAAAGAGTCCGACTAATATTTTTTTGAGTCTGTTTGAAATACAAACACTATCAGACCAAATAGACGAAGCGTTAAAAGTATAATACAGACAGTCCTAGAAATTTGTATGTTAAATGCCGAGGACTGTACATTTTTGGATCTATTTTTATTTGGCTGTCTGTCTGTACTGTTTTTTCGTTCAGAAACAGGAAAGATGAAGAAGTGATTTCTACTTACGCTGAATACGATTTACTCAAATACCTAGTATTTTTCTACTAGTATGTAGAAAAGTATTTGTCTTGTGAGATACGACTATAAAATACCTTATCATAAAATTGCCATTTAAAAATTTATGTTTTTCAAAACCAAGTCTTGAAATTATTTCTTAATTCCTCTATGCATTATTATTACTACATCTGACACAACCATAATGATTTTTTTAATTTTGTAATTTAAATACTGTTACAAGTAATCACACTAAAATAGAATGAAAAGTTTTAAGGCGAGTTGCCAGCCCAGAATAAGAATACATTTTGACGTTTTACCGCGCCCGTAGCTTGTTCGTGTCATCATTACCTACTTACACGTTGACACTTTTCACGAATTTACAGTACAATCTTATCAGATTTTTACCTTCCCCGTGTGTTTTGTGGAATATTTGAAGTTAATAACAATGTCTTCTCCCGATGAGAGCTCCCAACTTAAGGCAGGACATCCTCCTGCAGGTGAGTTTTAGCATCTTAAAAGTTCTTTGTTTACATCGAATATTTTAACAAGTAATTTATTTTTAAAGTGTTTTTTATGGCGATTAAGGACTCAGTATGTGGATAGCCCATATGGAATGGAAAGCTTGAGTTATTGTACGATTTTTGGTTTCTTAATGCATTGTTTATAACTAATATTTCCTTGTTACTATGTACGTGATGGCATTGGTGGAGCAAATTATTTAAAATGACGTAATTAAATACTTTGCTTTATGAAAGTCCGTAAACAAAGCTAACTCAAGGTCAATGGGTGGTCACCGGTAACGCGATTATTTGCTTTGCTAAGCATAAAGGCCTGTAGGTAACAGTTATTCTAAGTAAATCAACCAAAAATGTATAAGTTGCTATGAGAACATGAACCATAACAATGAATGTATGGTTAATATGTTGCAACAACTGCGTAATATAGGAGCTTCCTTTAAATTTATGTTGAAATCTATAAATTGCACAACAAAACACACCACAACTTTAACATTTTGTAATAGATAAAGATGGATCTACAATATAATTAATTACTATTATGAATGACCATGTCCTAGATAAGGTATCTAGCTTGTTATGTAAAAACAATCTGAAGTACTATTTATGATGTAAAATGTAGATTAAAATCAGAAAATATAAAAACATATTTTTATGCCCTTTTAATATTTTAACACAAAAGTGACAGGTTTTATTAATTATTCTTATCATTATATTTTTTTACAGTGAAAGCTGGTGGCATGAGAATCACACAGCACAAGACCGCACACACCAAGGACCCGAAAGAGCCTGCGAATGAGGATCTCACCGGTCTGTCTGGCCCATCTCCCGTCCCATCCAACCCAGTGTCAATCTCCGGAGCACCGAACCGAGGCAACGCTGACTTTACGCCCGTGGCTGCGCAGGTAGCTCATAGTCCAAAGCCTCCAGCGCACATCAACGTCGTGCCTAAGCCAAACATTCAACAGCCACGGAAGTAGATTCACAGGAACGACTAACGACAAGGCATATCAACATCTCTCAGTTTTGCATTAGGTGCTCACAAAAACATTCTACAGAGAAATGTTATTGAACACTCAAACAGTTGTTCAAATAAAACTGGTGCTTCCAGTAAAGAGTTGCGACACATCTTTGTTTCTGTACACTACCTGTGTACCCATTTAAACAATTTAACATTCTATGAATTTTCATTTAAGGGCCGATTTTTCAATCACCAGATAAAACTTATCTGTCCGATAAATGTTGGCTGTCACTTTTCTTTTATATGACGCGAAAAAAGGATAGCAATATTTTTAACTGGCAGATAAATTTATCTGGTGATTGAAAAATCGGCCCTTAGAGCTATAGTTTGTTTAACTGAATATGATAGACTTAAGTTCTCAGATATTTTTTAATTGTTTGAACACCTAATGTGAATACTGTGCGCCTAGCCTAGTGATTAGATTGGTATAGATAATAAATAAATAATACTGTGTAAGGATTGGCGAAAGGACACTGGGTAAGTATTTACAAGTATTATTGATATTATTAATCCAGTGAGCAAATACCAGATGTAAATGTTATTGAAATTTAAAATGTGGGCAAAATTTACTTAATTTTTGGTGATGACCATATCTTTTTCGAAGTTTATTAATTGGCAATTAAATTTTTTTGTAGATATTTTGTTCCTGTTCTATAACAACCTAATCAAATGAAGGCATAATCAAAGCATATGAATAGAAAGTGTGATTATTTCAGTGTATGTTAATGTTTTAAAGACTTTCCTTTTAAAAATAATATTGATGCAAAGTAAGTGTCTGACATTTTATATTTTTATTAAAGTCACTATAAAATTAATATGTAAGTCCTTCCCATTTATCTTGTCCATTAAGTGCATAATTTAAGTTGCAGAAAAAACAAAAAAAAAACAAAAGCAAAACAAGTGTATATTGTTTTCTAGATACAACTTATTCCATTACATAATTCATGTTGTTATTTGCAATTAGAATAACTATAAAATAGGACTTGACAGTATATATATATACTGTACATAATAAAATAAATTACAAAAGGAATCATAAAAAAATGTAATAATATTTAAAAAAGATTACAAAAACATAAATAGATTGTAATGCTAGTGTAAGACTTCAGTGGTGACTTATATTAAGAATAAATATGTGTTCTAGTTTCAGATTTATTAAAAAATAGTATATTTTGGTTTACTTTATTCTATATTTTTAACCAATTATTATGCTGCCAGAAGGGTGGATTCCAAAAAGATTGTACATTGTCAAAAACTATTTAATTTACATAGGCATTTGGATTTCCTTCTGTGTAAAAATTGACAGATATGTTTTTAGTGTGAGAAATTTTCGTCACACAAATGAATTTATTAGAGTGTGGATTGGATTAAGTCATCAATGTTACGTTTTTTGAAAAACCACCCAGAAAAAACAGGGTTTGGATTTATATTTTTTTACAGAATTCATATATTTAATTTTATTTCCAAATTATATAAAATATGTTTTGAAATTCAGAAATCTATAGATATTTTAAGTATCTAGGGGTACAAAGTTCCCCACTTTTGCATTTTTTGCATTTTATTAGAGCTATTTATCTTCTATTGAGCAGGCTGCAGTGCAGCCTATTTTTTCATATTTGGGACCATTATTTTGTCATTTACTTTTATATTTTCTTAGTTTTTAATAAACTGAATTTGAAAAAAAAAACTGTTTTATTTATTAGAAGCCTGTCCAATTGAAATAAAACACATTTTTACAGGAAAACTTTCTATATCAAACATACGTTTTTACTAAAACAAGCCAATACACTTCAAAAAGAACTAGGTACACTTCAAAGACTCTCTCTTTCACCTTAAAAATCCTTATTACAAAGGAGTGGTGCCCATTATAAACAGATATAAATTGACGTTTACTACAAACAAAAGTCGTTAAATTATACAAAATAGGGAAACACATTAATTAAAAAGACATAGGTGTTGTCAGGTTAATGCAACCATGAAATAATCGGCAACATTCGTCTTCACACACACAACATCAGGCAACACGTAACATGGTCCGACATTTTGCCTCACAATACTTAAGAATAATGTTAACAAGGACAATCCCAACTAACTCCTGATCATGACAACGGCATTGATGATGACAGCCAATTATTTATTTAGTGTATTTAAGCCATGCTAGTGAATTGTCCTTCTTGGACAAATACGGAACTACATGCGCAACACGGGTGTCCCTCGAGATCCCTAACATCGTTTGTCATAAAATCATTTCCCATAACTGTTTTGTCCAAATGGACATTAGCCCTAACGATCACTTGCCATACTTAATAATCATTTTCCATAATTCTAAAATAGTCTGGAATCAATTTGGCAGGGTAGAAATCAAATGGGTTAGGTTAGGTTTATTTTATGACCATAAATAGCGAGCGGAGCGCTATAACAATCGTTTCTGAAATAAAATGTTTAGGGAAACTAAAAATATGGCATAGGTATGAGTTTTATGGCAAATGATCATTATGAAATAAAACGTTAGGGAATATAAAAATAGGTGAAAAAACTTTAGGGATCCAGATATAGATCCGCGCAACACACCTAGCAAATTTCTCGGTCTCCTGACTCGGGTCTTAACCTTTTCTTGGTTTCGTCAGCATCGTGTTGTATATCTGTTTAAAATATAAATACACATTAATTACATTACACAAAACGCAGGGAAGGGCACACGTAGGTACAAAACGACAATAAGTTGTTGTTCCCGTGTGGTGCCGGGTTAGAATAGCACCTCCCCCTTTCTTCCCGTGGGTGTCGTCCGAGTCGACTCTGGGAAAGGGTTAGTGTATTTGTGGGCGATGGGCTAGCAACCTATCACCGCAATATCACGTTTAACCATCTGGTTACCCGGAATTTGCTAAACGTGACACTGGATTTTTGATTTCATGTGCTCTACCTACCCCTCATGGGAATACAGGCGTGAGAATATGTGATAGGTATGTGATGTGTTTTTGTTATTTTGTGCATTTGATAACACAAAACTATTCAAGATTAGAATAACTTCTCGAAATATCTGAAATATCTCAATAATGGTGGCAGTTTTAGGTATTTACCTACTTGGCCTGTTTTTTTATTACATTTGGTACATCCTAGCCTAACCTAACGCCTCAAGTTTTTTTTATTACTGGACACTCTGTAGAAAAAAAAACTTCAATGAGGTACCTCTTCTTCAGATTCGAATCGTCTGCTCGGTCCCACCTCTGTGTTTGATATATTTAAATCTGTAAAAGAAATATTATTTTTTATGAGTGGTGTGATAGGCGACTAAGGAAATATGTTTAGGTATGAATTAGGCGATAAGCTAGCTTGCATTCTTATAACTTTTTCAACTGGTTTAGATAATGAACTAAATGTTCAGTCACGATATATCTGAGACACGAAATACAGTCCTGTACGTCTAGTATGTTCATTTCGATGGTGCAGTCGTTAACGAATTCGTTTGCGAGTTATCGCAAAATTGTATGGACAGCGAGACAGCGCCGCCAGCGGAACGTTTGCACAACTGCCACGGTCGACAAGTCTCCATACATTCCGCGACAACTCACAAACGAATTCGTTAACGACTGCACCATCGAAATGAACATACTAGACGTACAGTATTTTTACTGTGAGTTTCATGGTAGTCTCACGTATAATTGTATTGTATTGTATTGTACATACATACATACACATACATATACTCACGCCTGTATTCCCAAGAGGGGTAGGCAGAGCACGTGAATTCGAAAATCCAGTGCCACGTTTAGCAATTTCAGGGTAACCAGATGGTCAAACGTGATATTGTATTGTATGACTCTTTATTGCACATAAAACAATTACATAGAATATTATAACAGAACAACAGTGTAACTTACGTACAAAGGCGAACTTATCCCCGAGGGGATCTCTACCAGTTAACCTTAAAGTTAGTTTAGGTAATTCATATAATACTTTTAAGATGAAATAGCGAATACTCCGTGACTCACTAAAACAGTTAACCAGTACGTCTAGTATGTTCATTTCGATGGTGCAGTCGTTAACGAATTCGTTTGTGAGTTGTCGCGGAATGTATGGAGACTTGTCGACCGTGACAGTTGTGCAAACGTTCCGCTGGCGGCGCTGTCTCGCTGTCCGTCCATACAATTTTGCGATAACTCGCAAACGAATTCGTTAACGACTGCACCATCGAAATGAACATACTAGACGTACAGATACCTAACGCACTTAAATCGATAGCAACCGTCGCGGCTCGTGGTTGAAAATTATCCGTATTTTCATAATACTTGTTCGTAATAATAAAGAAGTGTTTAAACACAAGTACTTAAGTACTTACTCAGTTTACTTCTCGATGGCTCAAGTTTCACTGGCTGCAAGTGAAATAAAATGTTCAGAGGTTATGTACAAGTAGTAGTAATAAAATTCAGAGGTTATGTACAAGTAGTAGTAATAAAATGTTCAGAGGTTATGTACAAGTAGTAGTAATAAAATGTTCAGAGGTTATGTAGTAGTACATACAGGTATTGTGAACGGCAATACGTAAGTACTCTTGGCTAGAATTTAAATGGTGGAAGTAAGTTTGCACATTGATTTTACCTGGAAAAGCTACCACTTAAAAACTAGCCAAGTTCAGGTTAACGTAACGATAACACCTAGTCAGTGCTAATCCAGATTGATAAGTAGTTGTAAGTTAACAAATTGTTCTTACGATATTGTCGTCCGGCTTGAAGTACTTGGAGGCTATTTCTTTTAGTTCCTTCTCGCCATGCAACTGGACATTGGCTGTAAACAGAGTTGAATACAGATAAAATGGCTGTCAAAATAACACAGGCGTAAAATATTAATACGAATTGAAAAAACATTTTTCTGTTGGATAGAACATTTATCGAGGAAAGCTTTAGGCTATGTAACATCATGCTGCGACCAATAGAAGGAAAGAATTATTGGAAAATGTGAAAAAAAAAATCGACGCGGATGAAGTCGTGGGCACGGCTAGTCTTGAAATAAACGGAGTATCTATACTACTCTGAGATAGGTACTGACGGCTGGATAGCCCAGCGGTTAGAGAACCTGACTGTGAAGCTAAGGTCCCGGTTTAGATCCCCGTCGAGGCAGATGTTTGTATGATGATGATGATGAATACGAATGTTTGCTTGAGTCTTGGCTGTTTATCTACGTATGTATAAGTTTATCCGTTGCCTGTAGCGCCCCAGCTCCGCATGCGTCAAATAGCCGAACTAAACGAGCCTACATCGCGCTAACGAAGTTTCGACGAACGGTTGCTTAAATACAACTTCCAACTTCCTCTCTGTGGACTTCGGTCCCCAGGCATAACATCTGCCTGGAGAGAGATCTCTCTATTACACAGGCATTATGTTGCGCAATTTGGAACTAGGTGATTGGTGTAAATATTGTCCATGTCCAATGATGTTTATATGCCCGTGTGGTGCCGGATTAGAATAGTACCTCCCCCTTTCTTCCCGTGGGTGTCGTAAGAGTCGACAGTCGTAGCAAGTAGTTCGGCCATTCGACGATAGGTGGCGCCAAAGCGCATCACCAAGTAGTTCGGCCATTCGACGATAGGTGGCGCTAAAGCGCATCACCAAGTAGTTCGGCCATTCGACGATAGGTGATGCTAGGGCGCTACTCCACACAGAACTACTAAAAATGCGTGTGGTTTTTGACAGTTAGATTCGAATTTTAAAATAAACGGAGTATAGTCAGATACTGACGGCGGCTCTGGCGGCTCCACACGGAGTCGTGGTAGTTGACGCGGTGCACGCTGGGCCGCCGCCGCTTGCGCTCGCGTCGCGGCTGCTTCGCCTTGCTAATACTGTGATACTGACGGCGGCTCTATAGTTGGGTATACCATGGACGTTCGTAGCAAGTAGGTCGGGCATTCGACGATAGGTGGCGCTAAAGCGTATCACCAAGTAGTTCGGCCATTCGACGATAGGTGGCGCTAAAGCGCATCACCAAGTAGTTCGGCCATTCGACGATAGGTGACGCTAGGGCGCTACTCCACACAGTACTACTAAAAATGCGTGTGGTTTTTAACCGACTTCAAAAAGAGGAGGTTCTCAATTCGACCTAATTTTTTTTTTTATTTTTTTTTTTTTATTTTTTTTTTTTGTGTGTATGTTACTCGATAGCTCGGAGACCCGTGGACCGATTTTCAAATTTTTTTTTTAATCGATAGGGCATAACTCGAAATTGGTCCCATTGGCACGACACCAGGATCTGATGATGGAATCTTGGAGAAATCGAGGGAACTCTTCAAATTTTATATGGAGATGTACGGCGTTTTTGGTAATTTGTTGATGAAGTCCAGATTTTACATTCAGTAAACAGAATCTTTTCAAAATATTGCTAATTTGAAGTCGGTTTTTTTTTGTTTAAAATTATTGACAGTTAGATTCGAATTTTAAAATAAACGCAGTATAGTCAGATACTGACCGCGGCTCTGGCGGCTCCACACGGAGTCGCGGTAGTTGACGCGGCGCACGCCGGGCCGCCGGCGCTTGCGCTCGCGCCGCGGCTGCTTCGCTTTGCTGTCGCTCGACAGCTTGCGGATCACCTTGTGGTAGAGGCAGCGGGATGACGCGTTTGATACCTGTCATCGTCGTGGAACACACAGTCATCATCATCATTATCATAATATTCATATAGGTAGGTATGTCTATTTGCTTCTGAGTTTGAGAGGGCTTGAGCTACACTACATGTGGTCCAATGCGGATTGCCAACTTGACAATTGAATGAAATGAAGAAATGTAATTGTTTTGCGGTTGTGTGAAGACCTATTATCGAATAAGTTAGGCAGAGCCACATTGACAAATCCTTAACTATTCTAAGTATTGATGCAGCTTTTAGTAGATAATTTCAGGGTTTAAGTTAGCTACAGTCCCTAGCAAGTTTGATGGCAAGATTTCTTGTTCCAGGGAATTTCAATGCGTGAACTTACAACTACCTACTAGAAAAAAATGTTGTCGTCTCTTCAGCAAACTTTCCATCAATCAGAAATTTGATTAGGTAATTTATACTTTTTGGTATCAATTTATAAAAAGTAGGTTTCGTGATCAAAATCCCACGATTGACCCCAAGTTCAATCAGTCTCATGGGTGATGAACGCAAAAGGAGACGATAATGGTCCTACTAACCAGTTCACACTGGATGTCCTCCAGCTCGTCTTCCATGATGTCCAGCTCGTCCGTGTCCTTGGCGGGCACGAGCAGCAGCTTGGTCTCCGGGCAGGCGCTGGTCACCACCAGCTGCGAAGACTTGGGGAAGATCAGCCGGTGGGCAGTTCTACAATACAGTACATGCACTAGGAATCATGAGTGGTTAAAGACATATACATCACCCCTGTATTGAGTAATGCCACTACATACAGAAGTAGTGATATAGGTTTTTAGTTTTACATCGTTTTTTTGGGAAAACTAAACGAGTTTTCTTTTTCAGTAAGTCACAGTAGAATAGTTTATGTCATTCTAGTATTGAATTTGACACTAAAAATGAAGTTTCATGTTAACAGATGTGAAACTGGAACTCATTTTATACAATAATTCATTAACATCGAGGAAGTCGATGGAAAAATATACCCGGCTTGATAGACTCGTTGTAATTTTTTGACTCTTCTATTTTGACAAACTATCTATTTCTCGCGTGGCTATACTCGTGCCGTGACTTGCTGCGTCCACTTTCATCAAAAACTGAACCATTAACTGGCGCCCAGTGTGGGACTCACCTGGGTATGTAGCAAGGCGGTTGAAACACTTCTCTCGTCGCCAAGTCTTGGCAGATCCCGTCCAATAACACAATGTCTTCCATCAGCTCATTTACAACGAATATCTGGACATGCAGAAATTAAAATGAAGGACGATCAACTAGAACACTACAATAAACTACCTACTTCCCTATTAGTAAATTTAGAGGGATGAGCAAACATTTATCTGATGGCCTGTAACCACTTTACTCACTTTGATCAGTAGGTACGAGTACCAGTTCATTCATTTTCTACTTGCACACTGTATGAACTCCCACTTGCATTAATCTAAGTGAATAAGACCCGTGGGAAAGAATCCAATAGAGAGATCTTTCTCTCCAGGCAGATATTATGCCTGGGAACCAAAATGCGCAGAGAGAGAGGTAGAAGTCGTATTGATGCAACCGATCTTCGAAACTTCATTTGCGCGATGCAGGATTATTTACTTCGGATATTCGAAGATAGGTCGCGCTAGTATGCTACAGACCCTTTGTGTAAAGTTTTCATACATTTTGTGTCGTTTTTGTTAGTACGTGGAGAATAATCTATGCAAAGACGGATATGGGGGAGTTGGTCCTTAGGTTACTCTTGTTCCCTGGGCAGAATGTCGCACGCGGATTTTGTGGCATTTGCCGCTGTCCTTTAACTCGCACCCAAAAAACCGACCAAATGCGGTGGACATGACGAGTAACGTTCCTACACTCCGTCTCTGCCTCCTTCCCTCGCTACTTCCCCTACCACTCGTATACCTAGTCAACTACCCACTAAACCCACCTTGAAAGCCTTGAGGCATGGCACGAAGGAATGCTCCAGTCGCATGCTGATCTTCTCCGCCGACCAGCCATGGTAAGAAGGCACCGTCGGCAGCACCATCATGGACAGCTTTATGCCGATCTCGCGCCACATTGCTGCTTCTAGGCTAAATCAACACATCTAACAAATGACGTGGCTGGGCCACAAAACGTTACATGGTTAAAACAACGCACTACCTACGTGTAGGTCCACACTCGAACAAAAGAGCAAGTTCAGGAATAAAAAAAGCTCTCTTTCTACCGTTATCTCCTTGCACGCAAAGTTGAAACTTAGTCTTGCGACACAAGCGTTCATATTCCGTTGGACCCCGCTGACTCAAAGGTTTCGCGGCATGGGGTTGCTTGCCAATATATTGTTGGTTTTGCCTTTGTTGAGATATACGTTAACGCAGCACTGTTTCAAAGTTATGCATGCGCATGCTTTAAAAATAGCATAACGCGCGTAGACCTTTCACTAGGACCGGCCAGCGGAGTGTACCTAAACTGTGGAAATGTAGACCCCTTGCATGGGGGAAGCCTATGCATGGGGAGACCTCCACAGGGTGGATGGAATTTGACCGTTAGTATTTTAAACAGCGGTCGGGTTATACCCGTTTGAAAACCCCTGTAAATGTCTTCCTGATAAATTCTTCGGGAAGATTCTACGTCTAATATAATGACTAGTTTTACCCCGTAATCGGATTCGGCGCCAGGTTGAAAGCCTCTTTGATGACAGCCAAAGTGATGTAATAAGCTTGCACGGCGGAATCGCAGCGAGCCGTGTAGCTGTATGGACGATTGGTCAGGACCTACACGAGTGAATTAGATTAAATACTCTTTATTTCTGAAATTTAGTTCATTCATTCATTCATTGCGACCATGGTATTTACAGATTTTCTTAGTCTAGTTAGCCAGTATTGACATGAACTGAATGACTGCAATCAGATCGTCTAGTCTAGTGTAACGAAATTGATCAAGCAAGAGTCAGTCGACTGTCATTGAAAAATGAAGCTGAGGATTTGGTCTTTCCGAAGCACAGAAATCGCGCCAATGTACTCTTAGGGAGCCTTTGCATAAATTAAATTTTGAATGGCACCTGGACAAAGCACATTAACCTTAGGAGGAACATAACTTAAATAAACACAATAACTAACCCCCAAAACTCCGACAGCATTTCCAGACACGATGTAGTCCTTGCTCGGTTCTTCAAACTTCAAGTCCGTGAGGAACTCGTAGTTGGGGATGGCCTCGTCGATGTCCCCGTCAGGCGGGATGTACGAGGCTTCCAGGAGACCTGACACCAGGATGTACAGACCTTTGGGCTCGTCACCTGCATCAGCAATAGATGAGTCTACAGGGTTGATAGTGAAATCCTTAATGTAACATAGACACCTGTTTGACTGTTTGTTAGTATTTAAAACTTAAAAATGTCGTTTGAGTAGTTACATTTTTTTTGTAAATTAATAATGTTTTTTTGTAATTATGTGTCATCAAAGTTTTCCTAAAAAGTGCTAACATTATTGACACTATTTGCAACTGGGTACAACCGCGCGCGGCAGAAGGTGTTGAGCTTTCCGCGCTCCGCCTTTACCTCTCTTCCCCCTTAGCGCACCGCGGTTTGTAGTATGCGCACATTAAATATTTTTTTGGGAATTTCCCATGAAAAAAAAAAGGTTTTTTTGTTTTGTTATTTTACTATTGTGTTGTGTAACCTAAGTGATACTGAGTATCAGGAATTAATTTCGTTACGGATTTATTTATCAGCCTGTATTTATGTCTCACCGCTAGACACAGAAAACAGGCCTCCTCTCAATCTCAGTACTTATGTGAGGGCTTGGGCTATAAATGCCGCACCAGTACGGATTGGGACGTAATCGATTTTTGTATACGTAGAAAATTTTAAGAGCGACGCTAGGTCGCTTGTGGAAGTAAGCTCGTGTCAGTGTAATATTGTAGTACCTACCTCTAGAAATGAGGATATCGTTGATGTTGTAATTGAAAATTTCAGAATTTTCTATGAAGAAATCCGCCACCCTCTCGTTCCCTTGCAGCCAAGAAACAGATCGTAGTTGGGTCTGGAAAAAAATCCTTTATTACAAGAGCAAGAAGACTTAAACTTCCCGTATGTACAGTCACGAACCGGGATTGTTGAGCCCTTGCCACTGTTCGCAATTTAGACGTGTAATCTATGACCGATGTGACCGACTAGATGTTAGCTATTGGATTAGTATTACACGACCAAGTTACAAACATAGGTAAGTGCCTCAAACATCCCGGTTCGCGATGGTACACTAAGCTCACTGACGAGTACAGCTTCGAGGTACTAAATCTTCCATAACTATACTTATGATAGTTAATTTTGATATCTACTTTCTACCTTGACTCGTTAGAAATGTGTTTCCAAAAATATGGGTCAATTGTGAATCGGTATCGAGTCTCCAAATTAAAATATCGTGTCGGAATTTTTTGTATCTAATGGAATTTAGCTTGATTTTAAAAATTATAACTTAAAGTTATAAGGCAACTGAGACACTTACATTCGTCAGTCTGTGGGAAAAGACTCTGTCATAGAGAGAGATCTCTCTCCAGGCCGCTGTCAATATGCCTTGCGAACCAAAGTCCGCAGAGAGAAAGTTGGAAGTTGTATTTCTGCACCTGAACGTCGGCGTCGAAGCTTTGTCAGCGGGATGTAGGATACCATTTTGAAAACAGAAGTTCTACTACTCGACGACGCTACAAGTCTTTCTACATCCATTTTACCACTACTACTAAGTACCACTTTTAACTCGACCATATTTCACCTCAGGTGATGATGGAGCCACTAAGCTTCCCTTGTGACGTATGTATTGCACTTTCTCTTGAATAGCGTGGACCAGCAATCGGTACTCTACTTCATCTAGGAACCCTAAAGTTGAGAGTAAATTTTATTAAACGTTTCATCACAGACCAGCGCCGTATTAAGAGGATAGGAGTCGCACCACTTCTCCATACAAACGTAGTCCCCTGTTTTCTCCGTGAATAATGACATTAGCGCAAAAAAAAATTCTACATTATATTTGTATCTGTTGTGGTTATGCCCCTACGATTGCTTTTATCGATATTCTAAATAAAATAAAAAAAAAAAAATAGAAAATCGATAAAAGCAAATGGCATGGCCACAACCGATACAAATTTAATGAAAAAAAAATTTTTGCTCTAATGTCATTATTCACGGGGAAAACAGGGGACTACGTTTGTATGGAGAAGTGGCGCGACTCCTATATCCTCTTAAGAGTGCACCCGTTTTATTTTACTAATACGAACCTTCTTCCTTCAGCTGTATGGCGTCGAGCACCATATTGTTGAGGGTGGAGGTGGTGGCCTGTCGCGTCTTCACGGTGATGGCTGTCCAGGGCCGGTCGCGCTGCAGCAGCCCCAGCTGCCGGGTCACTGTCAACCTACGCACCCAGTGGCCATCACTTTCTAACTCAAGGGGCCACGTGGGACACAGTCACAAAATCACGCGGGCGATAGTTCAAATGTACCTACCATCGCCAACATGGATTGTTGAGCCACTTATTACCTATGTTTGTAACTTGGTCGTGTAATACTAATCCAATAGTTGACATCTAGTCGGTCACATCGGTCATTAATTAGTTGATTAAGTACACGTCTAAATTGCGAATAGTGGCAAGTGTTGCAACAATCCCGGTTCGTGACTGTACAAGTCTGAGGCTTAGCAACATGGGATAGACTACCTGTCACTTTCTGACGTCTCTAGTTAAACAGTGACAGGTATAGGGTATAGTCTATCTCGCGCGCAACTACTCGCACCCTGTTGTGCTAAGCCGGTTGAACACCTAATGCTAAATTGGCGAGTAAATTCAATGCTCTTCAGAAAATTTAGATTCATTTTAGTTTTTTTTCCACTTTCAAAAGTTGTATACCCTATCTATCCGAATCTGGATCCGCAAAAAATCAGTACGGAGTTTAGCGGATGCGTCAAAAAACTAATAAACATGATTTAAAAAAACCATAGGTATACATTTAGAATACGGCGAAAAAAACAGTGGAACACCATGGGCTCATCATTATCTCCAACCTCCAACCCTTACAATATTCCCAAACATATTTTTGACCCTTACTCATAAAACGCCAACTTTTACCGACCTGTCGGCTTCCAACCGCGCGTTGAGGGTTTCTTGTATCAGTCGGTTGTCGACCAGCTGGGGCAACAGGTTGCAAACTTCTTGTTCTCCCGTCACAAAACCCTGGAATACGCTACAATGTTATTTTAATTTAACCACTGGTTTGCACAAGACAGCACACACATCAACTCGGAAAGGGATCGCCTCCGTATCGCCTCGAGCCGTTCAGTATTGTTTGTATGAAAATCCCTACTGCAACGCATACTAATTGGAATCGTAACGTAATCGCCTCGCCTCGGAACACGTTACTTTGACGGCTGGTTAACGGCGAGGCGAAAGCCGATACGGTGACGATCCGTTTCCGAGTTGACATGTGTGCTGTGACTTTTAGCCGCTAAACGTTATTTACTAAGTTAACATGTCAGTTAGTCTCCGCTCCATGTTATAAATAGTACAACCAGCAACAAAGGTATCGACACAGTCAACTTACGTTACGCCAACTGTCTCTTTCTAAATATATGTGCAACCTTTGTGGGCGGGGTATATGGTATACGTAAAGAAGTGATACTAACCTTGCCAACATCATAACCAAAAGCCAGTTGTTTGTCGATCATTCGGTCTATGTAAGCCATGATTTTCGGGACCGAAACTCTAGAAAAAATAATATTTTTAACCGAAAAGACACCTAAAATAAATTCTTAGCAAATAGGTTAACCCTTCGTAAGCTTAAGACACAGATCCGTGTCATATTAATTTATGAAAACTTTTTGTACTTTGATTTCAATCAACGTAGTTTTTAGTCATTGAAACAAAAGAGACTAGGTACCTAGAATGCGTTATAAGTATTTATCACTTCCTTAGAATTACTTACTAAAATACATACCTTAAAATTATTAAAATATTTAAAATAATATACTTAATAATAACGACAATGTTTCTGTATTGGTTTCATTATTATCTGTAGTAAAGTACTGTAGGTATGTGTAAAGGTTTTTTTTTAATTTATTTTAGGCAGCTATGTCCTCAGGCTATGTCAGTTTTAAGTCTGTATGAAATAAAATAGGTAAGTACCTAATACACATTTTTTAAATTTAAACCTACTTACGAAAAGTGTAAATGGAACTGTGATAATGATAATAAATTTTCTTTCTTTTTTTTCTTTCAATAACTTTCAATAACAATACACACTCAATTTGACTCCATAGGTACACGTCTGCTATAAGTTGATTGCAAATGCGTCATCTGCGTCAAGGTTGCTTTGATAACAATCCTTACTACAGAATGCGTACCGCAATTTCACATGTACTTCCAACCGGGGGTGTAGCTCAGATGGTAGAGCGCTCGCTTAGCATGCGAGAGGTACGGGGATCGATACCCCGCACCTCCAATGATAACTTTTTGCATTTTTATTTTTTTATTTTGGTGAAGCTAATAAAATAATAATGAATGTGTTTGAATGACTTTTATTTAAGGGACTCTTTTATTTACATATTTTTTATAAATATTACGTAAACGTAACGCCAGGATTATTTTGTACAACAATTACGAAATTAAAAATGTTACAAATTAAAGACAGGATTACAAACAATACAAAAGCCAAGGTATCTCTTGAGTGATCTCTTACAGCCATTTTGTTATTTATCAGTGATTTAATTTATTACATTGTCGTCACTACCAACGTGATTTGAATTTTTTTCCTCAAATATATCAAAAATCTGTTCAATGAACTCGATCACTTTATTATACTTTATTACTTATAGCTTTTTAAAAAAATAACTAACGTTTTTTCATAAACAAAATAGATGCTAGCGCCACAGCTGCCTAACACCTTCAGAAACAAACTCTGTTTCTCAAACAAACTAGTTCCTCCACTCACCGCTAGATGGCGCGATAATTAAAACATATTTTAGTTTCGCAAAGACAACTTACCTGGCGAGTTTACAAAGCCTGAGAAACCGAAGCATTCGCAATAGTTTGGTGGCAGTGAGCACGCTAGAGTTGAAAGTGTATTTGTTAAACGACGTACACGAGTCGATGACATCAAGGGCGAAATCTGGAACAAAAAAAAGATATCCCACTTTTTTTTATGGGAACAAAATCTCTACCACAGCTATACTAGAGACCTTTAGGTACTTAAAAGATGGTAAACAATCTTGATGTGTCTTTTTATTTAAACATACACTTTATAAATCAAAATCTTTACATTAGGTATAAAAAAATCATTTACTTTCATAGTTGAATTGTAACGATTTTCATTTTTAGACTGTGTATTTCAATAAAAAGACATGTCAAGATTGTTTACCATCTTTTAAGTACCTATCGGTCTATAGTATAGACAAAAGTCTCATATCTGTCACTTGGAGATTTAAATCTTGTTCACATCGTTGTTCAAATCGACAACTAACAAGTTCCCCGAGAGATGGCGCTGTCCCGCTTACGAAGCATGCCAACGTTTAGTTATACGAGAATCTAAACGTCTGAGATAAACATTTTCCATTAATTTTGTTAAAGCAACAATAAGCAACAATAAATAATCTTATTATGAAAAACCAAACTGATACACCCACGTTTTTGTACATCAACATGTTTCCATACATATTTTTTAAATGATCTTGATTTTAATCCATAATTTTTCGGTGTATACAGCTTTTTGAAATGGCCCATAAAAGATCCATTCCCGAACATTGTATTTGTATAAAATCCCTTTATAAAATGATTATAAAGGTACAAAACTGACCCAAGGTAGCCATGACGATGATCAGGAAGTCCAGCTTGTTCCAGTGCGAGGCGAAGTAGCCGCGCACGCCGAACGCGCACATTTTGAGAACCATTTCCAGCAAATAAACGCCGTAGAAGAAACTGGACAGGACAATAAATCAGCCATTTTACGAAAGTTTGAACATTTTCTGTCTTTCTCGTTTTCGAAAGATAATGGTTTCTCCTACTCAGAATTAAGAGCACAATTGATACCAACATTAAAAAAATTATCGTCCATTCCGTTACCCTTACAAAATCCATCCCGTTACTTTGCTGGCGGTTCACAAAATTTGTAGAAAAATTGGGACTAATTTTTTACTAACCTGCATCGAAAGCAAAAAAATAGACAACTGTATACAGTCTTATAAAACGGTGCAAATAAACGGCGTAGAAGAAACATGTTTAGGCGTAAAAATATTGCCGTCTTTTTCTACCGTTACCTGCTTGCCGTAGATCTTTCAGGCCTCGCTGGCGTGGCTAAACTGCACAAAAACTGTCATACTAAAGCATATATTATCTACTAATTTAAATACCATTGCGAACCGGGGTCGTTGAGCCACTTACCTATGTTTGTAACTTGGTCGTGTAATACTAATCCAATAGCTAACATCTAGTCGGTCACATCGGTCATTGATTAGGTACACGTCTAAATTGCGAACAGTGGTAAGTGGCTCAACAATCGCGGTTCGTGACTGTACAAGCAGACTCACAAATTAAGCGCCTTTATAATATAAAGGGTGGTCTTCGACACAAGCGAGGGCAGTGCCACCTCGCACAGTATAACGGGCGTGTTGCACAGGATCATGATGTAGATGAACCCGTCGAACCACACGTTGGTGACGAGCCGGTAGCAGCGCTGCCGCCAGGGCGCCCGCGGGACCCCCGCAGTGGCCGCTTCGGGCGCCAGCATGTGGATGAGCCGTCGACGGAGCCACACCGCATGGGGCTTGGGGGTACAGAACTCGGAGTACAGTCGACCAAGAAATTGGTCTACCCTCTCAAGATCGATAATCATTTGAACCTAATGAAACAACAAGGTCGATTTCTCCGCGCCATAATATTATGACAGTGACAATGTCAACCTTGTGATTATTTTGATCTCACAGAAACTTTTTTCAAAAGTGGTAGACCACTTTCTTGGTCGACCGTACATAAACAATACTCTGGTGGTTTAGGTACTTAACTAAATGTAAACTCTTTGACTGTATGTTTTTATCCTTACTAATCCTTAGTCCTTACTAGTCCTTATCCTTACTAATATTATAAGTTGGAAAGTGAGTTTGTTTGTTTGTTTGTTTGTTCCGCTTTCACGCCGTAACTACTGAACCGATTGCTTTGAAATTTTGCAGACATAAAGATAGAAGTCCGGATTAAATAATAGAGTACTTTTTATCCCGGAAAAAATTGATGTTCCCGAGGGAAAACAAAAATATAGTTTGCTTGATAGATCGATATCAATCGATGATAGATCGATATCGATCGATAGATAATAGATCGATGGCGCTGTGTGTCGTTTGAAACAAGAAGTTTTCTTATAGTTGTGCTTTATACCGCAATATAACCGAGTTCCACGCGGGCGAAGCCGCGGGCGAAAAGCTAGTATATCTATATTTACGCGGGACTTAATCACGGTATTTTTTAATTACCTCTCGACGTTTCGGCCGCGTTACAGCGACCGTGGTCACGAGTTGACTGAAGCGGAGCTCGACGTTTGTTTGGCAGTCCGGTTGTAACGCGGCCGAAACGTCGAGAGGTAATTAAAAAATACCGTGATTAAGTCCCGCGTAAACATAGATATGTGTGAGAATCACGAAAGTTTAAAACTGTATGTTTTTAGGAAGTAAGTTGGTCTACCTTAGGCTTCCACAGGGCGCCAAGCTGATCCAAGTTGATCTTGCCATCGCTGGAATCGGCCGCAACTTCCACGGCCTGAACCAATATCCGAACACCATCTTTGCTGATCTTCCCATGCTCGTACTGCCTCCAGTACGATATCTTCAACGCTTTCAGAACGCGCTGGTTCGCTTCTCTGTTATAAATTATTGGTATCATTAAATGAGAGAAGTCTGGGATTGTCCCTGGCAAGTTAGATAGCAAGATTTTAGAGAGAGAGAGAGAGTTACAGATAAATTCACGTGTCGCTTTTACCTGAAAAAAGTGCCAAGTTTGATACCAAATAATGTAAATAAAAATCGGGTATTGGGTGGTATAGGTATGTATACTTAGGTCACCATCTTTAATATCTGGCACAAGACAGATATAAAAATCGAATTATTACGGCCGGTAGGATATATGTGTCCGGTATTTCTGCACACTCCATTGTGGCAGATATACCTAATGCTGTAGCACTAACTAGTGGAAAACAGCGATGTAGTTTTACTACTATACTACTTAATACATAATATACAGCAATAAACATTAAACTATTTATTTTGTTGTTAAAGCGGCCGAAATACATAATTAGTGAAAATTTCAACAGCTAGACTGTTTATATCGCGGGTTTCGAGATACAGCCTGGTGACAGACAGATGGACAGACGGCGAGGTCTTACCCACCTTTTACTCTTTGGATACGAAACCCTAAAAATACGTGTCCCAGTCTCACATTTTTTCATCGCCTAAACGCAGCTGTCACCCCTAAAGATCCAAACGGACTGTCAGCGGAAGCGTCGCGGTGTCGGTTGTAATATTCGAAATCAAACAAAAGAGCGCGCACATCGCACCAGCCGAAAGACAAGCATTTCGTTCGTACCATCACGCCGCCGCGCTTCCCCGCTTCCTCTGTCAATACGATATGAGCAGGGTAAATATTCGGGCGTTTGAACCGCTGTCATTATTCTCAACACTTTTTTTATCAGATATCTCAAGAAATTGGTACAATTAAGTGTGATATATAGTGTCTGTGCCGCATAGACAGGTACACACTAGACTATTGAATACACATTTCTCAAAGAATCTGACTAAAAAAAGTGTTGAGAATAATGACAGCGGTTCAAACGCCCGAATATTTAAACACCAAGTACCTACCTCATCATCTCAGCGAATTCCTTCTTAGTGGGTTCGTTGGGTATCTCCCGCTCGCAGTCGGGGCACGTGGTGTACCGGTACCCCATGTAAGCCTCGTCGTCGCTGTCCTCTTCCCGCCCCGATATTTGGTTCTGGTACGGGTGCTTTATGGTCGTACCTTGATAATACAACCATAATCAACAAGTTTCATTTTGGACACAAACTCTGAAGCATTGTTTAATAAAATGTATGCTAGTTCGGGCTGTTTTGTTAATGCACGGTCAAAATAAAGCGTTTAGCGCCATCTTTTGTCTGATAGTGAAACTAGTAGTAGTGTAGCAAAAAAACGCCTTATTTTAGGAGCTAGTGAAATAGCTACATAAAGTAAGTATGTATTATAAAGTAGCTACTAAGGAATATCTCAAAGTCGAATTGTCTCTGTTTGTAAGAAGCAATCGATTTGTATTTGTCGAATAAACGAAGAAACTAAATATGTCACTATTTTTTAAGAATTTTGTACCCTTATCATGATTTTTTTCACTTAGATACCTCAAGTAAATTTGAGGGGAAGCCTCCAATAGAGAGAACCCTCTCCAGGCAAAAGTTAGCCATGGGGAAAGAAGTCCACAGAGAGAAAGCTGGAAGTTGTATGCAACCAATCTTCGAAACTTCGTTAGCGCGTTGTAAAACACTTTGATGCTTTGACGTTTGCGGAATAAGTTCAACTACTGGACAACAGATGGCGCTAGGGTCGCTACATATTCGAGAAAAGACCTTTCGACCAACGGCTTGACTCAAACTGATCCTTCGAATGGACCTACCTTCCTGCACCATATCCCAGTTGGCGTCAGCCAGGAACTTGTCCATCTTCAGCATCGCGATGCACCGGTCCCTGGTCATCATGATGCGCTTCACGCTGTTGGTCATATTGGCCTTCTTGGCCAGCGAGATCTCGGCCAATCCGAGGACCTTTAGCACCCGCTGCATGGTCGTCGCGTTGATGAGGAGCGAGAGGATGACCAGGCCAGTCGTTTGGATCATAAATATCTGGGACCAGAGAATAGGAGAGAATAAGATAATAAGAGGTTGTTTTATTTATTAAAACCATTATTACGACTATTTCACGCTTCGCAGCCATTTCTAGCATAGTTAATTTTAGGTTTGAAAACAGTTATAAGAGGAAGTAGGTATAGTGATAGTCTCGTCCTACGACATCCGCGAAAGAAATGAAGAGGTGTTAAGTTAATCTAAACCTCACACATCACGGGCAACTAAAACTAATAATAACTTTATCATAATGTGTTTACTAGTCACCCAAATTGCATATACACTACATACAGATAATGCAAGTATCATTTTACGAGTACATTTCCGTCGTGAACTCGGCTATCTGACTGATATTAAGTTATCAATATTGATCAATAAAATCTGTTGTAAATTTATCAAATTTCAGCGTGCTTCCAACATGCTAAGTGCTTTAAACTATCTGCAGACAACATTTCAAAGTAAACTACCATTTAATTTCCCGTAAATGTGAAGTGTTACCGTAAAACCAGGTATGTAACTATAGCCCAGAACGTACAACTATGGTCCAACTTCAAATTCCAATAATAGTTTTCAAACTATGTTCAGTACCTACATCATCATCACTTCACTATCATATTATAAAACAAAGTCGCTTCCCGCTGTCCGTCTCTATGTATGCATAATTCATATATCTTTAAAACTATGCAACAGATTTTGATGCGGTTTTTTCAGTAGATAGATTGATCCAAGAAGAAGGTTTGTGTGCATAATGAATGCGTAACATAATATAGAAACGCTGTGCATTTTAGGGGTTTCTAATGTGATATCGTGATTCGCGTTCGAAGCCCGTCGACGCGGTCGCTATACAGAAAGAGCATTAGCTAGTGTATTTACTCTCCTCTACTCACAACTAAATGTGACGAGTAGGTAAATCACAAAGGCTGTTATGAATCAAAACTAAAAACTAGACTTTACTTTGTTGTGCTTAAGGACTATAAATTAGGGGAGGTAGGGGAGGGATGGGCAGTTGGGAGACATGGGCACCCCTCTTTTATTCTGATTTGATAATAGATTTTATTTTTTTTGTGATTTGGTAATTTAATTTACCAAATGGCTTCACTGATCATCCATAGGCTATCTGTTGTTTCTGTCAGTTATCGAACACAAATACGTTTGAAGATTATGCACTCGTAAAAGTAAGTATTTTGTTGCGATTTCGGATCGTAATAAAAAGAAAACTAATGAAAGGTATGAGTATTTTTTATTATTTATCTTTTGTATATTTACTAATCTATGAATTAAACTGAAATTCAAGCCTAAATACGTAGATTAAAAAAAATACCCGTAACCTATGTTGAAAATGTATACGGAGGGAGAGATGGGCATTTGCACGGGCGGGAGGTTTGAGCATGCCCAATGCTCCCTCCAATATTCTGTATAGATTTTTAACTATTGGTTGACTTTTAATTGTAGAGAGATACTACTTAAATTAAAAAAGAAAGGTTTGCGACGGGAAATTCCTAAAGATTTAATATTACGAGCCATAGAAGAGGTAACCACCACTACTAATTTAAGAGCCTGAGTAAGATCAGAAACACCTTTTTTTTCCTGAAGTAGACGACATAGCTAGTGTCCTTTTAGACGACATCAAATCTAAATTGGCAGTACCTACAAAAGACAATACAATAAAACCAAACATGGTAGTTCTAAGTACACGTTTGATAGTTCTTTATGGGTTATACCCAATCTCAGACAAGTTAAGGTATTGTTTAAGATGCATTTTATTTGTAAATTTTATTTTTGGTTTCTTTTAGTGATGTAGTTTAATAATACTTTATTTGTTAACTAATTTTTGTATTCCATTATGGATACAAAGTAATTTAATAGGCCGTGCCCAAGCCTCCCACAGGGTATGTCCAAGCCTCCCTACCGTAGGGAGCAATGGGCACTTTTGACTTAGTTTACAAAATATCTCGTCATTTTGAGACTGATTGTAATTTTTAAGGAAGCTCTTTAATTATATCTAGCCAGATACTTGGTGCAATAAGAATTGGCAATAAAAGTTGACTATCTATAAAATCTGATCTTTTATGCAATAAATAGTGAAAAAGTGCCCATCCCTCCCCTACCTGGTTTTACAGTGCACTTTCCTAGGACAGTTTTCAATTAATTAATGGTATTTAAGATGTGCACGGTAAACCACGACTTCAAACCTATAAAGAAAAGGTAAGTGAATTTATTAATGTATCCTCTTGACAATCCCATCGAACTAAACGATCCTACATCGCGCTAACGAAGTTTCAACGAACAGTTGCATAAATACGACTTCTAACTTCCTCTCTGTGGACTTCGGTCCCCAGGCATCTGCCTTGAGAGAGATTTCTCTATTTAGAAAGGAAATGAAGAAAGAAAAAATGATTATTTTTGATCTCCAAACCATCACCAGACTCTGTAGGTATTGTTATTATGTATTATTCTAAAAGTGTTTAAATAAACGTATGTATTGGAACCAAAACTCCGAGCATTACCTTAAATAGTTATCCACCTCATTAGTTATAAATTGAATACTCACTTCACCAGCGGCCGCGACCGAGGGCGTCTCCTGGACTATCAGCGCCAAACACAGCGACAGGGGGCCTCTCAGTCCACCCCACACGCACGCCAGACTATGTGACCAGGTTATCCCATACCCCATAAGCCTTAGCAGGGGCGTCATCGCCGCATACGCCATCAGCCGCGAGGAATACACCGTCGCGTACGTCACAAATACCAACGACACCTCCCTCACAGTTATAACATCCGCAACTCTTTCAAAAATAACCACTCCAACCATTGTGAAGATTAGAGTATTCGCAGCGTGGGACAATATAGTCCAAAAGTGGGACACTATCTGCTCAACTTCCCCGGCGATCGTCGACTTCCTGTCGCTGACTATTACGCCCGCTATCACTGTGCCTAAGAGCCCAGAAACGTACAGAAACTTTTCACCGACGTAGTACGTCAGAAAGGCTCCAGCTAATGTCACAGTCACAGCACAGAGGAGATCATAGTAGGTTAAAGACAGAACAGTCGCCAAAACCTTCCCCATAACAATGCCGAGTAAGATTCCACCACCCGCGAATCGGAGAAGCAACATGGATATCTGCGAAGCTTCCGTCACAGCCAGAGCTAAGTATCCGAACACAATCGTGAAGACAATCATCACTGTCGCATCTCCAATAACGCCTTCACCAAGTAACAAAACACTGACGTATTTACATCGCGACATCTCCTTCAAATTCTTCACCACCTCCATTGGATAAATTGGGGCGCACACCAGTCCGAATAGCACAGCTGTCGCGAAATTCCATGACGTCTCTATCACGTAGAATGCCACAAAAGCTGCCATGAAGCTTGTCGAGAGAACACCAGGCACGGAAACTAGGACTATTTGAGGGAAACACTTCCAGAACGAATGCGCATCGACGGCATAAGAGATGTTGAACAGAATGATGGGTAAAAAGGTTATTAGCACAATATCGACGTCTATGAAACACACCCCGACGATTGGTTTGAAAGTGGGGTAGACGTTAGCGCAGTACCCTAGGAGAGCACCGATGGCAAACATGACCACTCTGTAGGGTACACACATGCTGGTCCAGAGCATTATTCCCCTGATCAAAACGCCGACTAAAAGTGTTGCGAAGACGAAGAGGAATGCCAAGGCTTTGGGGTAAGCGAGGGTGGGGCGGTTCGGGTCCCCGAGCACAACTGTGGTGTTGCTGTAGCTTGTGTTGCCATCAGGTTGAGCCTGAGCAATTATTGGCACAAGAATAAAAAGTGTTGACAGTACGCGTGCCATTTTTGAAGCATGGCCTAGTAGATAATGACTTGTTATTTTCAGTTTTGTTGTACTAAAATGACGTAAAACTAGATCTTGTCGCTACAGTCTTAGCTAGTGGCTTTTTAAGTAGTGTTATTGAAATATACTTGAATAAAAGTTTCACGTCATAATCATAGGGAGGTTTTTAAACGGATTTGGAACAACAGTAGTAAAAGAAAAGTTGCAGTTTCAAACTGTATTCAAAATAACTTAAAAATTACAAGTGAAAAACAATGACACAATCCTAAATTTAAAATAGTGAAGTCAATACAAAATTTTCTCATCATCATTATTAAGTTAAAAAAGTCAGTCACTATCATTAGAATTCTAAGGCATTGACTTAACCCTTAATTTGGCAGTGTTCGGTGTGCCACACATACCACGAGACTATCTTTTTCTATTTTTTTTACAATTATTTTTTGTAGGATGTCAACGGGGCAATGAGGCTTGAACGCAAGTTTTGATCTTAATGCTGCCAAATTAAGGGCATTTAAAAAGCACATCTACAATGTCAAGGAACATCCTCGTAATATTACAAAAAAATAGGAAATGTCAGTCTTACTCCTATTTGCTTTAAAGGTCATAAATGAGTAGGAAATAGCAATCTGACCCCATTGCTCTTGCTAGGAGTTTTGTATGGGGAAAACTTTTGCGGCGTCTTCCTAGGTGACCTTCTAGGGGACATATCCCCTAGGATTCCCAGCAGTTCCTTTTGCGGCGTATCTCTAGTAGCTTCTTTTAGTGGGGTGCCTGAAGAGATTTCCATTTGTGAGGTCTTGGTTTCTCTCTGTGGGATAACCCTAGTTTCTTTCTGTGGGGTACCCCTAGTTTCTTTCTGTGGGGTACCCCTAGTTTCTTTCAGTGAGGTACCCCTAGGTTCTTTCTGTAGGGTACTCCTAGTTTCTTTCTGTGGGGTACTCCTAGTCTCTTTCTGTGGGGTACCCCTAGTCTCTTTCTGTGGGGTACCCCTAGTCTCTTTCTGTGGGGTACCCCTATTTTGTTTCTGTGGGAATCTTTTAGGCACATCTTTGAGTGAGCTTTTTCTGGGTGATTTCAAGCTAATTTCTTTTGGCTTTTTCTCTAGCTGTTTAAGTTCCTCATGGGCTTCTTCGAGCATGCGCTGTTTCCACGCCTCATATGGTTCTATCTCAGATTCTGTGGGGTCATCATCTTTAGAATCTACTTCCATTTCCAGGTTTTCATCTGGAAAAATATAAGGGGCATTTTCTAAAGTAAAAAAATATATATTTAAATTGAACTTTTCAAACTTAGGTAGGAACATAATCTACAAATAAATAATTGTCTGCATATTTATTAATAATAATTATTGAGAGATTATTCCAACAGCTGTCATACAATCAGGAGTAATGACTTAGTTGATACTTAATTATGTGACACAATCTAATTTGCATTCTGCAATCTAATTTGGAGTTGCAGAGGATGGTTAACATTTTATGTGAGGCATTAGAAAGGAAAGGTATGAAAGTTAATGTGAGCAAAACGAAAGTTATGGTGTTTGAAAAAGATGATTGCGGGACAGAATGTAAGATTATGATTGCGGGTGAGAATGTAGAACAAGTAAAAGAGTTTGTATACCTGGGATCGGCGTTTACGAAAGACGGTAAGTGTGAAAATGATATTGAAAGAAGAGTGAATGCAGGAAATACAGTCAATGGAGCGCTGCGCGCCTTCGTGAGCAGCCAGAAGGTGTCGAAAAAGGCGCGTCTGGCTGTCCACAGAGGGGTGCTCGTTCCAACACTAATGTACGGTAGCGAAAGTTGGGTATGGCAAACGAAGCATAAAAGTAGAATAAATGCAGTAGAAATGAGAGCGTTAAGGAGTATGGAAGGTGTAACACTGAAAGACAGAATACGAAATAGTGTGATAAGGGAAAGAGCTGGGGTGAAAGTAGATATAGTGAATAGAATTGAAAAAAGTATGCTTAGTTGGTTTGGACACATAGAGAGGATGGATGAAAGAAGATTGACAAAACAAATCTATACGGGGAATGTGGATGGGTGCAGTGGGAGGGGAAGACCTAGACGGACGTTCCGTGACCAAATCGCGGACGTTTTAGAAACAGGTCAGGTCAAGAGTACCCGACACCGACGAGCATGTATGAGGAGACTGATGAATGTGGATGAAGCAAAAGAGGTATGTCAGGATCGTAGCGAGTGGAACAAAGTAGTCTCTGCCTACCCCTGTGGGAAAGAGGCGTGACGATATGTATGTATGTATGTATCTAATTTGCGTATCAGATAAAAATAAATAAGCAGAATAACTATTACATACTTATCCATCATATTTTAGCAGAAAACTATCTTTGTGTGGTATGGTGTAGTTTTTTTGGCATTTTGGCATTTGAGAATGAATAATAAAGTACATACATACATACATATTCTCACGCCTGTATTCCCAAGAGAGGTAGGCAGAGCACATGAATTGAAAAATCCAGTGCCACGTTTAGCAATTTCAGGGCAACCAGATGGTTAAATGTGATATTGCAGTGACAGGTTGCTAGCCTATCGCCCACAATTCACTAACCCTTTCCCAGAGTCGACTCTTACGACACCCACGGGAAGAAAGGGGGAAGTGCTATTCTAACCCGGCACCACACGGGGACCCGGCACCACACGGGGAAATAAAGTACCATTGCAGTGAATATGAAAATGTCATTCATTGAATACAATAACTGCCAGACACTTTGGGTACCATCATACCCTGAGTTTTTCTATAGAAAAAACATTATGCAATTCTATACCCGAACTAGTCAAAAAAAAACCTGTTCTTCCAAGTTTAGATACACTACTTAAATATACATCACAATTTTATTACACCTACCTAAACAAACCAGAAACATTTTTGATTGATAATCTGAAATAATACTGATCCATCAACCCTTATTCCACTATGAATGAGTCTCACAGTAGTTTTATGTTTAAAATATGATACCATACTGATATCATAGGGCCCTGCGCAAGCGAAAGACTATCGGCGACGGACTTTTTAGTCTGTGAAAGTAAAACCTATGGAATTATATGCAGTAACGCAAACGACGCGCAAAAAGTCCGGCGCACATTGCATACAATCCACGCAGACATTTGTGCGCCGCAGACTCGATCGCACAAAAAAGTCTGTTGTCTGCGCTGCGCCTAAATGCAAAAGTCAATTTCTCCTTTTTTTGCCTTCGAATGTCATTGGTTACAACTATCAATGAAAAACTCATAGTTCTGGCATGATAGTTAAAATATATGCTTTTTTAAAATTGCAGACAACAGTTAGTTGCCAATACATAAAATGTCTTACCACCATTGGCAACATTCTTGGCAGGCCGTCCCCTCTTGTTTTTGATGACGTTAAACTTCTCGTTCACAAAGCTGGCCCAGTCCGCCTCCAGCTTGGCCCACTGCGCAGGCTTCAGGCGACACTTCTCATTTATTTTCACTTTTGATACTTTTACTTTGTTTATTCTGAAACAATTCAAATGTATACCTCTAATTACTCTCGTTTCTTTTACTTTATTTTACTCTAATAAGTTTATGATTCTCTGCCTATTTTAGTAAAGGATTTAAGGTTTTGCAACTTACCTACAAGCTTGAAACACTGCCATGCACACATATTGTGGCATACTTAGGTCCACTTCCTGAAAATAGGTGAATACAAATTGTTACTACTTCTTCAGTACATTTATATCTTTGAAAACCCAACTTCCTAAGGCCCAGCACCAAATTTTGATTGTTTGAATTTGATGCTTAGTGTCATTCATGTAAAATTCAAACTTATTTTGACATTAGTCCTATACGTAGAACCATGGGCCTTAGGAGGTTAAAAACAAAACATAAACATCATGCCTGTGCTCCTAAATAGTGTATGATATGGAAGTGCAGTGTATGGAAGATTAAATAGTCAAAAACTATGACTATTTCATGTTTCATACACAATTTTGGCGTAAAGCAACAAGTGGTCTTGGCAACAAGACTGGGAACCTGTCACTATTATAACGCTTCCTTCTGTTTTCAAACCTAAGTTATGCTTGAAGTGTGGTGAAGTTAGGCTTATCTACATCATCATTAGTCTCATTGTCTAATGCAGACAGCATTTACATTAGTGTAACATATTTAGTGACCATTGAATTCAGAACTAAAGCTACGGCAAACTCAATCACATACTATGCAGTAAATGATATTAAAACTTGTCCAGAACCAATTTTAACAATTAGATAAAACCCCGTACCACTTTAGACTGTTTCTGGTATTCTTCAAGTATCTTCTCTGCAGTTTCCTGCACACTGGAGCACTGCAGCGTCACGCACAGCATAGGCACTGTTAGGTTGCCAGTATTCAATTCTAGTAAGTTTTCCACAGTCTTGCGATTGCTAGTGTAAGCTACGGGTTTCAATCCTGAGTATTTTACAGCTGTTTTCTGAGGACAAAATGGGTGCATTTTATTATAAAAGTTAAGTTAACTTAAGAGTACAAAACACCATTCCTGAGTTCTTAGAAGTTACACTAGTAAAGAAGAATAATACATACATACATAACCGTCACGCCTTATTCCCTGCGGGGTAGGCAGAGACAACAGAGCGCCATTCGCATCTATTCTGACATACTTCTCTCGCTTCACTCACATTCATCACTCTTGTCATACACGCTTGACGGTTTCGGGTACTCCTTATTTGGGCTTTGTTTAGTACATCGCCCATCTGGTCGATATACGTTTTTCGAGGGCGCCCTCGACCGCCTTGCCCTAACACACTTCCCTTGTAGATCTGCTTACATATCCTTGATTCATCCATTCTCTCCACATGCCCAAACCAACGCAGCATACCTTTCTCTGCCCTTGTAATAATATTCTCTAGAATAATAGAACATAAATAATGGGTAATTCTCCTGTTATACTTTGTAACCTGTAGACAGTCGGGCTTCGCTTCACTGCTTTCGCACCTGGAAGGTCATTGGAAATTTATTTTAATGAATAATTAAAAGAAGTAAATTATCCCATACTTACAACATCTAATTCAACTCCATAAATGCCTGCAGCCAAGTCCAGGCAAATCACCACTTTGCTTGTATCGCTTAAATTAGTCCCGGCAATGGTTTTTGTTTGCAGTAGTCGTTCAAACTCTGCAGCCTTGCTGTAACATAAAATAAAATCAGTAAATCTTCGGAAATTCTTACTATTAAGGGGGTAAAAAAATATTACACGGTCTTATACTCTACAATAATATGTTTTCAGTTGATGTGTAGTAAGCAGACGCTAATTTTACAGTTACTTTTCACAATAAACGTTAACTTAGCTTGGTTTATTTTTGAACATAAAGAGAATACCTTAACACTTTTTCCTCCTCACTTAGACCTAGTTTAGATGCTAAAAGTTGAAGAGTCTTATTATGTGAAGTCATTTTTGTGCAAAATTATCTTAATTACTACTTATTTTCCGGAATTATCTCTATATCTTCAGATTAATAAATTGTGCGCCCCGCGGTATTAAATTTGACACATTGTTTGACAGCCCACCTGCGGCACCTGCCCCTCGTTGTTGTTGTTTTTTCTATTCTTTCCTTTGGAAAAGGCAAAGGCTAAGAACCATACAGCCAAGTCTTGTGTACCTGCCCCTCGCTCAGATTGACGTTTTTAATTATGTTGCCATTTTTGGGATTAAAATAAAATAATAAATTCTTGGTTATGGTTAAAGGCTCGCCATTCAATGCATTTTTCAGCCAAGCATCATGCCAAGTAGCAAGTAGGGCAAGTCAATGCTAAATTTAATTTGCGTTAGTAATTGAATTACAGAGGTAATTAGCAAACTAAAAACGTTTTGTATTTGTTAAGTATTTTAGGTGATGTTTTAATTCAATATTTATTTATTTTTTTACGAAAATCTTTCCGTATGTAAACTTAATTACAAATTGTCAGCCAATTGATTTTGAATTTAAAAACCAATTCTTCTTCATGATAATGATTAAGTTTAACCATTTTATTATTTTTAATTTTATTAAATGAACTGAAACTTTTTGACAGGAATAAATTATCTCGATTGTGTTTGACCACGCCCCTTTATCTCTATTCTACTGAAATATCAACGATAAAACACCTTTTGGCGACATGTTGATTTTTTCACAGGTTCTGTGAAGCCGATACGGATTGCTGTCATTGCTACAAAATGTCTTTGTAGATATCAGGGTGTAGGTCATTTAATTGTACTCTTATTAACTAATCCGTGTTAATTTTCGTATGTTAAACGTATTGTAAAGAGAAAGAAGAGGATCCACTCCGCCCGAATCGAGGGTGTGTATGCAGTGATGTTAGACCGATTTAGATTTGTATCAAAATAATCTGAAGCTATTTATAAATATTATTTTCTCAGCTTTTACTTGTGTTCAAGCGTTAATAGTAACATCTGATCTATAATTAACCTGTGAAAGTTTAAATATTGAAGTATAATACAGTGCTAGTGTGTGATGTGTCCGTACAAAATTTATGAAGGTTGCCATTTTTTCGTGTTAGATATTGTAGTTCAGTGTTACTGGGCGTGAACACGGTGGTGACTCGTCGCGGGCGCGCGGATGAGCACGGGAGCACCGTGTAGCGCGTTTAGGCGCTCGGTTCGCCTCGCGAGTGTGATACCAGTGTACACCTCGAGTCGTGACTCCGCGGTTCCGTACTGAAGTGCAGCTAGGGCTCGCGTCCCGTGTCGTGTTCTGTGGTGGTCTGATGTGGTATGTGGTGGTTTCAGGTAGCGATGCGAGTAGTGGTATCGTTGTCCTGGAGGTAATATCAGTGTGGTTGAGGAACGGCGCGGAGAGGATGGCCCTGTGAGTGGCCGCGGCACCACGGCTTCGTCAGTGGCGGGCGGCGCGCGGGGAGCCGAGTCTCCTTCGCAGGCCAACCAAGACACGGTGGATAACGCCACTCCTACCTGCTGGTGAGTCCTCTCTACCTCTGCTAACCTAGTACCTAATCTTCCATGATATTCTGTGACCAATTTGTTATTTCTGCTTAGATTCAATCAGATAAGTTAATTAGTTGTTTGTTTTGCCAATAATTATCCTTATCTGTCAATTGATTGTGATTTCGATCTCTACTGTAATTAATCACCAAACTGCATAATATTCTTCATTTCAGCTTTATTCTGTTAAATGACATTATACAAGTTACTAATTCCATTAGCGCAATGTCTATATTTGTGTGAAATGTTGTCCTGTGTTTCAACTGTTGTATCTAAAAGTGTTAGAACCTTCCTTCTGAGACTCATACATATCTTATTATTTCAAAAACACTTATGTCAATGCTCCAACAATTATGTTTGAGAGGCATTGCCACTGACATCTGCGTCTGATAACATCTAGCCTCTGTCCAAACATGTAAGCTAGGTTGGTATTTGCATATTTTGAACACCTAGTTTGCTCTGGTAAATCCCATATAGTAAAATGGTAGCATCGGGTGATTCACCAAAACCAATGACATTTTGGAAATGGCTCCTAAAAAAAGTTGGAAATAATGTTTGCACTGTATTGTTACTGCCATTTATATGCAAAAGAGAATGATGTGTTTACAGAAAAGACAAATATGTAACAGGAACACTAGAATATGTAATTATTTTGAGATAAGAGTAGCTACAACTTTTAGGCTATGGAGAAACCAATGCTATTATCCTCCTGCCACCCAACCCATTGTCCTATTTAAAGGACAAATGTCATAATAAATTTGAATATTACATTAGTGACCATATCATATACCTTATGAATTTGATACTTAAATTAAGTCCAATTCATACGATCAAAATTTGACACTACGGGTGACAGGAGGTAAGTTTTCTCTTCCACTCTTAAAATACTCATTGAATTGATGTGACAATCACTACAGGAAAATGTGACTCAAGGCATAAATGTGATTCAGTAGCAACCTGTAATGAAAGGACTGTAACATCTTCAACTACACATTTATAACTATGCTACCCAAAACTACTACAAATTCATAAAACACCCATTGAAGCCATAGTGATAAATAAACGTAATTAGTCTATATTTCTGACTCTTCCCATTTTATCACTTATCAATCGGCTGTCACAGTTTATTTCCCTGTTTTTAAGTTACCTCACATTATTGTTTGTGGTCAGTTTGGGGTACTGGCCTATACCCATAAGCATTATTTTCATCTGTGTTGCAATTTTAACCGAGATAATATTCATAAAAAGTTTACTCTTACATTAAGAAGCCAAATACTGAATGTACTAATCAATGAAGTAGATAGAAAGTGGCATAAACAAAAATGAGTGCCTATTATCTCTACCAAAAGTGTATGTCTAAAACTTTTGATTTTGTCTGTTTTGGGTTTAAAATTACACCTCTCACATTTCCATTTCTTCAACTGATATTGTAAGAAGTGACAAAAAAATGGAATAAACTGTTAGTGTAGATAGGCGAGCAGACACTTACTAACCTCTTTTATTTAACTTTAAACTTACTTTTATTGGTTTTGAAACATTATTACTTTATAGATCTGCTTTCTGTGTCAAGTGTGTGCACCGACTACCCTTTCAGAAATACAGGCTGTATGTTACGTTAAATTGTGATTTTGTCATATCTTTGAAGCAGCAGACCCACACTTTCTCAATTGTGTTTACATCCATTCTAAGTTAACTCGGCATACATCATGCTCTGAATCTCATACATAAGATAAGTCTTGCATCCTTAAAACCACTATCAATTCAGATCACGCAGGCACCAACAAGTTATCCTTATCAGCAGCATATTTACATTTAAGACTAGCCCATTTTTATACTAGACGCTTTTAGATCTCTTAATGTTATCATTGTTGTGCTAAAAATAGGCTGCCTTCTTACAGAGTGACAATTTTTGATTATACATTGGGATTTCATGATTAATTTATGCCTGTTTGAGTAGTGCTATTGGGAAATAATTGATTGTCATGGTCCAGTGTTCATTGCTTCCATATTAGTTATTATGATGTTGTTGTCTTCCAAAAGATTTTTTACATTAAAACAATTGTGGGCAGTGTAAGGGGGCGTCCATAAATTACGTGAGGTGTTTTAGGGGGGGAGGGGGTTGAGTCAAATCTCACCTTATCTCACGTTGGGGGGAGGGGGGGTCACTGCAAATATCACGTAATTTTTTTCTTGTTTGACACGACCAAAAAAACTACTATTTTGGTCCATTTAATCGAGATGCCTAAGGTCTTAAAAAGCGGAGTGAGTATGTGGATGGCGCTTTACATTTGAGTGTAACCGAATGACGAAAAATTCAAGTTTTTTTTTTTAAGTTACGTCTTCATTTTATTTTTTCTGTTTTACAATAACATTTTGAAAAATCTCACGTGAGATTTGTGGGGTGGGGGAGGGGGTTGAAAAAAATCTCACCACATCTCACCAAGGGGGGTGGGAGGGTCAGAAAATCGAAAAAAACACCTCACGTAATTTATGGACGCCCCCTAAAGGAATAGAACAGTTTTTTAACAAACTTATACTATCTTTATGTTCTGTTTTAAAATTTAATGGTTAAACATAAGGAATGGAAAGCTCTTAGCAATTGACCAGCTAAGACATACCTTCCATAACATCCTGTCCCAATTTTCACAATTTTGAAACTTTATTACCAGTTTCTTTTTGTTTGGTTAAAAGAAAAACAAATAATTTGTTTTTGTTTATGGCAACACAAGGTCGCTTTTAAGCTGGTAACCCTTACCTTGATTTACCCAAATTTGTGTTCAGGGGAGTAGACTGTAGAAAAAACCATTGCTCTGTGGTACAATTTTATTGCTTTGGAAAACATAACTAATGTTAATGACTTATTGACAGCAAACAAAATTCAATAATTTACCTAGAAAAAGTTTGTTTACAATAACATAACAAAACACCAGTACTCACTGAAAAGCATAACATGTTTTTATGAATAAATTAAAAACCAGTGAGTAACTAGAGTTGAATGGTGCAGCGGTGAGTCACATTTAACAGGAATTGCAGATACCTGTGGCTTTATAGATTATGGTGTTTAGAATAGGTACTAAGATTCTTTTTGATTAGAAATATTTGAGTTAATTCTTCAGTCATTGATAAGTATAAGCAAAGACTAATTAGTATTACTACTAATGTTGTAGTTCACAATGTGTTCCCATCGAGAAGACATGGAATATGACAGTACTTGAAGTGTCATTCAATTATTGTAAGAATTGAGTGACATTATTTTTTATCCATACATGGTAATTTGTTATTCTGTGTCAAACATGAGACATGATGAATGAGGTGACAGGTTGCTAGCCTGTCGCCTAAATCGTACCTAAATCTATTTATCCTTAGTTGCCTCTTAAGACATCCATGGAAGAAATGGAGAAGTGGTTTTCTAAACCTGACACCACATGGTAGGTATAATTTGTATGTATTAAAATTCATTGTTTTCATCCTGTTTGCAGCTAAATGAAAAACCCTTGTTTTGCTCAAACATGTTTTTGTTTTGAAACTTATGAATGAGACATCCTTCTAATTGTAAACAAAATTACTAGGTACATTCATTGTAATATGTCACAATGACCTAAGTACATGTACCTCAATCCTACAGGAAACATCCAGTCCATGCTGAAATCTTAACATCAAAGGTTGTTCTATGTTGCCATCTTTTTCCTGTGTGCCTACATCAAATTGTAAACTAAAGTATTTAAAAAAAAAAACTGTAACTTAAATTTCAAGTTTTCAAGTTCTTCTATTCAGGTAAGATTCTTAGCTAAATTCCTAACTAGGTATAACATAGGACGCTTTTCTATCTTTCAGATCAGTGTTTGTGATTCAGAATAGATTTTTTTTTTTTATATTAAGTTTTTGGCCTTTCTTTTGTAATTGCCCACCTGTGTGCATGGAATTCGATCATCGCTATTCAATTTGAACAGGGAGACATTTAAATTACCTTTCCTACATATCAAAGTAAATCTAGGTACATATAAAGTTAACTTTTTTAAACTTACTCTCAACTAAACCTTGAAAGGTAACCACAATCTTGTCCTTAGCGTACTATTTGTTACGCTTGCGGCTACTGATTGTTCTAATCTGTGCTATAAATTAAAACAATACAAGACAACTAGGTTTATGTCTAGATGGTTAGACCGTTAGACAATTCGGGACTAAATTCTCATTCACACATTTCAATTTACCAAACATTATTTCCTTGTTGCAAAATTTACATTTGAATCGTTCTTGATTTTTTTTTACTCTATCTATAGTTTTTTCTTTCTTGGGGCCGCAAACGCACGTTATGTTAGCGGCACTAGGAGAAATTCACAAAAAATCATATACGAGGGATGTTTTATAATGATAAGTTGATAAGTTCTTTGAAAAAAGTATTTAGGTACCTATGAAGTAAACCTCCGAGTTTTAGACGCTGTATTAATACTGTATATTGGGCACCATGTCAAAGAGACGTGTCTTAAAACAATAATTGGTCTCATTAATGAAGTTTCCTCAATCTCTCGAAGGCTGATTGTAAAAGATCCCTTAGGGGTTAAGTCCGCCTTAATACTTCACCATCTTGCTTTGTTTTTCGTTTTTTTTTTATTGAATAAAGTGTTTACTTACTTACCTAATTTTATTGTAGCGGCGTTAGGGTAGGTCGCGGTTGGGCAACCGCCCAGGGCGCCGGGTAAAAGGGGCGCCACATGAACCCTTTTGGAGCCTATCGCTCTTAGTTGGGGGGCGCCATAGAAACCTCGTCGCCCAGGGCGCTGGTAGTGTTAAAACCGGCACTTTTTATTGGTCACTAACCATTCCTAAATTAAGACTTTGGTAATTTTCACAACTGCCTATGGAGAAATCGGAAAGGAAAATAGAAGGATTATTCGCGGTTCCTTTGAAGGAACTATTGTTTTCTGTTTTGCACTCTGTTTATCCCAAATACGTAAAATGTGTTGGTCGTCTCTTTCTCTCATGCGTGGTTAGAGCGAGACATTTATTGTCAGATTAAAACTTAACGTCCTACTATAAATTCGAGAGCATCAGCGCCTTAACAATAGTTAGTTCCTATATTCCAAAAAAACAACAAAATGTGTTGGAAATAGGCTAAAACAATAATAACAATGTAGTTAACTTAACTAAAAATTTACTCTCTATTTCTTCCGTCGATGTCGTAAGATGCGACTAAGGAAATAGGTTTAGGTACGCTTTAGGCGACAGGCTAGCAACCTGTCACTATTCTACCTCTTCCACCTAAAACTATCTAGCAAGTGGCTGCGAACTTGCGAAGCGTGATATGGTCATAATAATAGTTTTGTCTATGTCACGTTTCTTGTGCTCTGCCTACCCCATTTGGGAACCCTGGCGTGATTTTATGTTATGTAACTAAAAAAAATAATTACCAATGAAATCTCTCTTACAATACAAAAATACAAACTGAAGTGTGAAATCATTTTGTGAGATCAAGTTAACCCTTCGAGTGGCATTGAGCCATATCCCGGCACGCCCGTATTTGTCAGTCAGCCGGCTCCCGGCATTGAATGTGTTATGTAAAGTTGGTCATCTGATATTTGGTCAAGATTAGCAAACTTCACAAAAACGCGGTAGGCCAAAATTCCTTTTTTTATAATATAAAATAGCAAGGACCTCACACATCACCAATATATGAAACGAAGAAGGCATCAGCTGTTAACATTCATAATTACCAATCTACTTAAATAGTGTAATTACAATTCTATATATAGAACACTTGTAGGCAATCGGTTCTCACGCTGCCATTGTCCGCAAGTTTTTACGGCAAATCTCTTGTATTTAATGATAATGAATAATTAAATACATTATACACGTGTGCAGCGAATGTTTGAGTCATATTTGTATATTTTATTCGTTTGTTTTTGTTCCCAGGCACGAAATGGGTAGTATTTTTCTAGGGATCTATTTGGTTTTACGTTCCGTACCCAAAGGGTTATAACTACTATGAGCTATACCTTAACTGTTTAGGTAGTTAAAACAATGTAAACAATCTTGACATGTCTTTTTGTTGAAATATACAGTCTAAAAATGAAAATCGTTACACTATACAATTCAATTATGAAACTAAATGATTTTTTCATACCCAAATTGTAAAATGTAAAGATTTCGATTTATAGAGTGTACGTTTAAATAAAAAGACACGTCAAGATTGTTTATATATTGTTTTAACTACCTAAACAAATAAGGTATACTACTAATTTTATTCCTGCAAACGTATAATTGCCCAGCAGTGAAAATTAGCAAAACAACAAAAAAACTTCAAATGTTTGACTTTTGTATGGACAATCTGGGGGTGCCCAATAATTTGAGAAGACGCCCCCTTGCCCGTGTGGTGTCGGGCTTAGAACAACACCTTTCCATTTCTTTCATGGATGTCGTAAGAAACGACTAAGGAAAAATGGGTTAAGGTACGCTGTAGGCGACAGGCTAGCAACCTGTCACTATAATACCTCCTCAATCAATGTTTCAACCTAGAATAGGGATGATGACAGGGTTAAAAATATATCATTCTAATTAGTCCGTAAGTTAGATTATGGAAAAAAATGAGGCACATTTTTTTTTAGTTTATCAAATAATTAAACATCGACAAAAGTACAGATACAGATTATCAAACTTCCTGAGTGGGGGCTCGTGACGTCACGTTTGAGTAAAAATCAGTACGATTTTTACTCAAACGTGACGTCACGCGAAACTTTTAGGGTCCGTACTATCGTAATTTTTCGTCTGTCAAATAAAAAAAAAATAGGTACAATATTTTTTCGTAGTCTATCTGACGGACTAAATAGTTTTTCTAGTCAAAATTCTTGTCATGGCTTTGACTATGTAACGATTCGTGTGCTCTACCTGCCCCATTTGTGAATAAGCGTGACGTACCTATGCATGTATGTAAGTAAAAACTATAAACAATAACTTGCTCAGTTCGGACCTCAGTTCTATGCATCAAAATCCTTGTATTGATAACTAGCTGTGCCCGCGACTTCGTCCGCGTGTAATAGTTATTTTGGGCATTACCTTTTTTTCGCAATAAAAGGTAGCCTATGTCCTTTCTCAGGGTCTAAAGATTGTCTGTGCCAAATTTTATCAAAATCGGTTGAGAGGTTTAAGCGAGAAAGCGTAACAGACAGACAGACAGAATTACGTTCGCATTTATAATATTAGTAAGGATATTAGTAGGGATTAGTAGGGACTAGTAGGGATAAACAATAACTTGCTTAGTTCGGACCTCAGTTCTATGCATCAAAATGCTTGTATTGATAATAAGAATAATTGATGACATGAAAGTTGTGGTAGGAAATATTTATCTTACCAGGTATGTAAGATGTCCCTAGTTTCCGGTCCCTCGTTGCCGTGAACATTATAAATTATTGTTTTAATATACCATTGGCGTAACAGAAAATAATTTCCAACTTGCCGGCGCATACAAAAATCACGGCGATTCGTCGCGCTGTCGCGCCTCTATATAAAGAAGGGCAGTCGGTACAAACAAACACTTTCGCATTCAAATGTTACTTGGTAATGTTAGTAGGTATTCAAATTGTTTGAATTCCTTTTACAGTTCTAAGTTTGTTGTTTGGAAAGCGGTCAGTAATATCACTTGGCTAGTCTGATTTTTGTGTAAAATTCAATGGATAGGTATAGTAAAAGCTCATTATTCGCGGGGTATATGTTCCATAAATATATGCCGCTTTACTATGTTATTATTTATGTACTTATTACTTCTTCTTATTATCTTCTTATTCCGCGAATATTGGGTTGCATTTTTTTAATCACGAAACGCTACATACTTAGACATGCCGTAGCCACTTCTAGCATATTTTTTAGGTTTCTAATTAAGAGCAACCATAGTGACAGGTTGTTAGCCTGTCGCCTAAAATATACCTTAACGTATTTCCTTCGTCGCATCTTGCGACAGCCACGGTAGGAATGGGAAGGTGTTATTCTAACTAAACCCTACACCACACGGCAATTTAATTTACCAAAATAAGCATTATCTCAAATTCTCAAAACTGTAGGTATTCTTTTAACCGAATTTAGCATTAAAATTATCTCTTTATCACCGAAGTATCTCTACAAGTCCATACTCTAAGCTTAGCGGCTTCCGGGAATAATGCTGAGTTTGTGATGCCCACGGAACAGTTATCATTATCACAACACTAACACTATAAATAAATAAATATCATTGGACAATATTTCCACCAATCACCTAGTCCCAAATTAGGCAATTTAATGCCTGTGTTATGGGTACTAGACAACGGATAAACTTACTAATATACAGATAAACATCCATGACTCGAGAGCAAACATTCGTGTTCATCATACAAACTTCTGCCCCGACATTAAGCTTCAGTCAGGTTCTCTAACTGCTGGGCTATCAAACCGTCTAACACTATTAGAGAATGGATGAAGCAAGGGTGTAAAAGCAAAGTTGCAACTGAAGTTGAGGCAAGTCAGTCGAGGGCGCCCTCGAAGAACGATCACCCAGGTCGGCGATGTTCTGAGAAAGGCCAAATTAAAAGTACACGAAACCGTCGAGCGTGTATGACGACAGGGATGAAAGTGAATGAAGCGAGAGAATGCTATGCATGCTATGTGCTAGAACAGAAGCGAATGGCGCTTTGTTGTCTCTGCCTACCCCGCAGGGAAAACGGCGTGATTATTATGTATGTATGTACCTATGTAGCAAGTGGAAAGGCATACGTCGAAATGCATTACGATAGTCATACTTTTTCTTATATTGGTATAACATGACCGAATGACTTGAATCCAAGATCCAAAACACTCCTAAACAATAAATGTTGTATCATTATTTATTTGACAATATGACATTAGTACTTGTCAAGTAAAGTTTGACAATTTCGTGTGTGATGTGACCCTGTAGAATCCTGTAGTAGTCAGCGCTTGCTATGCTTGTGTCACATCAGTGCGTCCAAATGAACGTGATATGTATAGGCACTTGTATTTATTTTATCCGACTTTTTTTAGCTTTCGGGGCTCCAAAAATTCTTCTAGAGCATTCCCAAAACACACTGGAGATCAAATTAGTTAGCAAAATCACTTAGCATACCACCCGGGCACTGCCAGACCGTCCCAACAGCAAAAACGTACCTTTCTAATCCGAGTTCTATTCTGTTTATAATATGATTGAAATCTGTAGTTCTTTATTTTGTATGTTAGGCCTGTTTGGCTGTGAGGCCTTCGGTCGGCGACAGCTACAATGGAGTGTGGTATAATGAGCCGATTAGCATATTTGTTGCATTAGTACGAACAATTGCCGCTGGCATGGGCTTTCAAACGGCGTTAGGCGGTGTGAAGATGCCCTAATTCCACTTATTTTTGGGGGTCCGTGCACTGAAAGAAATACAGAACTCTTGTAAGTTGTTACACACGAATTTAATCTGATATACAGTTTTTAAAGGTTCCCACGTAGAAAAGAAATGAGGAATACGCAGTGCAGTGAATAGGATGACTCGTCAGTACCTTTTGGGTGGTTAGTCCAGTCATAATTGACATCCGAAATCGAAAATTTAACAATAATTCCAAAAGTTTTCAAACTTCGGTCTAGTGAATGGTACATTGAGACAATAATAAATCTCATTTTGCAACCTTGTCCGCAGTCCGGAACATTGTTAAAATTGCAATTTAATTAATTTTTGCTGTATGGTCGTGAAAAAAATTCCAAAAGTTCTGCAAAGTTGGAGTTGTGTTAAATATACTATTTTACATCACGTGTCAAATTTGCAACCAATTCAAGTGTACGGAACATTTTTTGTTATTAAAAATTAATGTTTTTCTTTATTAAATTGAAGGAAAACGTTCCAAAAGTTCTGCTAACTTGACACATACATCGGAAAAATATACCGAACGGTTGTATAAATTTGCAACCTTTTTGGTCGACCGGAACATGTTTATTTATAATTCGTTTTAAATTCGTGGTCATTTTTTGAGCAAGGCTGTCTCGGAAAAATTACAAAAGTTTTGAAACTTGGTTGCAAACTTCGAAAACATCTATTCTGATGCATTTACAAATTTGCTAAATTTTTTTTTTCAATATCCTTATTATACCAGTATTGCATCAGAAGAGATGTTTTCGAAGTTTGCAACCAAGTTTCAAAACTTTTGTAATTTTTCCGAGACAGCCTTGCTCAAAAAATGACCACGAATTTAAAACGAATTATAAATAAACATGTTCCGGTCGACCAAAAAGGTTGCAAATTTATACAACCGTTCGGTATATTTTTCCGATGTATGTGTCAAGTTTGCAGAACTTTTGGAACGTTTTCCTTCAATTTAATAAAGAAAAACATTAATTTTTAATAACAAAAAATGTTCCGTACACTTGAATTGGTTGCAAATTTGACACGTGATGTAAAATAGTATATTTAACACAACTCCAACTTTGCAGAACTTTTGGAATTTTTTTCACGACCATACAGCAAAAATTAATTAAATTGCAATTTTAACAATGTTCCGGACTGCGGACAAGGTTGCAAAATGAGATTTATTATTGTCTCAATGTACCATTCACTAGACCGAAGTTTGAAAACTTTTGGAATTATAGTGAATTGATTGTCTTGACTGACTGGACTAGGTGGTTTGTCTCTGAGCCTTATACTGACAACTTGACAATTATCAATAACATATGTCGATCATCGTCCTTTAGACTTAGCACGGAAACACGATCTAATCGTCTCGCGCGCGGGATAGTCTAGGTACCTGTCATTTTCTTTCGTCTGTATTTAGACAGTGATAGGTATAGTCTATCTCGCGTATATCTCTACTCGCTGTGCTATGCCAGCTTATAAAATTGACAGCTGGATATATTGTGAAATAAGAGTCAATTGTTTTAGTCGACAAAGTTCTAGATTTGTTGGATGTTCTTGACATGAGCTTAAAGCTGTGTCCGGTTTAAGCTCCAAACGCACTGACAGCGGAAGCGTGGCGCCGCGCTAGCCTGACGGTATCGGTTGTAATACTCGCTATTATACTAAAGAGGGCGCACTATTGATGCCACAGGACAGGTTCATCAACAAGGAATTAAGTACAACGCACGATATAGTTTTTTTAGCTTTAAGTTGCATTGAACCCTCGGTGAACGGGCCGACTCGCACTTGACCTGCCTTTTTTAAAGTTTAGACTGAAAGAAAAGGTCAGGAATGCGTATCGCGTGTCTAATGGCCGAGAGAGTCGATGTGTATTGGATTGGTCAGCTTTTTCTGCACTTCAGTAGGTAATACCACACTCCTCGTTGGAATAACGTCCATTTTGTTGTGTTATAAACTTTTGCATTTTTAATATCTCTTTCATCCACGGAAGAAATGGAGAGGTGTTATGTTATTCTAAACACTACACGGGTGATTTAAGTTTTATAAACAGATGATAGAGGTATAATAGTGACAGGTTGCTAGCGTGTCGCCTAAACCATACCTAATAAATAACAATAATTACCTAGTCTAAGTTTCGTGACGCATTGGTGAAAACTGTAATGTCATGTAAACATTTTTGATAATAAATAAATAAATAAATAAATACCTAAACCTATTTCCGTAATCGCCTCTTACGACATTCACGAAAGAAATGGAGAGGTGTTATTCTATCCCGACACCACACATTGAGTGACATTAAGTGACCAGACCACCAATTGTCCCACTAACAGTGCCTTTCCTTTGCCCACAGGTGGGCAGCTTGGTCTGCCATGGGGTGCTTCGGGTCACCCAGCGGCAAGAGCGGCGCCGAGGGCGACGACCCCAAGTCGCTCAAGCGCCGCAGCGACGCCATCACACGGCAGCTGCAGAAGGACAAACAGGTACTCTCTCACTCACCCACAGACTTATATCGAAATAGATGACTCAAGTGTATGTACTTCTCCTGCCAAATGGGAGAGCAATGCTCTTCCTTTGACGTGATTTAATTTAGTCTTGTACTACTTAGATACTTATCCATAAAGGTTTAACTTCCTAGAGACAGGACAGGACAAATAGAATAAGAAGGCGGCGTCACCTTTGAATCGGTTTCACTCGGACTGTCAATGCCCATCACTAAAGCGCTCATTGACGTTGCAGTAGGTAGAAAAAAGTGGCTCGCTTGGTTTTTCTACTAATGCAGGAACTCGCGGTATCCATTTCGATATAGGTCTGTGCGCTTACCTCTTCGTTAGTAATCTTCATGACTAAAGCTTGTTACGCGGGCGCATTGCGTTCGCGGGGCGTCAACTTATCGCGTTCTTGGTGAGACGCTAGCGCGTCACCAGTGTTGCCAACATCTAGAAGTTCGAGTCCCTACACTTAAAATCAAAAATCGCTATAAACTGTGTGATAGTGGTTCCAGCCGGCTTAGTACAGCAAGGCGCGAGTAGAGATACGTGCGAGATAGTCTATATCTGTCACTGTTTAATTAGAGACAGGTAGACCATCCCGCGGGCGACGCAACTAGAGCGTGTTGCCGTGCTAAGCTTACAGAAGTCACTGGCGCTGTGAAACATTAGGGTAGATAGAAGGAAATGTAGATTACTATTAAATAAGATACGATAACGTAGAATATCTAACTTTTAGCTGAAGGAGGTGGGGCGCCGTCTCCGTGAGAGCGAGGGGTCTTAACTAGAGTCCGACCGAAGTTTCGGTTTCGGTTTCGGTTTCGGCCGAGTTTCGGCCAAAATTCCAGTTTCGGCCGCAGTTTCGGTTTCGGCCAAAATTGGCCGAAACTTTTGCCGAAACCGAAACTAATTTCGGAAGTTGTCGAGCACGTTCGCCTAACTTCGTCTCGCGCGGCAACGCTTTGGTGGACGCTAGTATCTTAGTTCAGGAATTGCTGTGCGCCGTTTTTATAGCTCTGTAGCAACATAACTTAGCTAGTGTGTAATCGCCCGACACAAAAATTCTTTAGTTAGAGATTATAATATTTCGATGGAACTGGGTTATTGTAAGATTTTGTTTCGTTTCTGTGCTTTAATTATTTATTATAGTTAAAAACTAAGACATTAACTTTATTACAAGTTTTAATGTTTACAAAATTTGTGAACAAATCAAATTACGTACTTAGGTTGGTACAGTCGGCCAAGAAATTGGTCTACCCCCATAAGAACGATGTTCATTTGAACTTCACGAAACAACAAGGTCGATTTCCGATTTATTGTCAGTGACAATAGCTCCCTTATCATTATTGTATTGACGTCGCGTCAAGTGGTCATGTCAACCTTAGTGACAATTTGATCTTACAGAAAACTTTGTAAAAAGTGGTAGACCACTTTCTTGGTCGACCGTACATGCAAAAAATAGATAACAAACCCAAGTAACATTTTAGACCTATAACTTGAGTTAATATCACTAAAAGGTTGAGAAATCGTTGTATAAAGGTGTTAGTGGTACCTACCGGTTTTATAAAAGCGTTTATTAACACTTTCTTGCTCTATAAAGTATAGAGCCAAATTGGCCTATAATCTGTTGATGTAAAGGTTTACTTAACCATTTTATAGAGCCATTATAGTCAGGTGCTATACAAACTTCCAATATAGACAGTATAGAGCAATATTACTCTATAACAGCGCTTGAAATCACTATTATGTATCTAATTGGCGCTATAATGTTTTCCTGATAACCTCTATAGTGCTTGCGTTTTAGCAGTGATGAATACTCCACTATACAGGGATTTTATGATATTGATGTTCCACAAATCACTGCTATAGTACTGATACTTTAGTGGTCCTAGCGACACCGTTATAGATCTGATTTGGTCTATAATCGATTTTCAGAACACTTCTATAGCAACTAAAAGTGATTTAATGGTTTTTAATTCTCTATTACAGTCTTATAGCCATCCTGACACTTTTATAGGCTTAAGCCGCCTATAATGGTTTTACTCGCTCTTTTAAAACACTTTCACTTCTGTAGCCGAGTCTTTATCTCCATTATAACACGAATAAGGCACATAAGGGTAGGAAAATGCTACTTTTACTTCAAAAGTGTTTCTAATCATAAAAGTGAAGTACGGGCAAACAAAGTGCAATGTGGTTCCGTAGAAAATTTTGTTGGTATTGACGAAGTAACTAATAGAGCCCCCAGTGATGTTAGTGATTGTAGTTCACAATCTGATGATTGTGTACAGCGTATATTGTGTGATGAGTGATGAGCGTGATCGCTGTGATGAAATAGAGGAAAAACACAGCAATTTTGCGACGAAATAAAACATTGGGCCAAATTATAACATAACTCAACAAGCCACTAAAAGCTTAATGCACATGACAAACAACGTATTACCGAACGCTTTGCCAACCGATCTACGGACGCTTATTCTCAACACTCAATCAATTATCATCACATAATCCTGTGGGAACTGGAAAATACTGGCACAATGGGTTCAGTTAATTTTGTTACCAATTTTTAATTTCCAAGGCCATTCCGCTACCAATAAATATCTATTACTAGGGCCATTTTTCTTATACCAATAATGAAAAGAAAACAACATTAATAACATAACTACGTATTTCATAAACCTTACTTGGATAAGAGTTTGTGTGATCCGGTAACCCGACCTTATGGAACCCTAATTTTACCAATGATGGCGACAAACACTTTGTCACAAGTACTATAGTTAGCCTATAAGAGGCATGAATTTACTTCTTGGCTTTAAAGTAGCATTTACGGTGAATAACATTTTATATTATTTATTACATATTATTGAAAACTCAATAAATCGAAGGCGCATTAAAAATACAAAGTAAATGTAATACCATTCTATCAATAAAACTTTGGTCGCATGTGTTGCACTGAGTATAGAACGATTTATTCAATGTTTAAAAAAGATAATATTAACTTACCACAATACAAATCCTTGTAGGTTTATGTATTTTTCTTTTTTACACAGCCCACTCACAACTCACAATCATTCACTTGGGGAAAAAAATATTTAGTATAAATTGCTTCAACAGGTTCTACTATAGTCTAAAATAGCACTATAATGGACTCACTAACGCTACTATAGTCTAAAATAGCACTATAATGGGCTCACTAACGCTACTATAGTCTAAAATAACACTATAATGGACTCACTAACGCTACTATAGTATAAAAAAGTACTATAATAGCGTTTACTGTGCCCCGTATGTCATGTATGGCCATGGAGTAACCATTACATCAACTTTATAGGGCTAAAATGTTACAACTAACACTGCTACAGTTCTACTATGTCACTAAAAGGAGATATAACTGCGCCAGATCGTCGTTATAGGGCCTTCATAGATCTATTATAGAGCCAAAGGAGGTGTTCAAGGATACGTTCTATGGCCTGCTATAGAACCAAAAAATGTTACTTGGGAATGAAAAAGGCGAAGAGTTTAAGTAATCTTACCTACTTTGTTAGGGTTCAGTTGCCAAATAATAAAAAAAAGAAACTCTTAGAGATTCGCCATTGTCTGTCTGTCTATCTGTCCGTACGTAGGTCACAGCCACTTTGTTCCGAAACTGTAAGACTGCACTTTTAAAACTTGTTAAGTTGATGTATTCTGTGAACTGTATTGAGATTTTCGCACAAAAATAGAATAAAAAACAATAGGTACATTTTCGAGAGACCCCATATACTGAAACTGGAAAAAATATTCTTCATGAAACCTATACGTGCATCTATGTATAGATAGATCTTCAAAAATTATATCAAGGTTTCTAATTTTTTTTTCTTAACAGTTTGCGCGAGAGACACTTACAAAGTCCCGTGCTCTCGCTCACTTCTAAAATAAGGGTATGAAAAAACTAAAAAAAAAATGTGAAGTACATTTCACCATGCAAACTTCCATCAAAAATTTATTTGGAGTAGATCTAGTAAGTAGCTTTACACTCAATTCGCCTTTAATTTACCTACCTACTCAATGGTGCGGAACCCTTCGTGCGCGATTCCGACTCGCACTTGGCTTTTTTTTCTTTTCTTTTAATATATTGTTTCAATTTGGTGTCCTAATTAATGCAGGATAATCAGTAAAATGCACCAAATCTCAGTATTTTATGGAATTTTATACTTGACCACGTGAGTTTCGGTTTCGGTTTCGGTTTCGGCCGAAACTGAAGCCACGGCCGAACATTCGGTTTCGGTTTCGGTTTCGGCCGCAAAACCAGTTTCGGTCGGACTCTAGTCTTAACCCACGCTCTGGGTCATTCTTGTTGCAAACGCTCTGGGTCATTCTTGTTGCAAAGGTTGTCCATCGCAGTTCAACGCGGTAACGCGGCTAGCGTTTTGGGCACCTTTGCGCCAGGGATGACGCGGGGCGGTTTATTTGACTGTTTTTTTTGTGTTGTGTTTCATTTTGTGTATTATTTGACATGGCGAATTTGTTCATTTACTTTTAGCTAAGTAAATAATTTTTAGCGACAATTTTTTTTTTACTACTTGAGCAAAATTCGCCACATCTAGCGACAAGGTCGCTAAATTTCCCCAAAAACACCCAAACTGTAACATTGCCCTGTATTTGCAGCTATACCGCGCGACGCACCGGCTCCTCCTGCTGGGCGCGGGCGAGTCGGGCAAGTCCACCATCGTCAAGCAGATGCGCATCCTCCACGTCAACGGGTTCTCGGACCGCGAGCGCCGCGAGAAGATCGAGGACATCAAGAAGAACATACGCGACGCGATACTTGTGAGTCCACCGTCGTTACAGGGTGATAATGAAATCCTAATACTCAGAATCACTAACACAACACAATAGTAAAATAAATAAATAAACATTTTTTTTTCATCGGGAAATTCCCAAAAAATATTGAGCGCCGTGCGCTAAAGGCGAAGGTGGGTGAAGGCGTGGCGCGAAACGGCCGCACCGCGCGCTTGTACCCAGTTGCCCGCGCGGTGTCAATAATGTTAGCACTTTTTAGGAAAACTTTGATGACACATAATTATTTATTTACCTACAAAAGTAAATGAGAAACTATTCAAATTATATTTCTAAGTTTTATTAACAAACAGGTAGGTATCTATGATATCGTTACGGATTTCATTATGCCCTGTAATGTTTTAAATTTTCGTGATTCTCACTCATATTTATATGTGCCTACAGTCAACGTCAAATATATGTTTACACTTTAGTACTTTGTCACTGTGATCGCTATGCGAATTTCATTAGAGAGTTCAAATATGACATTAAATAAACAGGGTACTAAAATGTAAACATATATTTGACGCTCGCTGTACGTGGGACTTGTCATGTTTGAAATGATCAACGTTAAGTCGAGAGGTAATTCGACCGTCACTGCTATCAGAATTTCAATCCGATTTGATGTAAGTATAGACAGACTATTCATCAGAAATCTTACATGAATGCCAGCTTGATTGGACTGTGGACGTCATAAGAGGCGACTACTTGAGAGTTCACTATCTGGGCATTCGGTATTCTGTGTCAATCCGGTTTGACGAGAGTATACACAAAAACTTCTTCAAAAATTTGCTATTTTCTATGATATTTGCCTTTCTGGCTCTTTTTACAATCTACACTCGTATATCGTAAATAACTTATTTAAAAAACTAGTCAATATACATGACGCTATAATTACGTTTCCAGACAATCACCGGTGCGATGAGCACCCTAACGCCGCCCATTCCGCTGGAGAAGCCAGAGAACAAGGCACGCGTCGACTATATTCAGGTAATATTACTTGAGCAATAGGGTAGACGACAAAAAAAAAACTATTTAGTCCGTCAGATATTTAGATAACCTAAAAATGTTAAACACATATTTCTTCTTTTCTTTGACAAACAAAAAATGACGATAAAGCAATCCTTAAAAGTCTCACACGACGCCATTTTTTTTTGCCCAGGCTTGACGTCATAAGCCCCCACTCCGGAAGTTTGTTGATCTATATCTATACCTATCTTTGTAATTTTTTTGTTATTTGACAAACCAAAAAATATGTGTCTCATATTTTTCAAACTAACGGATTAATTAGAATCACAATTTTTTAATCCAGTTGACAGAATAGAGATTAAGGTAGAAGCTTCTTTCTTGCTTCATAACTCCCTGTATTTACCACAATGTCCACTTAATGACACTTATCCCACCGCCGGCGAGTAAGCGATAAACTAGTAGAATTAGTACTAGAAACGAGTGGGCGAGCGGCGAGTAGCGAGAGTTTTAATAAGAGAATATCGCTTACTCGCCGGCGGTAGGACAAGTGCCTTAAACACTTCCGCGGTCTCACACCAACTTTCCGTTCAGGACGTGGCCTCGCAGCCCGACTTCGACTACCCGATGGAGTTCTACGAGCACACGGAGGCGCTGTGGAAGGACGCCGGCGTGCAGCGCACCTACGAGCGCAGCAACGAGTACCAGCTCATCGACTGCGCCAAGTAGTGAGTGTTGCTTTGAAAGGCGCCATCTAGCGAGACAAAACGGAGACAGTCGTGTCTTTACATAAACTCAATTTGACACAGATTAAACATTGTTGTTGATTAAATCTAAAAATACTACAAAATAATTACATTTTGTGCCAAATAGCGCCAAAAGGGCCGCACTCAGCACGATATTGCGGCAAGCGCCAATGCTGATTTTCAGTGCGTACTTATATCAAGTGGTTGTTATCTGTTTCCTTTATTGACATCAAGCAAAAGAGCCTCCATGACTATTTTTTGTATTTGTTGTTATAACAGCAACAGAAATACATAATTTGTAAAATTTAACCTGTACCTATCGCGATTTTTGGGATATAGCCTGATGACAGACAAAGGCTCTTTAGTAATAGGGTCCCATTTTTACCCCTTGAGTAAGTAACATTATAAACACTGTTTTAAACAATCAAAATTGTAAATTAAACTCTTGTTTATGCACAAAGGCTCCTAAGAGCACTTTTATACGTCATTTTCGAGTCTACCAGCGCTTCGGAAAGACCATCATTGACAAGAAGAAACCGCAAGAAACTTGACATAAAGTTTTTTTTTTTTTTTTCAATGTTCATGTGAAAAATAACTTTTCTCTCACAGTTTCCTGGACCAGGTGCACATGATAAAGCAGCCGTCGTACACGCCGACCGAGCAGGACATCCTGCGCTGCCGAGTGCTCACCTCCGGCATCTTCGAGACGCAGTTCATCGTCGACAAAGTCAACTTCCAGTGAGTCGCCTTTTGTTTACTCGCTACGCATATAGGCGTGCATCAACGATGTCCAGAATTTTATTTATGAAAATACTCTTTTGCTCGTCTTTTTTTAGTATACCAGCGCTTGGTAGACTTTGATTGCCAAGAAGACCGCGCCGCAGGAGACTTGGCACTAAGACATTTACAAAAAAAACACAAGTTCAACAGCTACCTAATCTCGTACTAGCACGATTTTATTCATCAAGAAGACGTGTATAGGCTGCCAGGATTAGTACATACATACATATTCTTACGCCTGCACTCCCATGAGGGGTAGGCAGAGCACATGAATTAAAAAAATCCAGTGCCAGGATTAGTAATATAATTAAATACTTAATCTAAAAGTACTTGGAGATGTAAAGTCTCTAAGAGTCTATTCTACAATTAGACTTACTGGCGGGCGTTATAAAATAAACCTGTATACCTCTTTTTTTCTTACTCAGAATGACGTGCAGTATCGATCTAATCTAAAAGAAAAAAAAAAGTGTGATGTCAAGCGTCAAGCAAAACTTAGGTGTATGTTATTTTTTTGTTTGTTAATGCAAATAAAAAATACGTGTTCAATATTTTTTGGTAATCTAGCTGACGGACTAAATAATTTTTAGTCGTCTGCCCTATTCCTTTAAAACATAATATCCGTAACCGAAATTATCCGAAACCAACGGATAATCCGAAATAATTTAATATCCATAACATCCCTGCTGTAGACCGAAGATAATTTAATATCTCCCCTTCCTTAGCATGTTCGACGTGGGCGGGCAGCGCGACGAGCGGCGCAAGTGGATCCAGTGCTTCAACGACGTGACCGCCATCATCTTCGTGACCGCCTGCAGCAGCTACAACATGGTGCTGCGCGAGGACCCCACGCAGAACCGCCTCCGGGAGTCGCTCGACCTGTTCAAGAGCATATGGAACAACAGGTGAGCGACCATTGGCCTTTAGACCTTCCAACCCTGGCAACGGACCATTGGTCTACTATAGGTCTTCTAACCCTGGCAAGAGATGTCGGATCCCACGCAGAACCGCCTCCGGGAGTCGCTCGACCTGTTCAAGAGCATATGGAACAACAGGTGAACGGCCATTGGGCTTTAGACCTTCCTACCCTGGCAACGGACCATTGGTCTACTATAGGTCTTCTAACCCTGGCAAGATATGTTGAATCCCACGCAGAACCGCCCCCGGGAGTCGCTCGATCTGTTCAAGAGCATATGAAACAACAGGTGACGATTCGGTCACTTTTTATTACAAACTTTTATTTAACCTCACTTTTGTATGTATGTTTGTATGTTTACAAAGCTTGCAAGGAAGATTTGAACTACTTCCAATAGACCGCTTTAGCTGAAACTTGGTAAACCTACGCTAAGTAACTTGGAAGACAATACAATATTCGGGTAGTTGTTGTTGTTGTTGTTGTATGACTCTTTATTGCACATAAAACAATTACATAGAATAATATTACAGAACAACAGTGTAACT
>BHDV01043241.1:0-13206 GCA_005406045.1 Adoxophyes honmai | reverse complement strand
GATTTCGATTTATAAAGTGTACGTTTAAATAAAAAGACACGTCAAGATTGTTTATATTGTTTTAACTACCTAAACAAATAAGGTAGAAACTCTAGAGCACAATGTATTCCCATCTGGAAATCAACTATTGTACATACACCTACCTACATATATGTCGACGGAAGGTAACAACCGTAAGCTTATAAATTTGCTGGAATATTCTAGGAAATTTTATAAACTTTCGTAGGATTCTAAACGAGAAACACAGTTTCACGGTTATTGTCCTTTATACTCACTCATACTGATATCTCATCACATCTCTATATCAAGATTAGCTTTAATTAATTGGTGATCCACCACCGGAAGCAACGCAACACGGCAGTTGCCTAGACACGCACTGCCGACGATAGGCGAAACGTGAAATGGTTTTGACTATGTGACGTTTATATAAATTTAAGAAGATCGTCCTACAAAAAAGTGATGTATTCGTAGTCCTTGTACAGTCGGCCAAGAAATTGGTCTCATTTGAACCTCATGAAACAACAAGGTCGATTTCCCCTTACCATAATATTATGACAGTGACAATAGCTCCCTTATCATTATTGTATTTATCACATCATGTGTCATGAAAATCTAAGTGATAATTTTATTTGATCTCACAGAAACTTTCTTGGCCGAATTTTCTTGTTTTTTTTCTTGACCTGTGTGAGTCCGACTCGCGCTTGACCGCTTTTTTTTTTTTTTGTTCCCCAGGTCCCCCCGGACGCGCCGCCGGACTCGCGCGAGCACCCGGAAGTGGCGCGCGCCAAGTACTTCATACGGGACGAGTTCCTTGTAAGTTATTAAGAATATATCACTCTTAATGTAAATACAAAGACTCCCCTGTCTGTCCACAGAAGCGGTGAGCGAGATAAAAACCCACCAATAGAATTGCTTCCACTGAAGAGCAGAGATTTTATGCAATTATATTGGTGGATTTATATCTCGCTCGCCGCTGCCCTGCCTCGCTCCGCTTCAGTGGCCAGACAGTCTTAGTCTTATTTACTGACACCGGCAAATTAGATAGCACAATTTTAAAGAGAAAGTAAGTTTGTGCGGCGCTTTTTCCAGGTAAAAACGATGGCCGAATTTACTCGCTCTCTAAAATTGTGCCTCCTAATTTGAGGAAGGCTTTAGGCATAACATAACTAATAGGAGCGAAAGAACATTGCGAAGTATGAAAAAAAACGGGGAAAATTTGTCACTATTCAACAGTCGCGGGCAACTTAAGAACACACATTCCCGCACTACACTGCGTGGTGCATTGTAGTGTAATAATCGCCTTAAAAAAGTCGTTTGTTTCCGGCAGCGCATCAGCACGGCGTCGGGCGACGGCAAGCACTATTGCTACCCGCACTTCACGTGCGCCGTCGACACCGAGAACATCAAGCGCGTGTTCAACGACTGCCGCGACATCATCCAGCGCATGCATCTGCGCCAGTACGAGCTGCTCTAACCGCGCACAGGTGCGTACTGGCTGCAACGGGAAAATGTTGCCGACCCCTGCCTTTAATACGTACCGGAGGACAAGTTTTGGCGACCCCTGCGACAGAATTGACGAACCTTTTATAAGTACGCGGGGACAAGTGTTGACAACCCCTGCGAGAGGGGTGACGAACCTTTATACGTATACGTACGTAACTTTATGAAAACTATTATACCTGTGACGTACCATCGAATAATTTAGGCTTCTTGAACTATCGTGAGACTCACTCATAACATCACACTTCACACTAAGTAAAATTTATGAGTGTGTGTTTGTTACCCCTTCACGCCTAAACTGCAGGACCTATTTTGAAGACAATTGGTATGCAGGTAGCTTAGTCCGAAGATTCACACACAAGCTACTTTTTATCCCGGAAAGGTACATAGATCCGCTCGTTCCCTAAATATCAGAATTGCAAAATACTAGATTGCCGACATACCTGCTTATCAAATCAAATCAAATCAAATCAAATCAAATCAAATATCATTTATTTGCATAAACAAGGGTATAAAGTAGGTCTTACAAAATATGTATCAGATTCCCGGAATACCAGATTTTATTTATGCTATGTTCGTTTTTATATCGAAACAGCCTTTGCGAGCCTGGTGTTTTCATTATCTGGTATTAGAGGAATTCGGTTTTAAATGGAACATGGTACTTTACAAAACGGTTATAAAAACGAACATGGCATAAAGAAAATCTGGTAATCCGGGAATCAGATATTTTGATAAACAGGTATGTCGGCAATCTAGTATTTTGCAATTCTGATATTTAGGGAACGAGCGCATAGATCCCGTGGGATTGGCATAAAACAACTGAGTCAGTGTTGTGAACAACAGCTAGTGTATGATAATTTAAATAGGCTTGTAAGGGCTTTAAAATATATCATTGTAATTAGTCCGTTAGTTAGGTTATGGAAAAATATGAGACACATATTTTTTGGTTTATCAAATAATTAAACATCAACAATAGATCATCAAACTTCCGAAGTGGGGGCTCGTGACGTCACGCCGTTGCAAAAACTGTACCACGTAGTGGCACCACTCGAAACTTCAAATCACCAAATACGTGTGCAATATTTTTTGGTTATCTTTATCTATCTGACGGACTAAGTATGTAGTTTTTTTTTAATCGTCTACCCAACTGACCGACAGTTTTAATGTTTCAGACAAAACCTCGCCGCGAGGCAGCCGCGCCCGCGAGACACCAAAGCCTTCGGGCACAGCAATATTTACAACATTTGTATTACTTATATATACACGTATTACGTAACTCGCCGTCTACGCCCGGCCTGAACTGAGGGCTCCAAGCGAGCCGCTTTGCAACCTTGTCACATTGGACATTGTCGCCGCAATTTGTATGAGCGCGGGGTTATTTTGTACTCTGTCTCAGAATGACACATTGGCTAGGATTGTCCTATGAAAAACTAGTTTACATCCTAAGAATTATCAGTTATGAATTACAATTAATCATCACTGGATTTTAAGTCACTGGTATCCTTTATCGTTGGCCGATACTTTCAGTAAAATTAGTCAAACATCGGGACAAAACGAAAACATCGAGTCTTGTATCCAAGTCATTTTTACATACATACATATTCTCACGCCTGTATCCCCAAGAGGGGTAGGCAGAGCACGTGAATTCAAAAATCCAGTGCCACGTTTAGCAATTTGTCATTTTTAATTTTAAAGAATCATGGAAAAGGTTAAAAGGTTTCACTGGTTCTCAAAATTTTGTGCAAACAGAGCTGTGCGTTTATTAAATGTCGCCTTAAATAAGATGGTCGCAAAATTTATTCTTTTTTTAAGTTTCGTATTGCTATTTTTGGCAGAAATCCCCTCAGGTATAAGTTCGCCCTTGTATGTGAAGTATTGTCTCCTACTAGTGGTGACATCTGTCTACATAGTACGGAAACGCGCGCAATTTTGATCGTACGACGGATCCTGCCATTTTCTAACTTCTAGTTAGACACTGCACTATCTCGCGGGCAACTTGAGTCGCGCCATGCCTAGATGGACCGATGCGCTATTATATTTTATAAATTCTATACCCAAATGGTTAGAAGGAGCGAAATCCACTTTTATCTATTATTATAGTGAGATAAAGGCTCTTAGTTCTCACAAGTTATGTTATCTGTAACCAAGTTCTTGTTTCTTCAAGACAACTAATAACAGTTGGTAGCAGTTTGAAACATGCTGAAATTTCGTCAAGTCAGCAATTCCAACTGTCATTCGTTGTCTTGATGGAATTTAGGTATTATTTTAATATACATACATACATAAAATCACGCCTGTGTTCCCAAACGGGTTAGGCAGAGCACACGAAACGTGACATAGACAAATTGTAATTTAGTTTTTGTAAAACCAGTGAATCCATTTACTTAGGATTGGTGACAGTAACAAATGAGCAATTTTTTTTTCACTTAATCAATATTTTTTTTGTGGTAAAAGTTTTATAAACTAGCAGTATTGCCCCGGCCAAGGTTGCATTTTGAGGTATCCACATGCGGTTGGTACAGTTTAGAGCGACAGTAGTTCAGCTCGGGCGGTAGTTTTGAATGTGAGGTCTCGCGACCCGTGTCACTGTGATCTCTCTCTGAACTTTATAAACTGTGGCATTTTACTCACGTAAAATTAAAAGAAACAATGCTTCGAGTGAAATAGGATCAGGTACAGCCGACCTTTTTTTTTCGATAGCATCGAAGAGTAAGAAAACATAGGATGGCTTTTTAAATCGAGTCGTTTGTATTTTGATCCTATTTTAATTCGTTTTGAGCCGTTGCGGTGATATTTAGCTGTGATCTGTGAATTCCAAAATACGACAGACACTGTCAAATGTCACCGTTTCTGCTCTTGTTTTGGTATCTAACGAACTCATAAACGTTCATGAAAATGATCTCTGTGATCGATATTTGATTTTGTGTAATAAAATGCTACAGTTTACTTTTCTTAGTAAATATTCCTTTACAAGCAGTTCGTCTGTTCGAACGCTTGTTCAAAGGCTGAGAGCATGCACTCAATTTCCATTCTACGTCATTCTGTCCTTGTTCATTTCCATGAAACGTGTAGTGATAGAGATAGCACTGTCGATTTTCATTTGAGTGTGTGGCCTTGGCCTTTCGCGCTGGCCACTTTCGATGACGAAACGAAACGTCACAATTTTTTGAACTTGGAACGCGTTTTCTTTTTCAAACTAGTGATGTGACCTATCCGATTAACTTGTGTCTGAAAATACGGGTCTTTTTGAATGCATCTTTTTAATACCAGATAGAAAAGTTAAATGTACTGGCTGGTAGGAATAGGATTAACACAATTTTGTCGCCATATTTTTTTTACCAGCTGTTAGTGCTTCGTTTTCGTTAGCCACGTTGGTTGTGACGTTTGCGTTTGTTTTACCGGTTTTTGAGTGCCAAACGCGATCTGCCTCTATAGCTAGCGTCCAAATGGCATATTTAATTCCATGGCATTATGTCGAAAACGTGTAATTCGAATAGATTATCGTGAAAAAAGATTAGAAAAAAAGTCGCATGAAAATACACATTTCCAGCGTCTGTTTTTCAGTTTTCGACATAAGTCGGCATACAATTCTGGAATATTTCGTACGTATATGTGTTAAGTCAAGTGACTTCGTGTGGGCTTATGTGAGAGGCCAGAACTCGTAGCGACATTGTGTCTGTAAATACCATTATTTATATTAAGGATCATTAATGTAAAGTGGTGTTTTCCGAGGCTAAGAATATTCCCCTTTCCGAGCTAAAGTTATATTTAATGTTATTTTCAAAGTCCAGCATACATAAAGGTGCGAGTTAGTACGCTCAAAGTTAGGCCAAATTCTATTTATTTACACGGTTTCTATAGAAGCCGTGGGCATGGGAATTTATTGAAAATATACCCTTACTTTATGAAAGCATTTTTGCTGCAACGCACAGTTTCGACCCTGACGCTCCGCGGGTCCCCCGGCCCCATCAGTACCACGTGTGTCGGGAGTTTTATAGTCAAATATATACAAGTGTGTATAGATTGTTTTAGCACGATGACCCTTTACGTAAATTAATTTCTATTAATGAAAAATGAATTGTTATGTCTGTATATTTTTGTCTACAAAGATATTTTTTCGCTATATCTAGCTTATTTTTTCTCAATAATTATTCGTTATTGTTTTTCAATTATATTATTTCTGTTTAACGACTTTTCGTTAGGATTACAAATTATGTTTAAGTTTTTATGGATGTACGTCTTCCAGCGGCGGTATTGGTTCGTATCGCTGGCGCCGGGTAGCGGCGCGGTCACCTGTAGCACAATTTTTGACTAAATAATAACACGGGCATGAGCTTCGCATAGTTTTACGTTAGTTTAAATATTGTTTAATATACCTACTGAGCTTTTAGTAATGATAAGGTCCAAAGATACAGCCGGCCGCATGAGATGCGGCGCCGAGAAATAATTCTTATTCTTAGCAGTATTTGATTTAAAAGAATATTTCATATTATTCGGTATATAGTTGTAAACTTATGATTGTACGTTTTTTTCGTTGTTTTTAAGATGGACACGCGTAGCCGTAAGTACAAAATGTTACTAACAATTTTGCTCTAACATAATTAGTAAAATAGCATTATCTTTATTTATATAAAAAAGTAATTGGTTCATGTACTTACCCTTAAGCTATTATAGGAAATCTTTATATTACATTACGAAAGATCTATTCTGAACGTTATTTCACTCGTGAATCTGTAAAATGTAAAATTTTTATTTGCCGTCGTTTTCCGTTGAGGGAGCGGCGTTCGCGCAACGGAAGACGGCGACTGTTGTTAATCGTTGTATGTTAATTATTTAGCCCAATCTATATGGTCCTTAATATAAGAATGTGGGCCGGATGTGTTGATCATGTGCCATACGAGACTCCGGGAGCGCCCGATGTTACCAGTCGACGAGCCGAGTCATAGCGAGCGAGCAATGCCCTTCTATCATGTAAAGTAACAATGCTATTTTGCTTTTCTGAACGTAACACTTATCGTTATTATTTTTTAAATATATAACTACCGAAATTGTATTTTATTTATTTTTTGATCATTAAGTTTGACTTGCGTGTGCAGACGCCTCGGCCCTCCGCACAAATCATTACTTTAGAACCATCGTGTAATTACAATTAACATGGCATCTTAAACTTATTGTATATGTATCTTAAAAATAAAATAAAAACTATTTGGTAGCTATTTAAGTAAGCTCTAGCGTATCGCATTAATCGAAAGGATGCAAAGTAACAATGTATTGGGTAATGTAACAGGCGCGAGTCGCGAGGAGTTCGCCTGTCGGCCGAGCCAGGGCTTCTTAGGGGCCGCTAGCCGCAGAATACCTTTATTACATTATGACACAGCCACTATAGTTGAAAGAATAAAAGGTTGGCGGTCCCTGGTATTAAAAGTCCTGAAAAGGTTAAGAACCCCTGGCCTAGTCGAATGCGATGAGAAGTGCCGTAAAAACATCCTTTGAAATCTCGAAACTGTCTTAAAGTAACTTCAATACGCGAAAAACAATGCAAAACGCTTAAATACTGAAAACAAAGTAATGCTTCAACGGAAAGTTGCTAAGCAAATGAGAGAAGCTATAAGTAAATCAATCGCGCAAACAAGATAGTCAGTAACGTCGCTTGTCACTGTTACTGTGATGGACCTTTTCTTTGCGTTACTAAAGCTTATTTTTCAACAGAAACCGTAGGTTAGTCGTTCGTTTTAGTTATCTTTGTTAATATAAGTCAGACAATTTGTGAGCAAACCGAAACATACCATATAGCACATAAATAGGATATAAGTTAGGTTCAATGGATCAGTTTTTACCCGACTGCCACAGAAAGGAGGGTTGTTCTAGTTTTGTTTAGCTGCATGCAACACCTAACATTTGCTTAAAGCTAAATCTTGCTTAGGTGGCTATGTAACATGGCGAAACAGAGGGTAAGTTTACAAGCATGGAATCCCTACCAAGTTTTAACCTTCGCAATTTTATGGGACAAGACAAAATTCACAATTTCATTTTAAATCCGTTACGCTTTCCGTGAAATGTAAATAAAATAATGCATCGTGCTTTGGCGAATAAATAGAGCATTCGATTGCTTTGCAGATGCGTTTCTAAGTTGTTTACGGTGCAAAAACGCGACAAGATTGCGACGAGCGAATCTCAAACATGATATATTTTTAACCGGTCAGAGAAGTAAATGTTTGGGTGTTTTGATTTTGAACGCGTCACCTGCATTTCGAGCTTACCGCAGAACACTTATCGTCTTGTCGGCACGGACGCTTCGTATAATCTGGGCTGCGGCAGTACGCGTGCAGATAGTCACAGGCTGTTGCGGCCGGCAACGCTCGACCTCCCTTACTCGTACAATTAAGAAAAACGCAATAACGAGTGATTCATGTAATATGTATAAAGTAGTATAGCATATCTTCTATGTTTTTCGATATTTAGATGAAATACTGCCAGTGTCGATGTCGAGTTTACAAGAAGTACTAAGGTGTAATGGTTAAGGGTATTTTGATTTCAATGAGATTGCAGAGGTTTTTGAGACGTTGCCTTTCTGAAAAATGGGGTCAAGTCGATTTTGCTGGTTGCATGCGCAAATGATATTATATTTATCAACTTTCCTGGCAGGACACTTGCCTTGGGACTGCAGAGATGGCTTGGCGCAGCTCGGCGACTTGTGACATTTTTCAGAAAGACCAACAGTTTAGTTTGGACGCAGGGACATTTTTTGATAAAGTAGTGTTAAATTATCATTTGGCGTGATCAGATCCCTTTATAAGTAGAGTATAACGTCCGTTGCCAATAAACAGATAGTATTGAACGATTCCTCCTTTTTTAATATATCGTCATAGTAGTTAAGTGGATGTACGCGCGAGGCGAGCTGGCCGCTCGGAGCGCAGTCCGCGGTCTGCTGATATTTTGGTAACGTTTTACCCTCGTAGGCGCTCCCGCCGTACCCTCCTAGTAAATACTAAACGACGGCATTTAACTAGAACTCATAGATTCTTTTTCCAATCGTAGCACAAACGTAATATTTCTCTCGATTTCCGTAGCGTTTTGTTCGTTAGGTACTTTCTAGCATAGTGCAGTAACTCACTTCTAGAGTTGGTATCGGAAGCACGAACCTCGCGGCAGCCGCCCGCACCGCTCCTACTCTTACTACCTACCTTTAAATATAACTGAGAATCTATATTTTTATCGAAATTAATTTAAAATATATATATATAAACCTAATTATGAAATTCCTAAGATTAAAATGAATTTTTTAATATTTATGTGTATAGTAGTGTACTGCGAGGTGGTTATTGAATAACAAACGCTTATCATTTCTATTGTTTTCATAGATTCGTGCAGAAAATGTATAATTTACTGTCCATAAAATTAATAATTATCTATAACTGATGTGTACAAAAATCAGTATGTTTCAGGCATTTTGAATCCGACTTAATGTATGTAAAAATAAATGTTGTTTTAAAAGAGTGCTTTTTCATTTTAACCTGCACCTTAGAAATACAATCAATGAAACAAAAGACTATTCAAAAACTTTTATTAAAAAACTGGACACAAGTCGTGTTAATTTAAAAATATTCTAAAATCAAATGCAATTGTTGGAATTATTGACAAATAAAAAGGGCTTGTGGAATTTTATTGGCGGACAACATTAACACTACGTATTTACAACAATTAAATTAGGACAATCATTTGAGGTACAGAATTCTTTGGTCTAGTCTAAGCTAAAGACCGACCAATGATCCTGAGACACGTCGACACTTAAGTAAAATATGGCCAATTGCGGACGTTTGGCCGGCTTACACACTAAGGCACTAACAACTGCCCCAGACAGACAGACAAACCAAGCAAAACAGTGAACAGAGGCAGCGGCAACTAAGCACAGAAAATAAATAGTTAAGCACGATAAAAAATAAAAAATAAAATTAAGTGATATTTACAGGAAACATTTTAACATGCAAGAATATCATCAAAATTAATGTGGTAATTTTTAAAGTAGACTGAATAGAACTTCACTCTAGAAACCTATTCAACATAACGGCACATTTTTACTGACAAAACAAGAAATAACTACTTGGTAGTAAATATTGAAATAGAGAGAAACAGCAATTTCATGCCCTAACATGTATTTCACGTAAGTATTTATCAAATAATTAAACATATAAGCGTATCTCGTTAATATTAGATCCAATTTTGAGTGGATTTATCTCTCCAGGAAATGTAAAAATGGTACTGAGCAGTAAGAATTACTGTCAAATTTGAAATATCGATCGAAAAGCACAGGTTTGGAGAGAGCATTCTTATGGTAAACAATGACTAACTTAAAATTTACTTATACTTTATTTAATGCAACTGGTAGGAATGGGGATGAAAACAGACATTTTAACTGAATGTTCCTACTTTGTAAAATCCCAGCTTACAAAAAAGTAAAAATGTAACTACGCGTTCAAACGCTCTGTAAACCTACAGTTTATTCAAAATAACTTAACATCAAGAAAAATAATCGAAAACTAGACTTGACTGGCAAAATCTTAAATCATTCTATCAAATATATTACTAAAAAGTTGGCACTTTCTTTAAACGTAATTTAAAGTTGTCTAAAATGTTTAAAAACCATTCAAAAAGTTCTAAAAAAACCTAATCTATGTAAAATCGACCGAAAATGTACTTTGCCACTCTGAGGCTCATGTGTAGTTTCGTCGTTCAACCTTTTCAGTACTGGTATTGACCAGTACTGCAAAGGTTGAACGACGCGGCTCCTAAATCCAAAATATATATATTTTTTTTTTAATAAATAATGAATCTCAATAACCGCACAATTGTATTGATCAGTACTGAAAGGGATATGCATGTTAAATGAGTTTTTAAAGCAGAGTGTGGTTTTACGTAACGAACATTACAAGAGTTTCGTAATGTCACATTGTTTCTTACAATGTCATATTTCACGCTTAATGAATTATGAAAACATCAGCGTAGATAACCAACAAAAATATCATTTTTCATTTTAAGTCAATGATAATCACTTTTTGTAACTTTCTGTAGAAACTCATCAAAAATGGCAAAGCGCTTTTTAAGTCGACTCGACTAGTCTGTAAGCACTTACAATAAAGTTCAAATTCAGTCGAATGCGTATTGACATTCGCTCTGTCAGAGCGACATTGACGACTGAAGGTTTTTAAAACCATAACTTATTGTATGCAAATGCTTACAAACATCTATTCCTACACTGGTAATAGTCATAATACAAATTAGCCATTTGTATTAACAGCAACGCTCTTAAATGTACCAAATTAATATTTTATGAAGTTTTTCTTTCTAAGGTAAGTTTTTCTTTCTTTCTAAGGTTACCTAAGTAAATGGTCCAGGTATACCTTATGACGGCTTATTTTTTAAGTTTAGAAATATGTCAGATCGTATATTCAAGAGCGTTGCTGATCGAACTAAAACAATAACTTACCACGACACAGCCACTCATCGCGGATTCATTTATTTTTAAATCTACGCTAAAAAATACTATAAAACGAGTATTCGACGACTAAACAAATTATTTTGGTCCCGTAGTGAGCTAGCAACTAGAAAATTCGCTTCATAAAAGTACGTCGTATTTATAAAATGCTCCATTCAACAGAGCAGAACACGCGAGTCATTTTTATTGAAAAATAGTTAAAAAATCGTGACTAAATTATTTTTTCTAATCACAAACGCGTATTTCGAGCGTAGAACAATTCGACTAGTTTGTCGAAAGTATAAAAAACACCATTCGGTAATGTCTGGTAAGTAGTTTTCCTTTTTTTTTACTTGCGGTATCTAGACAAATACCTACCAAAAATTCATTATCGATCCATCACTACGATCAATTGCAAATAACATGACCAATACACGCCTACGGTAAACTGCTGCCTTATTGGAAGCTTAAGGCGCGTCCAAATTAGTAACATTTAGCCGGACCGAACACCGTGACCGTGACAGAGCCGGGAGTTTGTATCGATAGTGTGGACGGAACTTATTACGCGTACAAATGTTACGATCAGTTATCCGTTCAATTCTCCAAAAAAAAATTTCCGTACATCCAAACATTGTACGTACTCCCACAATGTGGTTGTGACAAATTTGGACGATCTTTTGGTTTTGTTACGGGCAAATGACACTGGGTACGGGCCGATCCATCCAAAGTGGCTTTTTTTCAAAGGATGTTCGGTACTGTCACGGTGTGCGGGAGAGGTCCACACTGCGATTTTTGTCACGCGTACAAGCACGCGTGTCATCGCGCTGGTACCTACACGGGATTGATGGATCGGGCGAATGCACGTCTTGACAAGACAACACCCGCTCCCCCGCCCCTCGCACGTATGGCATTCATCGGTTGTAGAGGACTATCGTAACATTTGTACCCGTAACAAATGCCGTCCACACTATCGTTACAGACATCGAGCTTTGTCACGGTCACGGAGCTACCACCGGCGTCCGATGCGATGCAAACTTCCACCCGTCCAGACTATACGTAACAAGTCCGCGGCGATGTCACGGTGTTCGGTCCGGCGAAATTTTACTAATTTGGACCCGCCTTTAACCACTAGAACGGACAAACATTCTTGTACCAGTCAGCTACCTAGTGCCGGATCCGTCCTTTCTCCCTCAATTGCCGGACTTGCAATGCACCATCAACTGCGGCGGGTTTATACGTTAGGCTACATATTATAAGTTCTAAAGTAAACATTTCATTCAGATTTAATTACAAGAAAAAATCAACTGTATTTTTACGCAATTAGATCTCAAAATATGATGGTACGGGATTCGGGACTGGGCAGTTGATGGGTACAAAAATTTAAAAAGCTCCGGCATTCACCCAGTGTTACCAACTGCTAGCTTTACCCAATTACTAAACATTTGAAAAAAAAAAAGTAGATTGTAGAAAATGTCTTTCAAAAATCGCTAAACGTATGGAACAACAGCTACACTAGCTGAAAAAAGAAGGTAAATCCCAAAAGTCACTAAACTTAGCTACAAAGTTGCTAAATTGGCAACACTGCATTCGCCAGGCTTACGGACTCGGCACTAGACATTCCAAAGGTTAATAAAAGCTTTACAATATTAAGTACACTAATTCGGCTTTACAACTTGACACTATTTTAGCGAGAGAGTAAATTCGCGCATAGCTTTTACGTAAAAATCGTGCCAAGCTGTATGCCGATTAGCAAAGGATCCCGCACACGGTCTACTGGTCACAACTACAAAACGCCGCCACCGGCAGGCCGGCGAAACTAAGCATAAAGACTGGTTTATACTGACGTATAAGGTCTTCAGTCGAGGTAGACGTAGAACTGGTCAGTGCCGCAGTATTTTGCCGCGAGGGCTTTGCCGGCCGGCGTGGGGGCACTGAAGGCCATATCGCTGGGCTGTAGCGCTGTCCCGTGGAGTAAAGAAGCGCGAGCGCACTCCAATAGACGTGTAGCCACGCCCCGCCGCCGATGGGACGCGTGCGTCCAAACGCGGGACACGCCACACCTATGAACAAACAGTAACGTTAAGTATGTATTCCTAAAGCTAAGGATACACTAGGGGACAAATGTCCCGCGACACGTGTCCCCAGCAACGTCGGGCGAAGTAGCGTGACGTTGCCGTACTTCGCTCGACATGTCGCGCGATGTCGCCAGATACAGTGGTGGACAGATAATTAGA
>BHDV01043229.1:172727-198138 GCA_005406045.1 Adoxophyes honmai | reverse complement strand
CTTCCCCTTCATGTCCCATAACTTTGGGACACCCTGTATAGCCTAAAGCCTTCCTCGATAAATGGTCTATCCAACACAAAAAAAATCAATTTGAACCAGTAGTTCCTGAGATTAGCGCGTTCAAACAAACAAACAAACAAACAAACTCTTCAGCTTTATAATATTAGTATAGATAAGAAAATAAAGGGCGTACAATGAAGTCTCTGCGCTGGGACTGGTCCCAACTGTTCCGAGATATCGTGTCGTAGACGTGTCTTTGTGCGAGTTGCTCGAGCGCACTTTGTATGGAGACTGACATCTGTCCTTATCCGTGTTTTGTGGTTGGATGGAGACTTTCTATTTTTTTTCATTGAATTGAATTTACGAAGTTTCACAAATTTGGCCACTCTGCAATTTGACTTCATTAATTATCCCCAATGAAGTCACACTCGACGCCGAGGGACCCAGTTAATTAGTTTGTCTAATATAAAATTACGGCGTGATGAACGACGTACCCTTATAATTCATGGGTTCCCAGTTACATTTAGGTTTAATGATATTCTTGAGCAGCCTGTTGCTGAGTTCATGAGTTATGGCCCAGCTTCTGGATAATGAAGGAAAGCGTTACACAATTTAAACCAATTGGGCTTAACCCGGAAATCATTTCACTTAATATACGAAATTAAAATTCATGCTCGACTCCGTTTGAAACATTCTTTTAATTGTGTTGGGCGTATTTATTGTCGTTTGTCACTTATTTATATTTACGTAGATCCATACACAGACATCACGTCGTAACAGTCGGTAAGCAGAGCCCAACGTAGGCAAACTATGACTATTTTACGCTTCATTGCCACTTCAAAACAATTTTTAGGTTGTAAGTTAAGATCTACTCAGCCTGTCACTTAAAAAGTACTTTACCCGATTCCTTAGTCCTCTTAAGACTAAGTTACATTTACGACTACTATGGGCTGTCAATGTGTCAAATGTTTCTGATTTGGTAGATTGAGAGACGCAAGGGATCCAGCGATTGACGGCCACCGCTTCATTGGTTATTTTTATTCTGTTTAATTTTCCTATGAAAACAAAAATGTACGAGTATGTTCATGATCATGATACCCACCTGTAACAGCCAAGCCGAAGCGTGGGGCTGTCGTAAATCCACTCCATCTAATACAGTTCATCCCTTCACAAATCGATAATCCCTTGATGCATGGATCGGATCTTAGGCGTTGACTCGGCTCTTTCGTGCCTTTTTATACCGGTGTTCCCATAATGTAATGAAAGGAATGCATTTCCTTAATGGAGAAAAGAAAAATGTTAAGGACGAGAGTGGGGCTGAGGTTGGAGATGCATCGGATGTTCATTCAATGTTGAATGCGACACAAATCCGTTGATTCACATGATGAAATTATCTGAAGCTAGCTATTTCTAGATTCCTTTGTAATTAGACTTATATACATACATACATACATACATACATAGATAATACGCCTGTTGTCCCCAAATGGGATAGGCAGAGCACACAAGTCGCTACAGAGAAACACTTTGAGCATAATTTCAAGTTTGAACTTAGATAAAGGTGTAAGAGTGATAGGTTTCTAGCCTGTCACCTAAATCATACCTTAACCTCCCTTAGTTGCTTCTTCATCCCGACACCACACTTTTATAATCATGTAATGAAAAATGTTGTGAGCATAAATTCCGATACCGACGAAGGTCGCGGCGCGCCCCGTAACCAAACTGAAGTGGCAAGTGGGACCTAAAGTCCAATAAACGGTTACACGTACCATTGGTTCTTCCAATATTTGATTTGCAAGATTTACAGCGGTCACTTACCTTGGGAAAACGTTTTGCCACCTCGGCAATCCTACCCTTGTCGGATATCGCAAATGAGGTTTGATAGACTAGACTCGGAGGTAAATATTGTCAGGATCCTATAGAAAGTCAATACGGCGGTTGAAAGGTGCTGTAAAATTGAATTTTCTCGCGGCGCTCCGAAGGCTCGCTTTGTTGGGAGGCTGCGCTGCGAGCGGTGATACGCCCTGACGTGGGTAGCTCTTACTGCCTTTATTAAAGGCATGTGGGCATCTCCATTGACGTCCTAAGTGAAGCCGTCAGCTAATAGCTCCTCATGTTTTTGTGTGACATGACACATTGATGTCGTGTATCTGCTTATTTCTTCTCCGAAATGGAACCTCTTTTCGTAATTAGGGCCGTGAACTTCCCTTATTATTTCTGTATAACACTCGTGATCGTTTTCTCTTACGTAAAAATAAGACGCGACGTAGAGATATTATTGTTGTTTTTCCTGTTTTTCTTACAAATATATGGGAGCTATTTGCGTTTAATTGAAGTGGTACTTGTGCCGCCACTAGCTCTTGTCCGCGACTCCGTTTGCATGGAGTTCACTCTTCGCCATCCTGACGGAATTAATAAATTATTATAAGCTTACCAGTGCGTTAATCCCTGCTTAATATGTGCGACCGTATAGATGAGAGTTCAACTTAAACAAGACGCTTGTTTTTTCGAGAAAGATAGTAGTCCATTTTCGTCAGCATTTAGACAAGGTGTAAGAAAGGTGACATCGGTCGATGGAGTTACTTTCGCCTTTTAATATCAGTAGAGAGTAGATTTCCCAAGCAACAAACTATGAGCTAATTATTATGTAACGTTTGCCCAAAAGACCTGATTTTATGTAAGCATTTGTTACTGTAGTAGGTCAAAAGACATGATTTCGAGAAACATTTACATCGTAAATCTGAAGTGCATCCGTAGCAGACGGCGGATGTCAAAACCGTTTAAGGTTTCTGATGCTGCATTCTGCTCCCTGGTAGCGTGACATATTACTTAAGCGAGTTTCAAAAGAAGCTTAAAAGAAGCCCAAAACCAAATAAATATAAACTTATCTCCGACCAAAAGTCGACCGAAGCGGGGACGCTCACAAAAACTTGTAATAAATCGGCCCAGTTTTTCCGCAAAAGTATCGCTGAGTCTGTCAAGTTAAACCCCCGCACGAGATAAGCCGCAGTCGCAACTTCTATCCCAACCCTTTGGGCATCTCGGAGAATTTAGTCGTGCCCTTGAATAAAGTAAATTCCATTCGAATAGTGCCTAAGGTTTTGGAAAGGAATCCCGGAATCTCTTAATGGCTTGAATATTCTGTAATATCATCTACTTTTACAAGTCGCTGAATTTCAGAACGAGATTTTCGAATGTACCTTCTGTCTTTGAATTTGATTCTAACCAGCCACACACAGCGTCAAAAGTCATTTCGAAATGGGTCCTACAAAATAATCGTCTCCGAGTTCCAGGCTGTGATCGCAATTTGCTTAATTGCCTATCTGCAACTTTAGTAGTATCACAAGTTCCTTTGTAATCCGGTTATAAGGTCGAGTTCGCTTAATCTATCCGTGCTTTGAAACTAGTCGGTCGCCAGCTCGGTAAAGAAACCTTAATGGCTGCCGTTAGACCGCCTTTGAGTCCTTTATTAGATTTCCACAGCGCTTCCGGGAAATATCGGGGGTTAATAGGGCCACGCGCTCGTTTGATGACTTGTTGCTGTGCTTATATTATAGTATATGAATATGATAATACATTGATTACTACACAACATTATTCTTAATTAGTTGGCCAAGGCCAAGGGAAGAGGCGACTAGTTATTTCCGTTGTGTATTAATAACTTAAGTGGTGTGACAGAATTCATTGTTGTAACCATAAAATAGATCAACAATTTAGCCACGTGTGGCTCTTGAGACATCTTGACCAAAAAGTCAAAATTTCTGGAGGATCCTATAACTTTTCCAATAGCGGAATATTTTTTTTGCCTTTGTAAAAATACAGATAAGTTATATAATCCCGTAATGATCGAGCATACCGACTACCGACCGGCCCATAGCCGCGCGCCTGATCGCCCTACCAAATTAACTCGCGAGTGGGTTACCAATTTTCCTGCTGAATGGGAGAATTAACAGAAATGCCGTGATCTATATTACTCGCTGTATTTTGGGTCTCGTAACCCTTTATGATTGAGGGTAAGGTAGGAAGTCGTAGCAGTGATTATGCTTTTGTTATTTTAGTTGGGTTACTTTGGATGGAGTAGGTGGAATTGAACTTGTAACGTGAATAATGGTTATATGACTATTGGTATCGGCTTTTCTTCATGAACATTAATGCAGAAAGGTACCTGTTGTTGTGCTGCGTGGTATCAGGTTACAATACTACCTCTCCATTTCTTTCATGAATGTCGTAGGAGGTGACTAAGGAAGACATAGGTTTTGGTATGATTTAGACGGCCAGGCTGGCAACCTGTCACTATTATACCTCTTCCATCTGTTTTTAAACCTTAAGTTTTGCTACGAATCGTAAAATATGCATCCCATCTGGGAATATAGCCGTGATTCCGTGATTGTATGTTGCAAAGTATAGTACAAGTGCCTTAAAGTACAGCAAACTTACTTAAGTAGAGTAAATCTTGACGCCGAAATAACAATTCTCGACAAAGAAGCACGTAATCGCTCGCTGGTTAATATTCATAGTTTGTTCTGGCGCCCAGCATCAATCTTCGGTAAGCTATTCGCTTATGGATGCGAGTGTTTGCTCCCGATGCTCGGACGAATCGAGCCGTCGATATTGATGCCTCACTCGATCTATGTTGTACACACGTCCGTTTGAATCTTATCTGGCCCGCGGGATGCTTCAATTTTGGTGCTGACTTAATACCAATGTTAATATGTCTTTGGTGTGAAGTAAGGCACATATGTGAGCACTTTTCTTGAAAGAATTGACTATTTTGCTGATACATTGCCAAGTTTCTTGATATAGGGGCGTACGTTTAATGTTAACGGCGGAAATGTTGTCGTTTAACAGACGCATGTAGTAAAGTGTCTCTGAAGTATGTTCATATCCGAAAACACGGCAGATACTGAAACCTACAAAAACGAATAACTTCCATGTAAGCAGAGGATTTATGTAAAATGTGTCAGTGTTTCGAAACTTCGCGCGCATTCCAACGGGTGACTGTAATTTCATATTCCATTTCAGCTTCCGAACCACATTAGTGTTTGAAATGTAGCATTCATTCTCCAATCTCCGTCTGCAAATGTGTATCGCGTACTAGAGTGCATTTCTCGGATCTCTTCCGAGTACATTCCTTCCAAAGCTTTTCCTCGAGCGCTGTATGGAAATAACCCAGGAATTTACTCTGGATTGCAATTACTTAACTGGGTTGCGGTGCGGCCTACTCAGAGGTTATGGAGTACAATGTAATCTGGGTTGTTAAGGTTTATGCTGGAGTCGTAGCAGCTTGATTGTTATTAGTTGCTATTTTCTGCGGATTCTGTCACAATAGGACAGATTACGAAGCCCAGTTTTAGAACTTGACGCGTTTTGTCTATGCCACTTTGTTTATTTGATGCGCGCAATGAGAGAAAGAAGTTAGGAGTATGTTTTGCTCACCCGACGGACGGAGGGATCCGCCGAAATTCGGGAATTCTGTTCTCTGTAGACGATAAGATAAAATAAAACGCTGTATATACTTTTCGCCTTAATTTAGGATCGAGGACCGAACGTTTTATGTAAATTCCTTGGGCATAATAGAAGTCTGCGCCTGTGTTGTATTCCATACTGTTTACCTAATTTGAATCAAAAACTTTTTACCGCCTACGTTCAAGGGATGCCTTTGATTAAAGCTGAAACATTTTGAGGTTATTCGTGTTTCATTTTGCGCAAAAAAGGAATAAAGGTGATGGTAATCTCCTCGTTTGATGCGGGCTTCGGTAAACATTGATTTTTCCACCACGCCGTTACGTCAAGACGGTCTGTATCACGGCATTGGTTACGTTTTCACGTTGTTCTTAAGGCTGTGTAATGTGCTCAAGTTCGTTCACTTGGATGAACAATTAGGCATTAGTGGATGTTGTTTTAGTCGTAGTAAAGGGGCATAGAACTAATAAATATGTATGTATACACATAAATAAAACCGTTTATTGTAATTACAAAACGAACTTGTTAAAGTAGCAAACACAGAACAACTTGAAAGTACAAAAGTGGATCTTCTCCTGATGATCTTTTAGCGTATAACATAAACATACACAAGTATCATGCCTGTATTTCGAAATGGGGTAGGCAGAGGACGCGAAATCTTACATAGACTATGCCTGTTTCACGTTTTGTAGGTTTAAATTAAGAGGTGATAAATGATAAGTTGCTAGCTCGCCTCTTTAAACAGTAACCAACATCACCATGTCTTTACGACAACTGAATATTTAAAGTTATGAGGATGGTAAAATGACGTTCCGTTCTCACTATAACACTTGTTTTTGTCCCACTGTAATCTGGTAAACGATTGAAGATTAAATGTCGACATTCTAAGAAAAATGTATTAACCTCAATGACTATGTGGTATTCTGGAAGGTCCTGAATTTGTGTGATATCACGCTCTAACAATTTGGCACCGGAGCGCTGCTCGGGTTACGATCTAAAAACCAGCAAAGAGATTATTAGATTGATCCCGCTTACAACTGTAACACGGATACCTCATAATTAACATAACAATCATAAAACAAACACATCTTCCGCAACATGAGGGTAGAAATAATTGAAACGAACCCCACGACGTAGGCACTTTGCCGCGCTATTACTGCATCCCCGTGTATAGGGTGTTTTATCAGTCGCACGCCGAGAATTTCTCTTGGGGCGTATTTGGGAGCCGTCCTAGAGCATCGACACTATAAAGAACCTACTTGGTTAGTTATCTGCGCTCGGCCCGGCCATAGACAACAGTGGTTTGTTTTGAGATATTTTTAGTGTTGCCAGATGTTTCTTTTTCCAGTCTGCGTTGCGAACCTTTGTGGCACTCATCTTTAATTAAAAGCTGTTTCGTCTGGAATTCTTAATTTGGTTTAGTGGTAGTCGGTAGTGGATATAAAAAGTGTTCTATTTTTAATATTGTGTGCTAGACGGACGGGAGTCTCCGTTGCTCCTCGTTCGGAGTTTACATTTCGGATGTCCGTTTCATAGCCAACCACGAGGATAAAACTACTTTGGACGTAATTTAAAGCATTTTGTACCTTGCTGTTGCTATTATTTTGAGAAGGCATTTAGTTGCTAAGCTTTGAATAAGTGATACCAGCCCTTTTAATATTTAAAATGTAAATAAATACCAATATAATTAAATAATGGCTACTGTTTTTGGGTAAAGTTTGTGAAGCTTATACTATATGGCCCTTTATTGCACATAAACTAAGTTACATACACTGTACTACCATGGCAGTGAACCCTTTTTGTCATCAGTCTGACAACACCCTATTTTATTATTTAAAGTACTGACTGGGGTTAATTTGCAGCTGGTCACACCGCATCAGGTTTTCGAAAAACAAAGTGAACAAACAACGACGCCTCTTGACCAAATTATTGCTTGGAAAATACAGTTCCACTTTAACTATAAAAGTACAGTGAGCTTCACTCCACTGACTCATGTCTAGTAAATAATCCGTAACATTCCCGCGCCGAATCATACCCCGCTTTCCGCGATCCTAATACGAACGCTTAATTCAAAATGTGTAATCTCCGAACCCCCTGTATTTTACAAAAAACGGAGCGGAGAAAGATCCACCAATTTCAAAATTACTTTACAGAAGTATTAAGCTCCCAAACGTATCCGTGAGCTAAGCGGCAAACGTTTACAAACCCCATTTATGCCGACACAGTAGGCAAAGTTCAGTGGTCATAAACAATAAAGACTGGCAGGTAGGGCCGTTAAGCGCGCGCTGAACGGGTTAATGCCCGCTCCCAAATTTTGGAGATTACCACTGAGCCCTACCGTCAGGGAACTTCCAGCGGACTTGATTTCTAACGCTATGCACACTTAGCTAGTCCTCTGTACCGTGAGAGACTAATCTTGCTGAGTCTGATTCAAGACGTCTAACGTGGTGTAAGAGTAGTCTTAATTTGTGGCAAGTTTCTAACATTAAAGCTACGCTTTGTGCCGATGAAATTAAATATACCTTGAGTTCCATCTGTATATTTACTTATTTTTTGATGGAAATAAATCAACGTTGAGGTTGTTCTGTTTTGTCAAACTTTGCAGTTTGAATCGAATCCAGTAGATTAGCAACTTATTCATGTATTTCGTGTATTTTTGATTGTGAATTGATCAATAATTAAATCTTGAATATGAAATATTTGCTCTATGACTCTTTGAATGATTTAATAGTTTCAGTCTCGCTCTATTAGCCGTATCAGTGTTATAACCAGTATCTTTCTATTCCAGATACCTTCCTTGTCCTGAAGAAATCCCAACCTACAAAGATCCCATGAGGTCCATCCAAACCAAAAGCAAGATTTGAGCCTATTAATAAAATCATCTGTTGTGTATTTTATTACGTAGATAGTTTTCAGCCAAAAATGACAGTCGTTTTTTAGTATCATTGTAAGCAATAACTGTATCAGTATAATCGATAATGTATGCTGATAATGATAAGGTACCGAATTTAAATTCGTTTATCAATACTGAACTACTGGACTGTAGTGACGATTCGATTTAATCAATTAATCGGGATAAATGGAGTAGGCTTCGAGCTTCATTGTTTATAAATGAAGCCGATCAAACACAAATTTAATTGGAGCTGTAAAACGACCGTCAATTAAATGTATATTATACGAGCTACCAGCTGTTACCGAGGTGAAGGTAAATACAAAATTAAACCATTAAGGGCTTGAGAATTTTTTAAACTGAAATCACATGTTTTAATGAAGTAAAAATACCATGTAATTTCGGCGATGTTTGCTCTTTGCTCATTCCGATCGGCATTTGTCGAAAAGTTTAATTGAAACCCGATAAAAAGAAATTATCTTACATTGTTTTTTCGCAAATCATCGTCGAATCTGGTAAGGAACATTATTGTTCAAGCTCGGACAAACAATGTTTAATAAAAATTCTGACGCACATATTCGGTGTAGCAAAGAATATTCCAAGCACACGCGTCTCCGAATTCCTTTTTTATTTAAAGATCCTAACGATAAATCGTTCCCGAGTAAATCCTCGTCATATAATACGGTTGTTACCCGGATAAACGCCTGATGTCCTCAGGAAGGGATGGTCCGGTAATAAATACCATGTGACGGCTACCGGGCACATCCCACTTCTGATTTAATCTGGGTAATAATAGATCTTCAAACAACGTCTTTCAAGGAAAAATGTAGACATCTTGTAGTGGGTGTGGTGACAATCTTACCGATAACATTTTGCTGGTTTGATTTGGGAAAGCTGAAAAGTTTTACGCTACCTAACAAAAAATTAAACACATTTGTTGCGAATCGATGGCATGTTAGTTAACATGTGTGTTTTTGTAGTTACAAAAGCACACTCCCAGGTTTGCACTAGCAAGTTATCGATTGGTCTCTCGTTTACTATCGTTATATCGTAGGCCATAAGTTTTATTGTCGGGTGTCATAGGCCAAAGGCACGAGTAGGATTTGCTAGCAAATTGCCTTCGTTGTTATGATTATGAGTTATGAGACGTTATCGGGCGGAAAAAAAGCGTAACAAGCACAACGCATATGCAATTTTTATGACTGAATTTAATTCTTCAGGCAATGGGAATTGCGCGTTCTCCGCATTTATAACTATATGTTGTTATTTATATGTTGTACAATCCGTACCAATATATAAATGTGAAAGTGTGTTTGTTTGTTTGTTTATTTGTTTGTTTATTTGTTTGTTTGTTTGTTTGTCCGTCTTTCACGGCTAAACGGAGCGATGGATTGACGTGATTTTTTAGGTAGAGATAGTTTAGGACATGGAGAGTGACATAGGCTCCATTTTGTCTCTTCAAAACCACCCCATTTCCCTAAGTGAGGAGTGGAAGTTTACAATGTAGAAAGCTATAAAATTGGTATGTGTGCTATCTCTTCTGTGATACCCCGAATTTAACGCGAGCGGAGCCGCGGGCAAAAGCTATTGTACATATTAACGTTTTATTTATACCTACCATTTAAAAAAAACGCGGAATATCCCTCCCGGGCCCAATTTACGTTACATTTGATGAAGGTAGACCGAGATTCGGTACGCAGTGAAATTCGGACGGACGACAGATTATCGAACGCATTGCGTATACTAGTAGGGTTGCCATGTAGAGGAACGGGCCTTCGCCCATTTATCGATCTGACAGGCAGGTAGATTGGTAAAACTTACGAAGTATCAGGAATGAAATAGTGTTTGAAATGTGGTAGTGTTTGTTAAGATTTCATATGGACGTTTTGCGTAAATTTACAAAAGCCGACGTAAGAGAGGAGTTTGTCGACCTACATACTAATCGGAGCTAATTATCTTCATTTGGATCGATTAGAAATTCCAAAGATTAAGGAAATGTTTTTGTAACAACCCTGGCCGTGCTCACAGAGCTTGAAGAGGCGGGGAGGCTCTATTAACGACGAAATAACGAACGACTCCGGCTCATTTACATTGAACAGTTTCTTCTAAAAGCCGCTTTCTCGGGTTACCATACAAAAAAGGAAATAAAACGCGTCTCGTTACTTTTCATTCTTAGAAACTTAATGCTGCAATGTTAACAAATATTTTGTGAGTCTGTTTTGTGTGACTTATAGACAGTGAAAATAGATAGATTTAAACGAAAAAAATACAACATTAAAAATGCAGGAGCAGTACTTATCCTTCTTATTTGTCTACGGGTTTGATGAAATAGAAAACTATTTAAAAATACTGCTGCCTTTGTTTCGTTAACCGGACTACTACTGTTATGGCACATCGCTGCGCTGTATCCAAGCTATCGATTGTCATTTTCCCGTCTCTAGTTAGGTAAACCATCGATAGATGGAACATCGTGACCGTTAGAATCAATAGTTTGTTTCAAAGTAGTATCTCGCGTAAGGCTAAACTTATTTGTAGCTTGACATGTAATAAAAAGAAGTCCCATATCTGCTTCATTCACAATCATTTTAGTGTCAGTCTGTTTATCTGTCAATACCAAGTATATAGAAAGGGTCTTATGTGGGGCATGTCTTAAGGTCACGGCTCCAGCTGTGGACAGTTAAATTGGAATAGACACTTTATTTATTTAAAGATCATTATGGTTGTGAATTGATTGCTGTAAAATGAATGACTGCTCCTTAGTGGGTGTTCAATAAGTCATTATCCATCACTGGTGCCGTTACCTTAATGTATTAGTTAGTATAGAATTAATACTGAAAAAAATCAGAGAAAGAACATCTACAAATCCGTGTGTGCGCGCCTGCGATTCCCATTCGAGTGTTTTTTTTATTTGTTATCTTTTTGTTAAAGTGGTTTTGTTGTTTTTTCCCCGAAGGCTGAATTGGCAACAATGCACGTTGCCCTTTACCCTTAACCCTTCTCCAAATAAAGGGCCAAAAACGCCGGATGTCCGCTCCGAATGATATTTAATTTAAGATGCTTGAAAGCACGGTTTAAAATTGCTTTTTAGTTGTGTAGTTTTTGTCGCAAAAAAAACGTTTTATTTCTACTCTGAGTTAGTATAGTGCCAGCTAGTAAAAATGGTAATAATTCCATAGGTACAGTAATTTTAACTTCGTTTGACATATATGAAAAAATGATAATGCAAACAGAAATCACAAATGCTGCCATTAAAATAATGTTAAAAATATAAACGTTGTTTCTAATATTATAAAAAGTAATGAAACTTTTCTGAAAATGCCTCGATAGTTTTTTTTAATGTCGCAAGGTTTGTATTAGTGATGTTCCGGATATCCGTATCCGTATCCGTATCCGCGGATATCCGAGGGAAAATAAAAATCCGTATCCGTATCTGTATCCGTTACTTTTCGAGCGGATCTTTTACGGATCTTTTTCAAGTGATGAGGTAGAAATAAAAAACTATTAAAATCCATTCAGAGTATTTTTATGTCAATTCATTCATATTCTCACGCCTGTATTCCCAAGAGGGTAGGCAGAGCACATGAATTCCAACAGAAAAAAATATTTTTATGTAATTCATTAAAATATTTGGCACCTTTACATTGGAGACATCTAGATAGATAGATATTTATAACCAAAACAAAAGTAACTATCCGCGCAATGCAAGTCAAAACATGTCCTGCCTGACGTTGTGGCGAGCGTAACGTCAACTATCGCTTCAAGGCCGCGGGTGCTGACACCAAATGAATAAGAAAATAAAAATCCGTATCCGTATCCGTATCCGCGGATCTTGACACTAAATACTCGTATTCAGATCCGTATCCGCGGATATACATTTTTAACGATCCGGCACATCACTAGTTTGTATGGACCAGCGCCCTAGAGATTCTTCTACTCTCAGCATTTAACTTTGAAGTAATTATTCTTATTCCCTTTGCCTCCTTGTTCCCGGGTGTTGCAGTGTACATAAATCCGGCACGGAAATTGGATTTATATCTGAATGGGATTTAATTTAAGTAGAGACGACAAAACTATGTACAGTCAGTAACACATAGCTACATTCAGGGGCAAAACCCGCTCACCCTATAATTTTTCAAGTTTACCTATTATAAATTACCACTTTTATCTAGCTTGAAATCTAAAACTATGCTAAAAGTGCATTCGGAACGTAGAATAGCCATGGTTGTGTCTGTATAACGTTTCGAGTGCTCTGCTCCGTGTGATGTATGATTGTCCCATAAAAAAAGAGTTGATCTCCCTTCGGCTTCGGTTTTTTTTTCAATGTGTATGAGATGTCGATACTTCAACATAAATGTTTTGGCATTAGCGTACATTGTAAAGTTTAAAAAATATTCCGCTCCTAGATAATAGTATAGTTTGATGAAGTTAAAGTGACAAAGCAACCTAAACCCTTTATTACTGAAATATTAATAGCTTGAAACCGAATAATGCTCCTTATTTTGTCGAAGGCCAAAGTTATTTTATCGTAGTCGTATAATTTGACGCTTGAACCGCGTCAATAAGTTCTCGTGCTACGGACAGAAAGTAACTTTTGGCTTATTTTGTGGGATATTTAATGGTCTCTTTGTAGACACGTACCTAATGGATATTTTACATTTAGATCGTATAACTTTGAAAAGACCAACATTTTACTTTGTTAGTAATTAATTACAACAAAGTTAACTTTAAACTGAATTGAAAGGGAACCACCGAAAAATTATGTTTTCATAAAAAATGCTCTTAAAATCTTATGATCTGTTGCTGGCCAGCAAGTTCTTACCTTGAATTAACAAAATAAGTAAACAAAACGTTTAAAATTGAATAAAAAAAAAAACTTTTGTGTCTTATGCGGCCAGTACTGCAGTACGAAGGTCGTCCTTGGTAGACAACATGTCCGACAACCTTCAATGCGTTTGCGTAACACAACGGAGTACTGCGTTAGGTTTTGAAACTTTTTCAGGAGTTATTTTATCTTAGTCGGGTCCAAAACGAAATTCTTACGTCACTTCGCAGCCACGGTTATAAAATGAAATCTGTTCTTTTACTTATTAGAATACCCTATTTTATCACGTACTTACTCGTATTCTGCGACCAACATTTAGAAATCAAATGCGTCTGTGTGTTTTGAATCACCTGTTAATAAAGGTATTCTATTGTTATTGTTATGCTCTTGTCGTGTAATAAGCCAGGTTCACAGTTATTAAACGATACTTTACGCCTTGTATTCTGTGTCAATAAAATACAAGTGTGCTAAGTTATCACAAGATTGTTAGTAAGGAACTGACTTAAAAAAAAAACCGTTAAAATGCGTTTCACCATAGTTCCGCTACAAAATGTATTATGTGTGTAACTTTTTGGTATGTTTCATGCTTAAATAATCTTTAACTAATAGTGCATTATTAGTAATTGTATAACACAATTATGTTTATCGGAATGTTTGATAAAGGAATTAAATCCACTGTTTTTTTCTCAAATCTTCCTAGGGTTGCCCACACTTACAGCCGTTATCAATATTTAATCTGTCGACGCTTTAGGAAAATGACACTATAACATATGGGATGTTGTGTCGCTTCCAATCGCTAGTAGAACCAAACTGGAGATATATTGGATATAGGGACCGGCCGTTAGATCAAATCAATCCATAACTGCATTTTCGACGCAGCGCTAGGTGCCGCGTATTTCACAGCGACTGTTATCCAAAAATATCTTATTACGCCGTGATAAATCTTGGATCCGCCGAGCGTTTACATAAGGCGTTACATAATGGCCCGAATTTATGAGAGAGCCAACTTTTATAAAGAAAATGTGCCCTAAATCACTCGCTAGGGGGCTTTTAGCTGGAATAACAGTTTCGGGCCCAAAAGGAATGATCTAGACTCTGATCTCACTAGCTTTGTAGTGGAGTGTTACCTAAATTTGACTGAATTGTTTCCTGTGATACGAGTAGATGCCGAAACTTCCATGCGCAAGGGAATCTGATATTGCGCCAAACTAGGAGTCGTTTGCGTTAAAATACTTGCCAAATAGTTATGTTACTTAGGTTTTTTATGTTTAGACACGTTTTACCAAAAAATATATTAGTCAAAGAAATTAACACTCCAACAAAAGAAGACGTGGGCGCCGTATGTTCAAATGAGTTGGACAGTTCTGAGAGAGAAATGGCGTAGCGTGTAGCAACTACGCCGTAGCCCGTAGCTCTACGAAGTTCGTAGCATTGAAATATCCATTCATTAGAGCTATTTCGTATGAAAATTATAAATAGAATAGAATACTGACTGTAAATATTGGCTTTTCCCAGTAAACTACCGTGAGCACACATATTGCGAAATTAGGTAGTAAATGGTTCCAGAAACAACCTGTTATTATTAATAGCTTGTTTTAGATAAAGCGGAGGCGTAAATGTAGCCCGAGAGGGGATCAATCAGTTCCTATTCGGCGAGGCATCGGAATATTATTGAGATAGGTATTACTAGGGAAGGAACAAATCGGTGCCTAAAAATAGACCCAGCGGAACGCCGGCCCGTTGACAACGCCTGAGTCAGATACGAAACTCCACTAAGCCAAGTATTGAGTTGTTACTCATCCGTATAAGTAATACCTAAATACCTATTCGCTCGCGATTGGCGTTTACTGCGTGTAAGCCCTTTGCTGCGTGTAAGCGTTGGGAGGAGGTCTGTGCCTGTCAGACACATAAGTTGGAAATGATCATACAGAGGGATAGTGCTAGCAGCATTGCATAAATTTATTTCTCATCCCCGTTGAAGCTACACTGCTTTCTACAGGTTCTGTTATTTTTACATATTTATAACAGTTTTGACGTGTTTGGAGTACGTTCTCAATGATGTTGCTTCGCAAAAAAGAGAAGTGGCGTTAATTAGGGAAAATACACAAAGTACTTAATAAAGTACCTCTATGGCTGTGTTCGCCTGCATATCTGGTCATATGATAGCTAATTTGACGCTTCGACGCTAAAACAGTCCTGACCGCACTGTCGCCTAAACAATATCAATAATCAATACTCATGAAATGAAGCAGCGTCGCGGGAAATAGCTAGTGAAAACTCCTATTCGTAAGAATGTAGCCCGGAGCACATTATCGCGATAAAATCGGCGGCTTTACCCTTGTCTTATACATATGAAGATTGGGAAGTTTGCAGAGGGGGCATGCTTTCTGCCAAGTCGTCTCACTAAGGCAATGCTAGTGCTTCGAGGGAAAATAAGGTGACATGAGGTCTTAAAATCATTCTGTGAAATCTCTGCTTCAGACTTTGGCAATTGCTATCGTTTTTTGATTTCTTTTAGTGAAACATTTTCCAGTTATCCGTAATTGCTATTTACTACTCAAAGGTTGGCAGGCAGAGATCCCTTTTTGGGATAAATTCGCCTTTGTACTTTTATTTGTGACTATTTTTCATTTTTTGTACAGTAAAGAGATTTTTACTCACTTACTTAATTGCTCTATTACGTTGTTAGAAAACACGTTGCTTTCATTACGCTGCGAAGCGGGTGCAGGCGATGACGATGCCTCAAACGTTCGCTAGTTCATTAAACTCTGTTCACTTGAGTAACCGCAGTATTTTCAGATAGGGTGGGTTTACATGTCATAAGTCCTTTAAAAGTTTAAAATGATATGCTCTGTTAGTTAATTTGTTCTAACCATATTACTATTTGTATTAACTTTGCCAGATACCTCCATGGCTGGCATTTAAATGTTGGCATCCCGTTTATGTAAATAGTGGTAGATAAATATTTGGTCATCCAAATGGCGAATGAAAGAGGTAACACGAATATTTTATAGAATACGTCCCAAATTGGTCCAATTCTGAGATATTTGCTTTGTTGTAAATTTTTGTACCGTTTTCTATTGTTTTAATAAAGACGTGGTAGTTATAGTGTGTACCGTTAAACCCTACGAGGTGATATTGTAACACGCCTCATACAGTTGAAGAATTCTGTACGCCATAGAAATTCGCAAAGCTTAGGAATTCCCCATGCTCGGTATCTTCTAACATGTCCTGTCTGCGCTGCCGTTCGTCGAGGCTACGCTGCGCGGCGGCGCGGCGCGGGCCGCAGTCACCCCGCGACGCCGGCCGCTTCGCACGCCGCAGCCCTAAGTGTTAGTGAAGTGACGTGTGTTACTGGAGTTTAGAAGACTATCAAGGTATATGAATACAGGAGTTAGAGCTTCAGGATCCTGTGGTGAAGCTCCTTTGTCAAGGCTTGTTGTAAGTCGTGGGATGTGTTGAGATGCGAAATGTGAATGCGAAGTTTAGGCAGTTTTGTTTCTGCTAAAACTTGGCTGCCGGCGTTTGGTTACAAGAAATTGTAGTCTTTTTGGGTAAATTGTCTGATGAGATTTGGAGGTCTATTTTATTTTAGACGTTAGAAGCCGTTAAATGCTTACCGCGTATTAGAGGGGGCCGTTTATAAATATGACGATCGCAGTCTAGTTTGCATTTGAATTTTGCCGGCGCTTAGGTATTTTAGATTTTAAAAGCGATTTTGTTTTACTGACGCATTTTTGCCTGTGGTTATTTTGAGTGATTACATGGAACACGAAAGTGAACAAAATACAGAAATACGCAGTTACTGTGCGTCTTATTTTTAGAAAAGCCATGGAGTAAGAGCGATACTCTCAAAATCAGCTGTAATTGTAAAACAAAATATCAAAAAAAAAAATGAATTGCCGTTCGTTAGTCTCGCTAAAACTCGTGAACGGGTGAACCGGTTAATTTTAGTCTGGAAATATTTGTGGAAGTCCAGGGAAGGTTTAAACGGTGAGAAAATTTGGAAATCTCTCAAAAAAAACTTGCCAAAGAGGAATGAAGTTCGCCGGGCCAGCTAGTAAAATATAATGTTAGGAGTTAAAAGAAAAGTGTAATTAACAAATTGCTGGCGGTTTTGCGAAAGGTTCTTGGGAGCCGGCGTCCATAAGTTAAATTAAATTTGGGGTCCCAAATGAGTCTACTTAATTTAGCACGGAATCCTATACCATTAAAACGATAGACAAACAATAAGTTAACTTCGTTCATAAAAATAGAAATGGGAAAATTCTTGCTTGCTTTAAATTAATTACGACTTTCGCTTTCGTTACTTCTTTCTTCGTTTAAGTACTAAAACAATGTAGGACTTTTAATAGATTGAAGATTGATATTGTTGACTTGTTTTTGTTATTCAGAAACCTGTCTGTACGCCACTTTCATTTAACTTAAAACAAACAAAAAATATTCTAAAAGGGCTACGGATCGTGGAATAGTCATGGTTTTGTCCATGCAACGTTTCGTGTGCTCTGCCTAAGCCATCTGGGAATACAGGCGTGATATATGTACCCGTTAAATTAGTAAACATATTTTGAAATATATATTTTTCAGCCAATACTACATTAAGTACTTAATGGTTTATGGTATGCTCTTAGCGACAGACCAGCAACCTGTCACTATTATACCTTTTGTCTTCACGTAACAATTATGCAAAAATTGGTTAAGAAACGTGAAATAATGATAGTTTTGGTGTTTTATGTGTTCTGCCTTATCCATTAGGGAATACAATCGTTATGTATGTATGTATTAAAAATAAATAACTAGTTCAGACAGAGTCAGTTATAATACTAGTAGAGGTTATTTGTTTATAAGTAAATAAGTTAATATTTAAATACGGAATAGACGTTGTACAAAATGTAAAACTACAAAGCAATCTATCTATTCATATTAGGCATAGTACCTAAGTATTGTTTGTAATACAACAATGTGTGATATAAATGTTCTTCATTGAAAACCGCAAACGGTTTTAAAATATTTATTAAGCTTGCACATTTATCGGAATCTGCAGTATATGTCCTACAGTAAATCGTGTATAGTCATGCAGAGTCAGCCATTTTCAAGGACGTTTTACCTTGACACACTTAAAACCTTATCACTTCTACTAACGTAATAGTTTTTCAATTCAAAGTTTTCGATATCTATAATCGTTTACTGCGGCAAAGTACTCACAGGCAATTAATAAAACAATAAACAGTATGCTTTGTCACTCGACAGCACTATCTCGCACTGTACTTCGACTATTTGTCAAACAGTGACCGCGACTGGAAAGGGGGCGTCCATAAATTACGTGAGGTGTTTTAGGGGGGGAGGGGGTCGAGTCAAATCTCATCTAATCTCACGTTGGGGGGAGGGGGGGTCACGGCAAATATCACGCAATTTTTTTCTTGTTTCAAACAAACAAAAAACTACTGTTTTGGTCCATTTAATCCAGATGCCTAAGGTCTTAAAAAGCCAAGTGAGTATGTGGATGGCGCTTTACTCTTCATGAGTGTATCCGAACAAAGACGCTTTACTCTTCATGAGTGTATCCGAACAAAGAAAAATTTTAGTTTTTTTAAAAGTTACGTCTTAAATAACATTTTGAAAAATCTCACGTGAGATTTGGGGGGTGGGGGAGGGGGTTGAATAAAATCTCACGACATCTCACCAAGGGGAGTGGGAGGGTCAAAAAATTGAAAAAAACACCTCACGTAATTTATGGACGCCCCCAAAGCGAAACCTCCATTGTGTTAGCCTACAAGCACTGTCATTTTCTGGCATGAAGTCTATGCATCAAATACATACATACATACATACACACACCTGCGTTCCCAAGAGGGGTAGGTAGAGCACATGAATTCAAAAATACAGTGCCACGTTTAGCAATTTCAGGGTAACCAGATGGTTAAACGTGATGCAGACAAATACAGACTTCCTAAAATTGAGATACAGAGCAGCCTGCCCTCAAATCGCTAATGTTAAAGTTAGACTGATGAGCCAATAAGAGTTTTAATCAAAAGCAAACTGACCAAAGAATTGTATGATTCTCTTTTTTTTCTTTTCCAAATGGGATAGGCTGAGCTCAGGAAACAGGAGCTCGAGAAAACCACGAGTAATTCACATTTTGTAGCCACTTCTAATCGTTTAAAGATTTTTGAAAAATGGAACTTCACTAACATGTACAACAGCAGACCGAGACATTTTTTTCTAATGGCTCCTCTACATGATGGGCCATCATGATGGTCCATCGTAGTGGGCCACCATATAGAGGGCGTAGTGGCGTAGGCTGGCTTGTGGTGCGTACGATGCCGGCGGAATGGCCGCGGTGTCGGTTTTCGCCCACACATCAAAGGTAGTGGGCCAGAACAACTGAACATCGCCATTGTGTAGAGCCTTTTCATCCATCGCATGGCCATTTTGCTGGACAAGCGCTGGCCCATCATGTAGAGGAGCCATAACCACTTGGCTTAGTGTCATGTTAGATGTTAAGACGTTAAATACAATCCGTGTGGTGTCGGGTTTAGAATAACACCTCTCCATTTCTTCCACGGATGTCGTAAGAGGCAACTAAGGAAATAGGTTAAGGGATATTTTAGGCGTCAGATTAGCAACTTATCATTATTATTATACCCTCTTCCATCTGTTTTCAAACCTAGAACTATGCTAGAAGTGGGTGCGAAGCGTGAAACAGTCATAATCATGGTTTTGTTCACGTTTCGTGTGCTCTGCCTACCCCATTTGGGACCATAGGCGGGAGTATAATAGTTGTACTCATTAATAATGGTTTTTGGCCGACTACACTGTAATTCCACGGCATGCTTGCTTCCCTCGCAGCCTGGTAGATGGCGCCGCCGCCGTACTGCGGCCGCGGCCGTCAGCTGAACGTTAAACTATGTTACGTACAACGTTACGTCAGGCCCAACTAGTTACATCGGGAGACGATTCGTTTGTGTCTGGATACATACATACATACATACATACATACAATCACGCCTATGTTCCCAAATAGGGTAATTATAATTATGATTACTTCACGCCTTGGAGCTACTACTAGCATAATTTTAGGTTTGAAAACAGATGGAACAGGTATAATAGTGACATGACAGGTTGCTAGCGTGTCGCCTAAAACATACTTAAACTTATTTCCTTAGTCGCCTCTTACGACATCCTCGGAGGACATGGAGAAGTGTTATTCTATCCCGACACCACACAGGTAGGTAGCGAAGTTTAAGGGTAACAATGTAAATCTTCGCGGCTGTAGGGTAAACAGCAACAAGCACGTCGTAAGAGGCGACCAAGAAAGTAATAAAAATTACACAATGTCGAATATCATATTAGAAACGTCGAACTTTGTTAGTAGCTATCGCTTCTTATTGGGTCGGCCCAGCTCGGCCGATTAGTAAATTAGTTTGCCCGTCATATCACTGTCAAGGATGTCCCAAGGGATGTGGGTGAAGGGCGTACTTCTTAACCAAATTACTTTTGTCTAAGTTTGATACGAATGTGAAAGTTGAGTGGGTTTTTAACCTTTAATCGATACTAAGGCGGACAAGAGACACTTACACGCAATATATTATTGTTAGTAAGTGTTTAATACTACTGTACAAAAAAGACGCATCATACAAAAAAAAATGTTAAAGTACAAAGGTGGACTCATCCCTTAAGGGGTCTCTTACAGCCAGCTCTGAAGAGATAGAGGAGGAAACTTAACACATTCAGAACCAAGGACCCGGCTCCCGGGTTCTTCAAAACATTCGCGAGATACCGAGAACCCGGGAGCCGGGTTCATTTTGTACTAGCTATAGACTGCTCGGTTCCGCGCAGATGTTCTGATTTTAGGCGTGGTCGTGAATGTGTTAATTACTGAGACCGACAAAAACGTCTTAGCTAAACTTCTGTTTACTATTTTATGCAATACGGTCAATTTATACAATACGTTATTATTATATACATTAATCATGCCTGTATTCCCAAATGGGGTAGGCAGAGCACACGTAACGCTACTTAGACAAAACCACTATTTCACGCTTCGTGGCTTCTAGCCTATTTTTCAGGTTTTAACTTGTTATGTACAATATTGACAGGTTCCTAGCCTGTCGCCTGAAATATACCTCAACCTATTTCCTTAGTCGCCGCTTACGACATCTAAGCAATAAATGGAAAGGTGCTATTAAAAAGCATTACTATTATAAAAAAGTATCCCTATTTTTTAAACTCCTAGAATTACCTTATGCTGGGGTTGTTAAGGCAAGTCTGTCAGTTGCATGGGAGCGTCCCCGCGGCGCCCGAGCAACCTTGTCACCCCAGCTGTCGGGTTACAGCAAACAAACAAGTAATAGGAAAGTCGTGTTTGGCTTGGGTTACTTATGTCTGGGTTTAATGGGTGATGCAGCTGAACTTACTCCATAAATGTAGGTAGATATAATATTTCTTCTTATAAACAAGTCAAGAATGAACTACGTATCCATACTGAAAATATAAATGACAAATTGGCAGTAAGATTCGTAAATGAGTAGCTATGTCGTGTTGAAAGCTGCTATATGAATGCTGTTGCTGCCACTGCGGCGCATGCAAAAATATCGTGTTTCCAAAGCAATGTGTGCTACTATTTTGTGTCAATACCGACTTAATTCATAATGTGATCCTGTGTGGTGTCGGGTTTAGAATAACATATCTCCATTTCTTTCGTGGGTGGGTTCAGGCGACTAGGGAAACAGGTTAAAGGTATATCTTAGGCGATAGGCTAGCAACCTGTCACCTAGCCAACTTAAAACCTAAAAAAAAAGAATCATCGAAATCGGTGGACCCGTTTAGAAGTTCTGAGGTTCTAACATACTTAAAAAAATAAAATACAGCCGAATTGAATACCTCCCTTTTTTGAAGTCGTTTAAAAAAAACGTCATTTTACGTAACGTGAAATAGTCCCGATTTTGCCTTTGTAGCGTTTTTGGATTCTCTGCCTACCTCGTTTGAGAAAACAGGCGCGATGTAGGTATGTATGTATTCATAATGTGCTACAAGATAAATATTTAACATCAGCATTCAAACTTATTCTCTTTCCCAGTCTACTTATATCTTAGTAAACAAAACCCGCCAAGTCGTTCCCTGCTTCAAACTTTATTCATATTGATGTAAACAAGAAATCCTTATAAAACATGTAATAAAAAAATCTGTGGATCCATTATAAATGGGTGGTGATGATAAATCAGCAACTGCGAAGTTGTCGGCGGCGCCCGCGCTGTCCAAACTTGTGTTATTAATGATGGCGGCGGGGTGGGGGTGTCGGCTGTTTTAGTAAAGCTGTGGACTGTTACTTGTCTAATCTGTGGAAAAAATGTATACGTACACACATATTCTCACGCCTGTATTCCCAAGTGGGGGAGGCAGAGCACATGAATTCAAAAATCCAGCAATTTAGCAATGTCAGGGTAACCAGATGGTTAAACGTGATATTGCAGTGACAGGTTGCTAGCGCATCGCCCACAATATACTAACACTTTCCCAGAGTCGACCTACGACACCCACGGGAAGAAAGGTGGAGGTGCTATTCTAACACGGCAACACCTTGCGTTTAGAAACACCTGTGGCTAATATTTTAGCACAAGTAGACTTTACTACTAAGTATCACTACCATCCACTCGTAAATAACGAGTAATTTATTACAAGACTATTTAAATTCTGGTTCGGTTGAATCGAGTCTAAGTTAGACTTAACCCTTCATTTTATTCTGGGGACTGTATTAGATAGTGTGGTGTCGGGCTTAGAATAATCTCCATTTCTTTCATTGATGTAGTAAGAGGAGACAAGGAAAGTAAGTAAAGGTATACTTTAGACGATAGGGTAGTAACCTGTCACTATTTTACCTCTACTTTTATTTGGTACCTAAAAATTATATTAAAAGTGGGCATGAAGCGGAAATAGTTCTAGCTTTACCTGTATTGAGAATACAGGCGGGATGTAGGTATGTATGTATGGATACAGTTTAACCAGTTGCTAACTTTATTTTTTTCATTTTTCAGGTAAGCATCATACACGTCAGGTTCAGACAACGTCGGTGAGCTATAAAAAAAACAATAATCCCAAATGCGCGGGCCGGCGCTTTTATTACCTACGCATCAAAGTCGAATTTAGAACAGTTCTTGCGCTCGTAAAATGAAAGGTATGGCAGTGTTTTATTAGTTGCCAGTGAAGAATGAAATGAAAAAGTTTTTATGTTCAGCGGGTACAGTTTGACTTACGGGAGATACTTTGATTTAGAAATAGACAACAGAAAAAGATAACAGAACTCTTTTAAGCATGTCACACACTAAGCAGATACGGTAAGATATCTGTTACTGAACAAGATAACTGTCAATATCGCTCCCTATACAATTCAATGAGCTAAGTAACACACGCAGCGCAGATTTACCGTCAAGTATCTGTTGGCACCGACATTATGGAAAGATGGCATTTGTACGCAGATAAAATATCATCGTATATGCGTAGTCTGTGACGGGCTTTAGAGTAAGATGTTTCGCACGCTTGGTGGTCTGTAAACTTAATTCCAATTCCGATATTTCTCAAACCGAAGGCTTAGACATATTGGATGGATTTATTTATTTTATTCTGGTAATCACATACCCTATCCTCATGTCAAATACAAGTAATTCACCAAAGGATCGTCAAGTTGTAAATAATTGTTAATAAAAATAAAAATAAAAGCCAAATTAAATTTCTCATAATGATAGTAGGAATCAGTAAGAAGAAAATATGTATGTCGTGTGTTTGGACTCATACTAACTCTGCAAATGCTCTGCAACCTCCTGCAGCCTTTCCAAAGTTTAAAAACAACTGATCTTAAAAACTGCTACCAAAGTCAGGGTTCGTAGACCCTCTACGCGCACGTAGCGCTACGCCGCGAGAGTTCGTAGCACTTCGTAGAACGTTTTATTCTCCGAGCGAAAAACGAAGTAAAACTTCGGGCATCGCAGCTTGGGGCCATTTCAAAGTTGGGTTTAGTTATAATTAAAAAGATACCTATTACAGAGACGGTGGGAACACGGTTAACGCTGTGCATAGAAAAGTCAATTAATGGTAATTAGGTCATTAAATTAATGATAACGATAATATCAAGGGCATAAGTAGATATATTTATGTACGACATATGTGTGGTGCCGGGTTAGAATAGCACGTCCCTCTTTCTTCCCGTGGATGTCGTATGAGGCGACTAAGGAAATAGGTTTAGGAATACTTTCGGATACAAGCTGGTCACTATTCTACATCTTCTATTCGTTTTCAAACCTAAAATGATGCTAGAAATGGCTACGAGGTCCGAAATAGTCATGGTTTTGTTTGGGAATACAAACATGAGGAATGTATGTATGTATGTATGGATTAGTTAACACTTATGCCTGTTTCTACCTATCCGCGATTCTGCACAATATTCTTCACAGCCTAAAAAAAAGTACAAAATCGCGAATAGAAAGAAACAACGTTTAAATTGTCGAATAAACCATATTTATGTAACTTCAAAACATGGCAAAGGTCGTACATTCTTCCCCGTTCTACATGGGTAGAATTAACTTTATTCAAATCTCGACGTCACATTATTGGGAAGCCATAAGCTCGCGCAAGTTTCCCCGCGAAGTCGGGAGCTTGTCGAGTTGAGAGCTTTCCCGGAGTTGCCGCGGGCGCGACAGCAGCTTTATTGCTGTGTCATCGGGAGCTTATAAATTATAATTAATCAATATTTCATTAGCAATCTTTAACTATACATAAACATACACAAGAGCATGACTGCTTCACGTGTCTAGAGCACTTCTAGCATGTATTTTCTTAGATTTTAAGGCAGGCATATACTGACAGTTTGCTAGCCTGTCACTTACAATATCCCTTAACATATTTCCTTAATCGCCTCTTACGACATCCGCGGAAAAAATGGAGAGGTGCTGTCTATCTAGCGTTTCGTGTGCTCTGCCTACCCCATTTGGGGATACAGGCGTGATGCGTATTTGTAGCTATAACTATGTATCAAAGACTTGATTTCATGAGCCACTATTGAAACATTTTATAGTCTTAGTGAAGTCGCATCGATGATAAGGAAGATCGCAATGGCTTTTGTTGAAAAAATCCCATGGCATCTTGTGAACAACGGTCTACCCAGTTGCCATTTGTGGCATTTTTTAACCGACTTCAAAAAAGGAGGTATTCAATTCGGCTGTATTTTTTTTTTTTTTTTTTTT
>BHDV01043229.1:139292-150856 GCA_005406045.1 Adoxophyes honmai | reverse complement strand
CGGCGCGCGGACGCCGCGCGGCGAGGCGGCGAGGGTCGGGTCCCGGGTGGGTGCCGAGTGGCTCTAATGAGCTGTAACCTTTAAAACCTCAAGCGTGACATCATACATTAATTAAAATGCAATGTTTATTTTTCCTCGCAAATATGATGAAAATTATTTTATATCACAGGCATTAAAGGAATTAAAAACTCGAGTCAAAAACCCTCCGCTTTCAGCTTTTTTACGGCTATAATTTACAATATACTAAAATTAGTTCATCAAATGCTCAGAAGTTTATTTGTTTAACAACCCGTTTGAAATTGAAATCCTGCAGATACCGTTAAAACTTCCACCAAATGTGCTCAATTATTCCATACCACAATACGTGTTCGTAGAGGTTCGTAGCCCGTCTACGTCTGCAGCTGGCGTAGAGTGTCTACGAGACAGGTGCTACGGTTAACCGTGAGATTGCATGCAAATGCCTAATTTAAATGTGGAGGTCATTGCTCCCGATTCTTAGAAGCTTAAATGGTGTTTAATGGCGTATTCATTTCTTTGTATGTGTCTTATTTTCTTTGTTTTGTTGCAGATTAAAGACGGTGTTATTTATTTCGGAGTTGCAGTTGGGTAAGTGAATAAAATGAGAGTTCTGTTTTCAAACATACATACATCTCGCCTGTATTCCCAAATGGGGTAGGCAGAGCACACGAAACGATACCAAAAACCATGACTACTTCACGTTCCGTGGCCACTTCTAGCATATGTTTTCGTAGGTTGGCAGATATAATAGTGACAGGTAAAATATCGTCTTAAATATACCTTGGCCTTAGTCTTAGCCGCTTTTTACGACATCTACGGAAAAAATGTAGTATTAGCAAAAAATGTTCCTTTCGTAAGTATGAAGACCTTGCTTGATATTTTTGTGCGAATCCTGATAAAATTGTGGCGCGAACCAAATCTAAGACTTGAAGTTAGCTTCCAGTATTCTTACTAAAAAAAAAAAACCAGCTACTTTCAACGTTATGAATAATTCCCAAATGTAATGTACACCTTTGAAGCTTTTGATCTATTTTAAGATCATTCATAAAAGATCTCGCGTCTCCCTCTGGCTCCTTTAGTTTGTGTCAGGCCGTCCCTTTCACTCGAGCGAGGGTGCACGTAGGAGTTTTGGTTTTAAAATAACAGGGAAATTTCACGTTAAATAATAAATTAGCCATGAATATTTTGAAAGGGATGTTATTTAATAAGGAGATGTAGATTTGGAATGAATACGTTTTGCCGTCTTTCATCGTATATTGTCGTACTAGCTTTCCGCCCGCGGCTTCGCCCGCGTGGAACTCGGTTATATTGCGGTACAAAGCACAACTATAAGAAAATTTCTCGTTTCAAACGACACACAGCGCCATCGATCTATCTATCGATCGGTCATCGATCGATATCGATCTATCATCGATCGTTATCGATCTATCAAGCAAACTATATTTTTGTTTTCCCTCGGGAGCATCAATTTTTCCGGGATAAAAAGTAGCCTATTATTTAATCCGGACTTCTATCTTTACGTCTGCAAAATTTCAAAGCAATCGGTTCAGTAGTTACGGCGTGAAAGCGGAACAAACAAACAAACAAACAAACAAACAAACTCACTTTCTGACTTATAATATTATTAGTAAGGATTATTGGATCCACCCTGTTCGTCCGCCCACCACTCCGCCTTATAGAATGGCCTGAAGCGAAGTTTATCTTATATTTATATCAGTGGTAACTTGAAACATCAAACTATCGCGAGTCACTCATACTGAGATAAAATACACCCACGTCTTGGTTAGGTAGCTGTGAGTCGGTGTCTGTTGCATCCTCGGAGTAGTTTGTTTTTGCTCTGTGGTTGCGTCACTGTCGAGCAAAGAGCGCACTACCGCCGTGACGCGTTGCTCCCGATGATAGGTCATGAATTGGCCTTAAACACGTCGAGCTTACCAATATCTATAAAAAGACTTGAGTTACACCTACATTTCATTATGATATTGTTCTTCTTCATCAACTAAAAAGGCGGTTATAAAAGTTTGAGGACTGCTCGACATGACGGAAAAACACTCAATAGAATTTATTCTATTTTTAAAAGTTTTAAAGAAAAACTTGGCCGGTTCGGGAATCGAACGATACAGAAATTCGAATTTGCCAACATCGATTGTCACCTGTCCTACACAATGTGCACCACATTTCAAGTCAATCGGACCAACCGTTGAAGAATTCCCTCTTACGGAGATGGTCCCGGCTGGACCACCAGGATTCTACTGCCAGATTATTGGATCGTCATCCGAATCACACAAGTATACAAAATTTCAGCTCAATCGGTTGAAGGTAACCGGTATAAAATTAAGTTGCAAATTCAATCGCAAATAAATCGTGGTGAGCGCTTGACTTTACTTGCTGTTAACAGTAGCGTCACTATCGAACATCTCTACTCCCTAATGTACGCAGCAGAGCTACGTTAGTACCAAATTTGTCCGCTAGCACGTATAAATTGGTTCTTTTATGCCAAACCAAACTAACTCATGCAGTTAATACGTAGGCCACACTGAAAGTTTTGCACTCCTGGCCTCTCGTAAATATTTGAATTCCGAATTATGTCATTTTAGGAAGTATAGTTTATTGTTTATGAAACTGAATAGTTGTTGGCGGCAAATTGATCGTCATTTGTTTTTTCTGGCGTTTTGAAGTGAACAATTTGCACTGAAAATGGGTTTGACGCGAAAAGATTTTAGAGCATTGATTTTTTACGATTTTAAAAGTTCTCTTTCTCCGCAAGAATGTAGTACTCGCCTTCAAAATGTTTTTAGGCTTAAAGCACCACATTTGAGCTCTGTGAGACAGTGGTACGCTGAATTTGATAGAGGCCGGGTTTCTCTCAATGACGATTCTCGTGAAGGTCGGCCGTCTACTGCGGTCACTGAAGAAAACGTAGCTACTGTCAGGTGACTTAAAGAGGAAAACCGACGCATTACCTATGAAAATATCCGTGGACAATTAGGGATAGTCATGAGACAAGTATAAAAATATTTACAAGAAAATTTAAAAGTTAGAGAACTTTGTTGTCGATGGATTCCCCACGAACTGACGTCGACCCAGAAACGAGCCCATGTTGATTGGTGCCTAAAAATGCTGCGAAAATATGACCACGGGCGATCAAATGCAGTATATGATATGGTAACAGAAGACGAAACATGAATATATTGTTATGAACCGGAAAAAAAAACAGCAGTCGAGTGAATGGGTCTTTGAAGGTGACCGAAGGCCAACAAAACTGCACCAAGCAAAAAGCGTTGGCAAACAGATGATCGCTTTTTTTTAATCAAAAACCGGCCCTATTTGTACTGTGTCACTAGATAATAAGAGAACGGTTAATGCTGAGTGGTACACAACCATTTGTCTGCCCATAGTCTTTGGTAAAGTCCGCGAGAGACGACCACGGAGCCGCATTCTCCTGCATCATGACAACGCGTCTCCTCACACCGCGAAGAAGACAAAGGCATATTTGGATTCAGAAAAGGTGGAGATAGTGACTCATCCTGCTTATAGCCCAGATCTCGCACCCTGCGGTTTTTATCTTTTCCCTAAAATCAAAGCTTTGATGAGAGGTTTGACATTTAAGACCCCCTAAGAAGCGGTGACGACGTTCAACGAACACGTCGAAAACATGGCCTCAAGTGATTAGGCCTCATGCTTCAAAAAATGGTTGGAGCGTATGTTTAAATGCCTAAAATGTAATGGGGAACATTTAGAGAAACAATAAATGTATAATTATAGTTATAAGTTGTTTTATTTAAAAGTTACGCAAAACTTTCAGTGTGGCCCTAGTAGTGGCGCCACTGTCATAAACAATTACCCGGCTAGTTCGTGGTAGCGTTAGTGGCGCATTTGGCCACCGGCACGGATAAGTTGGTCGTTATGGCGGCGGTGGTATGAATATTCAACAGGCTTGGACGTGATGGTCTGCGGGTATTTGGACGGGTATTGGTGAAATGGATGCGTGTCATAGATATCTTGCTCAAAGGGTGCAAATACAATTACAAATACAGGGCAGGGGGTGGAAACCCGCGGCCCGTGGCCTGCATGCGACGACTGGCTTATATCTATACGACCCAAGAAAATGTTAAGCTTTTCTCAATTCACATTTGTCATTCTCGTCATAAATTCTTGATTTTGATTTTTATGCATGGAAAATAATTTCAACAAAAAAATAACACTAATTGAAGTCCCGTGTAGTGGGTTTCGAATAGCACCTCTCCATTTTTTCTGTAAATTTCGTAAGAAGCAACGAAGGTAATAGGTTAAAGTATATTGTACTTCTTAACCTTAAAACCTAATAAATACGCTCGAAGTGGCTACGAAACGTGAGATAGCCACGGATCTGCGTTGTGTGTGCTCTGCCCACCTCATTCGTGGATACAAGCGTGATGCAAGTAATAATTAATAATTAAAGATTTGATAAAGTCCAAAGCTAAACGAAAGCTACGGACTAGCTGCTTTGTTCTTAATTATGAACTCAATTGAGAACACAATAAGAGCTGTCAGCCCTTAAGGAATTATCTTCTTTGACTTTTAAAAGTATAATGGTGGTATTTAATTTATTAAAGGAAAATTTACAGACTGCAAAAACAATGGGCGGAACTGTCCTTGCGTTGATGACGCCGCTAAGCGTATTTGCTTTATAGGTTAAGGAAACAATAGTCATCAATGTACATATTTAGTTTAGTAAGATTTGACTTGCTTGAATGTTACTTTATAGTGGTTGAAAAGTAGTCCCCCACCCATATAATGTTTCATTAAGAGGTTACTTTTCTCTGCAGCTGCCTACTCGTAAAGCTTAGCAAAACCCGACTTTTAAAAATCTCTAAAACAGCTATCCCGTGTGAAATTCCCTTTTAAAAATATGCGGCCACATTTTAAAACAGAATAATGGCAACACTGGCGTCGACAATAAATAACTCTACACGCAAAAGCGCTCCGCGGCCGCCGGAATGTTGCCCAAGGGAAGAAAACGAATTAACCTGCGAAACAAGCAATATATGGCTGTTAATATGGTTTATCTGCTAGCCGTGTTTCATCTTGATAATATTTTCAAGACAATTTTATATACATACTTACATGACGCCACGCCTCTTGCACACTGGGGTAGGCAGAGACTACATACTTTGTTCCACTTGCTACGATCCTGAGATTCCTCTTTTGCTTCATCATCATCATCATCAGCCTATATACGTCCCATTGCAGGCCACAGTTCGAACCGCTGGGCTACCACGGCCGTTTGCTTCGTCCACATTAATTAATCTCCCCATACACGCTCGTCGGTTTCGGGTACTCTTGACCTGACCTGTTTCTAAAACGTCCGCGATTCGGTCACGAATGAACAAGACAATTTTGATGGAAATTATAAATGTCAGTTTTGTTAAATGAACTCAGTTGGAAAGGGATCACTTCTAACCCCACCTCTCAACTTATTTCTTTGTGCTTTGACACTATGTCCATTTACATTTTATGAATTTATAGAAATGTAGCTTTCCGCCCGCGGCTTCGCACGCGTTAAATTCGGGCTAACACAGAAGAGATTTCGGAATTATTATTAGGAAGCGCCCGCCAGGATAGCCAGCAGACATTAGATTTTTTCCTACTTTCTCTACACTTATCATCATATTTTGGAAAATTCAAACAAAATCTTTATAAATTGTAGCCTATGTGCTATTCTGACGTATAAGCTACATTACTGTAAAGTTTCATGAAAATCCATTCAGTAGTTTTTGCGTGAAGGAGTAACAAACATCCATCCATCCATACATACATACATCCATCCATACTCACAAACTTTCACGTTTATAATATTAGTAAGATTTACTAGTAAAATATTGCGAGACCCATACTCAAAAACCAAAACAGATAAACGGACATTACTGAAAAAATGCTGCATCCATCCTATTTAGAGGTATTTCTCCTGAAAACTACTTCCTTTAATATTAAGGTTTTGTTGCAAGCCGGCATCGCGGTCGCATGTCTCAATTAAGTGGTCTAGACAAGACCGCGGTATTTTTAGCGCAGGATATTCGGTGATCGATATAGTACGAGGAATATCAAATTTAATCGTTTACGGACAATAGCTTTAGTAAATTAAACTGCCTAAAGCGATATCAAAGATAATTTGACTTAGTTAGGCGGTGAATCGTGAAATGATCATGGTCTTATTTATTCCCCGTGTGGTGCCGGGTTAGAATAGCATCTCCCCTTTTCTTCCCGTGGGTGTCGTAAGAGTCGACCCTGGGAAAGGGTTAGTGTATTGTGAGCGATGGGCTAGCAACCTGTCACTGCGATATCACATTTAACCATCTGGTTACCCTGAAATTGCTAAACGTGGCACTGGATTTTTGAATTCATGTGCTCTGCCTACCCCTCTTGGGAATACAGGCGTGAGAATATGTATGTATGTATGTTATATATGTAACGTTTTGCATGGTCAGTCTACCTCAGTCAGGGCCGATTCAACCCAACAACAATGAAAGGAGATTCACTATGTATGCGAATTGGACCAAAAGCGGTCCAGACTAAACACTCTGTCTTATGCTCCTTAGGCTAATATATAAAACTTTTTCATAGCCACTAAAAATCTTACATTAAAAGTTACAGATTTTACTGTAATCTCGTCATCTAATCGTCATTATTGTCATCAATAATAATACATACATACATACATATTCTCACGCCTGTATTCCCAAGAGGGGTAGGCAGAGCACATGAATTCAAAAATTCAGTGCCACGTTTAGCAACTTGAGGGTAACCAGATGGTCAAACGTGATACTTATTGTGGTGACAGGTTGCTAGCCCATCGCCCACAATACACCAACCCTTTCCCAGAGTCGACTCTTACGACACCCACGGGAAGAAAGGGGGAGGTGCTATTCTAACCCGGCACCACACGGATAATAATTGTACCGAAAAATTGAGCAGGGCACCGATCAACTACTTGATGCCTTCCTTACTTAAGAACCGAACTAGCTCGGAACAACCAGACATTGCTTTTCATGTGTAAAACACCGGTAAGGTAATGTTATTCGCGTTAAATGTATTATGAAAAAAATACTTTCTGCTGAGTTTCTTGCGGCGCATTCTTCTTGGCAATGATGGTCTTTTCGAAGCTCTGGTAGACTCGAACATGAGGTTTAAAAGTGCTCTTAGGTGCCAATTTGCATAAATAAAGTTTTGAATTTTGACTTTTGTTGAATCTGCCCATAGGAGTAGGTACCTAGTAGGCGTCATTTCTATGTCTATGATGTGATGAGTTATACTCCGTTTAATTTAGGATTAGAATATTAACCGTCATATCCTCACACGTGTTTAAGTAAATGGTGATACCGTATGTATTGAGAACACTATAACAAACAGTGTAATAATAAGTGTTAATGCAACAAAAAGAGTTCCAGTTTTACCTTTTGATCTCTGAGAAAAATACTAATTTTGACCATTAGTAATCTAATCTTAAATGAAACGGAGTATAGGTGGTCTGAATGAGGTGTCACCTGCTAACGTTATGTATTATTGTTTCAGAAGTACCACGGAAACTTAAGTGTGGTGAGTGCCAATACAGATTTAAATCTGAACGTAAACGCATAACATGATAAATTTAGTTTTATGTTAAGAGAACTGTCCTGATCGACGAGACAAAGCGTTCCCATGCAAACTGAGCGTCTAGTGTGTTCAATTCGATGGTGCAGTCGTTAACGAATTCGTTTGCGAGTTGTCGCGGAATGTATGGAGACTTGTCGACCGTGGCAGTTGTGCAAACGTTCCGCTGGCGGCGCTGTCTCGGTTTCCATACAATTTTGCGATAACTCGCAAACGAACGTTAACGACTGCACCATCGAAATGAACACACTAGACGCTCTTATAATTATGAAGGGAAATCGTAATGACTTTTTCTTTGAAAGGGTTCTATGGTGGCTCATGAATTAAAGCCCTTGACCGCAGGCATGTGTATTCCTAGCCTATGTTGCCTTCCAGAAGTTGCCGCGTGTACAGTCGAGTTCATTAATATATGAGCAAAACTGAGGGTTCAAAAATATCTGTACACCTTTATGACATTGACATTAAGGTGCAAACACATTTACATTACATATTTGGCATTTGTCTGCTCATATATTTATGAACTCGACTGTACACAGCAACAGAATGTTCGCGCGGTCCCGGCGCGCGCGCCGCGGGCCACAGCTAATTGGAGCCGCTGTTTGCGCTACAACCCAAACAGGAAAACAAACTTGATACATAATGTACCATCGCGAACAGGGATTCTGGAGCCACTTACCTATGTTTGTAACTTGGTCGTGTAATACTAATCCAACAGCTGACATCTAGTCGTTAAGATCGGTCATTGATTACACGTCCAAATTGCGAACAGTGGCAAGTGGCTCAACAATCCCGGTTCGAGACTCTAACCGGTATAATAATTTAAAATACAGATGACTCACGATATTTTCTGTGTGGAGTCGGGATGGAATAACACTTCTCCATTTCTTCCGTGGATGTCGTAAGAGGCGACTAAGGAAATAGATTTAGGTTTGCTGTAGGCAACAGACTAGCATCCTGATACTATTGTACTTCTTTCATGTTTTAAAACCTAACGATATGATAGAAGTGGCTGCGAAACGTGAAATAGTCATTGTTTTGACTACGTAACATTTCGTATGCTCTGCCTACCCCATTTGGGAATACAGGCGTGTACGCAAACAAATTAGAGCCATCTTTTATCCTCCACTCAGTTTTCAAGACAGACGATATTTTTAAAACTAACAGCAAAATTAGGAATAAGAGCTGTGAAATAAACCACACGGCGATGAAATAGCTTTGCTGTAGTAACTTTGTGAATTCTGTCATAATTTTCAATTTCGTTCCTCCGTGTAAATCTCAAGAAAAAATCCCTCGAAATTATCATGGAAAAATAAATTGAAAAATTCGAGTGACTTTTCTTGAAAACCCGAGAGTGAAATCAAAGTTTATTCTCCAAATGACTGGCTTAGGCACTTTGAGTCTGCGGGAGTAATAGTTGAGATTAGGGACGGCAGTCAGGTGGGCAAACTAAGTGTTATTTTATTTAAATTAACTTCTTAAGCTTTCTTAATGTATTCTGAATTTGAATTTACTTTGGACCAAGTTAAAACGACTTTTAAAATCGTCGAAATCTTTTTTAAACGGTTTTACTTAGCTTACCCCGTTTGTTTTAGACTTTAGTCTTTGGTCTTTGTTGGTTCAAATTTAGAAATGGAAATTTCACCCTCTTTCCGTCAACTGATTGATCTGAAATTCGGTATGCGCTTTTAGTTGTGGTGACAATACAATAATGTACATTCATTATCATTGTAAATTCAAAATGGCCGCCGCTACAAAATGGCGGATGACCTAATTCTTATCTACCCCATCAATATGGGTATCAATTGAAAGGTCTTTGCAAGGAGAATACAGTGCATTATATCAAATTAAAAAAAAAAACTAAAAGCTCGAAAAAAAAAAGTAAAAAAAAACTTTTAAGTAAAACGGTTTTATACACATTGATTAGACTAAAATAAAACCGTTTTACTTAAAAGTTTTTTTTTACTTTTTTTGTGGAAGAAAAAGCGCTGGGAAAAATCTTTTTGTGTTGAAGTTTCTCGTCGTCTTATTGATTTATTGAATCAAGCGTGCTTTGAATCGTCTATGATGATAGAGTGTATCTTTCATCTATGTCAAAATCTAAAGGAAACCTAGAAGGGACTACGAAACTTTGAACGGTCGTGGTTTTGACTATGTAACGTTTCGTGCGCTCTGCCTATTCCATTTGGCAATTTGGCGTCACGTTTATGATGAAAATTGCTACCCTCTTATAAAATTTATACCCACTTCGATTAAATTATGTTATGCTACGTAATTTTTTTGTTCGTATATTTGCAATCCACCTTCCCTAATAATAAGTCAACATTCAAGAACCGCCGTCTCCCCGCGTAAGTAGGGTGATCAAAAAAATATTGTTAGTCACGCGTCGGCGGCAGGGGCTGTCCTGGCTGTATAGTCAGCAACAATATAGCCATGGTCAAAAAACCAAAAATATGTACACAATACAATACAACACTTTACTTTTTATTAAAGTCATTTTCAAAATAAAACTGTACGCTAATTAAGGGATAATGAAAGCAAAATCTCGATCGCTTCATCTGTGTAACGAAAATAACCTGTACAAAATGAGTGTGAAAATTGTTGTTAGACATAGAATGAATAAGTTTGTTTTTTAAGCCCTTACCGGTGTACATTTTTTTTAAACGACTCATCAAACACCAAGGAAAATAACGATACAATTCGGATCACATAAATTACAATGGCACAATAAAGAATAGTTCTTGAGATCAAACATAGCAAGATTGTTTTGTGGTTCGCGCATCGATTTTACCTACAAAATGCGGTGTGCGAACTTTTTATTTTATTACCTCCACCGCTTAAAATCTGGCCAAGTTTGTTGCCGACCACTGTACAAACAATTTGACAGATAATGTGCTTTATGCATTATTTTAAATGAATGAAACAGCACCATGCCGGCAAGCAAACCCTGGGGCCAAATATGTAATTGCCGTATGTGTACGTTACCTATACACACTTCTCAATATTAACGTGCATATTTTTGACACTTTCACCGTGTCGATATTTTTATGGCTGACTGTACTAGTACCCTTTGCTTTCGATTATAGCGATCATAGTTACAGATAATTCAAAATCTTATTTGCCGTGCTCTCACAATTGGCTTCAGCATTCAGCTTTTTTTATTGGAAATCTACACATAAGCATCACGCCTTATCCCCTGCGGGGTAGACAGAGACAACAGAGCGCCATTCGCTTCTGTCCTGGCTTACTTCGCTCGCGTCACTCACATTCATCCGTCTCGTCATACATGCTAGTCGGTTTCGGGTTCTAATTTGGCCTCTTTTCAGAACATCGCCGATCAGGTCGATACACGTTCTTCAAGGCCGCCCTCGACCGACTTGTTCTAACACACTTTCCTTGTAAATTTGCTTACACACCCTTGGTTCATCTATTCTCTCCACGTGCCCAAACCAACGCATTTTTAATTTGAAATCTGACGCTAAATTATAAAGTGTCTCATTAATGGTGTCGAAGATTGTTTCCAAGCTGTGTAGGCACTGATTTTAGAGTAAACATTGATGAAAGAGGTATAATGCTAGGTTCCTAGCCTGTCAACTAAATCATATCTTATCCTATTTCCTTGGTCGCCTATTACGACATTCATGGAAGAAATGGAAATGTGTTAGTAACCCAACTCCATACCACCACCGCACCATACAATAGGTACCCAAAACTAAGTATTGTAAGGAGGGTAGCAAGAAGAGCACTTGATAGAGGGTCAGCAGTGGTCGTACTAGAGTCGCCCGTGATTCTAAGACTTTGCTAATAATCGTACACTAAAAACACATTATACTAAGTAATAGATTAGATTAGATTAGATTTATTTATTAATTCAATATAAAATACATCATTAACAATACACAATAAAATGTCAAATGTTA
>BHDV01043229.1:120315-135482 GCA_005406045.1 Adoxophyes honmai | reverse complement strand
CATAACCCGTCGACATGGCGCTTCCAGTTCAGATTTGAGTCCAATATGAAACCCAGGAACCTTGATTCACTGCACAAGGGCATTGTACAGCTAAGCAAATAGGTAGGCAGATATTCGTGTATTCAAGCCAGAATTTACAATAGTATAAATCTCCATTGAAAGGCAGGGCTTGAAGGATTGCTGTCCTGAATTTTACACAAGTGTCAAAACAAAAATTGTTCCAGAATTATTTGAATATTCAATTGACATTTAATCTAAATATCCGGCCAGCATCCTACAAGCCAGTAATAAGGTCAATCATAGTACCATAGAAACTGTCACTACGCGTGGATTTCAAGACAATAGCAACACAAGGGTCCACATATTTCCCGGCCCATAAATGCCGTCCTAAAATATGTAATACGGCAATCACATATTCGATCAGCCCCGGGCGTCGCTTGCCGGGATAGCGTTTCATTACATGACCCGCGGGATTCTTCACAATACGGATATACTACACACACATATACTCACGCCTGTATTCCCAAGAGGGGTAGGCAGAGCACATGACTTCAAAAATCCAGTGCCACGTTTAGCAATTTCAGGGTGAACAGATGGTTTAACGTGATATTGCAATGACAGGCTAGCCCATCGCCCACAATACACTAACCCTTTCCCAGAGTCGACTCTTACGACACCCACGGGAAGAAAGGGGGAGGTGCTATTCTAACCCGGCACCACACGGTTTACAGATGTACTGCCTACGGATTTTCCAATTTGAAACTACGTAGTTTTGATACATGACTATTATATGTAATTGGGGTTTGAAGACTTTATTCTTGTAACATATAGACGCAGAATCGGTAAGAAATAGTTGAAACTCGCAACATTGATTCGGTTTAATATAGCTCAGCCAGGTTAACACGATTTTGCAGACACTCATCAAATCCTTGATTCGTCAAGTTAGCTACTTGTCAAATCCTTGATTCGTCAAGTTAGCTACTTGTCAAATCCTTGATTCGTCAAGTTAGCTACTCGTCAAATCCTTGATTCGTCAAGTTAGCTACTTGTCAAATCCTTGATTCGTCAAATTAGCTACTTGTCAAATCCTTGGTTCGTCAAATTATATACTGGTCAATTCCTTGGTTCGCCAAATAAGAGATCCGTCATATCCGTAACTTGCCAAAATCGATACTTGTCAAATGCTAAGCTAGCTAACTTGACGAATCAAGGATTTGATGAGTGTCTGCGAAATCGTTAACACGAAGGTGCGTATCGAGTCTCGCCTCGCGCAAGATAGACTATACCTGTCAATGTCTAACAAGCGAGGTCAGAAAATGACAGCTAGTCTATCCCGCGCGTAACGACTTGTACTTTGCCGTGCTAAGCTTACAGATCAACAGAACTAAACTCCTGGCGAATATAGTTTTCATGCGAGATGTAAAAAGTTAGACATATTTTTATGCACATGTAACAATATTTGAAATTTGAAATCCCAATGATTGCCGAAAACAGTCGCCGGAGCGGGGCCGCAGCCCCTGTTGCACAATCTGCGGGCCTATTCACCCACCAGAGATTTGGCCTCAGCCCCCCAGGGACCAGCCGTTTCCGTCTTAAATAAGTTCTATTGTGGGTCAGGAATCAATTGGTTCGTTAGTATGTTCACCTAAAGGGGCATACACTGGAGCGTTCTTCTAATGCTGTCGCGGGACGTGTTTCAAACTACATATTAGGTACATCGGTCAACGAACGTTGTCTTTACTCTAGACTAGTGTTTTTAGGGTTCCGTAGCCAAATGGCAAAAAAACGGAACCCTTATAGATTCGTCATGTCTGTCTGTCTGTCCGTCCGTCCGTCCGTATGTCACAGCCACTTTTTTCCGAAACTACAGGGACTATACTAATAAAACTTGGTGAGTAGATGTGTTCTGTAAACCGCATTAAGATTGTGACATAAAATTTAAAAAAAAAGCAATAATTTTTTAGGGTTCCCCATACATGGAACTGAAACTCAAAAAAAAATTTTTTCATCAAACCCATACGTGGGGGTATCTATGGATAGCTCTCTAAAAATGATATGGAAGTTTCTAACATCATATTTTTCTAAAGTGAATAGTTTGCGCAACAGACGCTTCCAAAGTTGAAAAAGTTGTGTCCCCCCTCCTCTAACTTCTAAAATAAACGAGTAATAAATCTAAAAAAAAAATATGATGTACATTACCATAAAAACTATTAACGAAAATTGGTTTGAAGAAAATCTACTCAGTAGTTTTTTTTTTAATAAATAAAATAAAATTTATCATTAGTTCGAAAATCTGTCACTAGATGGCGTTGTAATCGGTTTGTACGGAACCCTCAGTGCGTGAGTCCGACTCGCACTTGGCCGGTTTTTAACTAGTGGGTGGCAACCTCCTGGCGGTCGTAATGTTTCTGCGAGGGGATCGCTAGAGGTTTCAAAGTCCAGTAAAAAAAATAGAAAACAGAAATTCCAAAAATGTTGTTCCATGCCACATAATGACGCCTTTATTTACAAAAAGGGGTAGGCAGAGCACACGAAACGTGACATAGATAAAACCATGTCTGTTCTCGTCTCGTAGCAATTTTTCCCCGAATGCAGCCGACTACCGAGCGTCGAACACTACGCTTTTGCAGTCACCGCACGAAGCATGCGCCGACCGCTCCAGCGCAATTCCGCTTCACGTTTTTTAAGTTAGTCAAAAAGTCTCATTTGGTCGCGCGAGACCCGCCGTTATTTAATTGAAACGCAAACGCGACCGCATTAAGGTCGCCTCATTTACTAAATTAGCGTTCTAAATCTCCAACTCCGTTCGCGAGACGCGGCGGTTTGCGTTGCAGCCCCGTATGATTTTATTGCCGAAGTTAACGCTAACGCGTACGTTTAAGTTTTTAACGGCTAAATCGACGGAATGTGCGTCGGAAAGTTTTAATCGTAGCGGCTCGGATGGGGTTTTGTCGTGTTCAGACTTGTTTTAATTAGACTGGCTGATGAGTGCCCTTTTATGTTGAGTTTTGTTATCTGTTTAATTACGTTAGGTTGGCAGTTCTGAGGAACACCTGCTATGTTGCTAGTTTGTCTTTTTGCTTTTACTTACTTTCGCCTGTTCCCTTATCTGTGATCAAATCTTGCCAGTTTTTGATCCACTACTCGGTTTCCGATTGAGCTGAAAATTTTGCACTTCTGTATGTGAGGCGACAACGCAATAATTTAATAGAGTTCTGGTGGTCCAGCCGGGACCTCCTCCGATGGAGGGAACTCTTTAACGGTTGGTCTTTGATTGACTTCAAATTTGGTGTAAGTACACATAATACATAGAAATTCAGTTGACGAAAAGTACAGTCGGCAAAAAAGTCTATAACATGTAGTGTGCCCATCTAGTGGAATTTTGCATTCTACTAACACTAACTAATTTCTCAAAATCTCACAAAATTTTGGTCAGGATTTAAATAAATAAATAAATCTTTATTAAATTCATTCTTTCAGTATTACATATATAATTACTCTAGTAAACTTATAGGAAGTATTATACACATAAATGCCTGAGCTAGGATATGGTATAATAAATAACTAGCTGGGTGACCGAGCTTTACTCGGATTATTTTTTGCATACATTGAAATACTGGTAATACAAGTTGTAAAACTAATATCACTTCATTTCGCTGATTAAAATCAGTTTTTACAGATCAAATTAATCCACTCCCACTACTCAGTCATCATTATTTGACAGTTAAAAAAAAGCAAAAAATAAAATAAAAATAAACCGGCCAAGTGCGAGTCGGACTCGCGCACGAAGGGTTCCCTACCAAAAACTGCAAAAAATCAGAATTTTTGTATGGGAGCCCCCCTTAGATACTAATTTTATTTTTATTCAATGATTTATTTTTAAAGTAGATATTTAATTAAACATTCTGTGAGCATTTCAAGTATTTAACTGTTACAATTATTTAAATAGACCCAAAACAGCAAAAAAAAACACGTTTTTTGTATAGGAGCCCCCCTTAATTATTATAATTATTTTAATTTAAGTATTTGTTGTTATAGCAGCAACAGAAATACATCATCTGTGAAAATTTCAACTCTTTAGCTCTTACGGTTCGTGAGATACAGCCTGGTGACAGACAGACGGACGGACAGACAGACGGACAGACAGACAGCGAAGTCTCAGTAATAGGGTCCCGTTTTTACCCTTTGGGTACGGAACCCTAAAAAGCAAAAAATTTTAAGTGTGATGAAAAAAAAGAAAAACTTATGTCACATCCCAGGATCGAACCCAGAATTTTCTGAATGTAAATTCTTGACTTCATCAACAAATTACCGAAAACGCCGTACATGTCCATATAAAATTTGAAGAGTTCCCTCGATTTCTCCAAGATTCCATTATCAGATCCTGGTTTCGTGCCAATGGGACCAATTTCGAGTTGTACCCTTTCGATTAAAAAAAAAATTTTTGAAAATCGGTTCACGGGTCTCCGAGATATCGAGTAAACATACAAATAAAAAAATAAAAAAATTAGGTCGAATTGAGAACCTCCTCCTTTTTTCGAAGTCGGTTAAAAATATCTGTTGTAGTTATTCGGCATCGGGACAGTTGAAAAAAAAGCAAAAAATTTAAAGAAAAACTTAAGTCACATCCCAGGATCGAACCCAGAAGCTCCTGCACAGAGAGCGGACGTTTTTACCACTATACCAAAGGAGCTGTTGAACTCTTTAGCGAAATATCTGTATACATTCAGTAAGATATTCATATCCCGGTTTTTATTTTTTTTCTCGAAAAATTGCGTTTTCCCGGGAAAACCACTTATGTAGATAAACTTAAAACTCTAATCCTCGTCTATATAAAAATTTTCATGAAAATCGTTAGAGCCGTTTCCGAGATAGCTGGTATATATAAACAAACAAATAAATATATATACAAGATTACCTCGTTTAAAGGTATAGGATGAATGTTCAAATAATTGTCTTACTCAATGGGTAATTGAGAAATGTTTGTGATCAAGATCATCCAAACGAAGAAACATCCAAAAAGCGTAAATACGGAGCAGTCAGAGCAATTTCATATCAACCTTGAAAAATATAATACCTAGTTCCCTACTTACAAAACATCCATACTAGAAGTTTTCAGCCGTCAGTCACCTTTATACTCCCTATCTCTGTCTGAAAGCATCCCGTGTCACAGACTCAACGTCTGTACGTCCTATGTCACATCAACATCATGGTAAACTAGACCTTGTTCTAACAATCATAAAGTTTATTAACTATACGCTTATTCACATCTTCTGAGCGTCTGCTGCGCTTAAAAAAGAACCTTGTGACTCAGTTATAAAGCTCATGGAAGAGTAGTAGTCTCATTTCGTTTTGTTCGTTATGTTGGCTAGCCTTTGTTCGGAGTCCTTTCATGCCGTTTGGTGCAACTGGCACTTGGCAGTTTCTCATCATTTCCCGCGTCTGTGTACTTGAGCTTTGAAAAAGTTAGCGAGCGCGCCATTTTGTAGCTCGTATGGAACTCTACGATTCAAAACAGATATTTATACCCAGCGAACTTGAAATTAAGAAAACGTAACGTGTACGTACATGCTTAAGGTGGATCGCAGACGACTGGCTATCCGTGACGCACTTTTTAGTCTTTGAAAATAGAACCCATGCAATATACAGTAACGGACGGACTTTTTGCGCGTCGTGTGCGTTACTTTATATAATTGCATATGTTCTATTTTCACTTACCAAAAAGAGCGTCACGGATAGTTTGTCGTCGGCACTGCACCTAAGAATATGGCCTCATGTCATGATCAGTGAAACTCGTCACAGCTCGCCAATAAGTAACGGCCAAATGAGTACAACAGTAACTTCTTTGTGGTGTAATTTTTGGACTTTTAGGATAAATAATCAAAATCGCTGACTGTAAATAACAGTGATTTGTAGCTGCTATGCCGTATTGTTCATGTGGTGTCGGGCTTAGAATAGTACCTGCTCATTTCGTCTATGGATGTCGTAAGAGGCGACTAAGGAAATAGGTTAAGGTATGCTTTAGGCGATAAGCTAGAAATCTGTCACTATTATACCTCTTTCATTAATGTTTCAACCTAAAATTATGCTAAAAGTAGCGTGGAAGCGTGACGTTGTCGTCGGTTTTACTATTTGTATAATCTTTCGTGTGCTCTGCCTACCCTATTTGGAAAATTGGAAATACAAGCATGTATGTATGTATTCGCGCTAAGTAGTTTGGCACTGGCGTCATAAAAGTATCTGGTCGTTGCCCGGACGTTGCCCCGGGGTTGCCAGGTGCTAGAAATCAGTCAACTATTTTTACCTACCAAATATACCATTACAATTACGTGGCAACACTAATTATTATCTGATGTGGAGCGGGAGAACTTCAATTTAATTAATTTAAAGGCACCTCAGTGCAGACAGAACGGAATCCTGTGATAATTTGCTTTTAATTAGAAGCCAAGAGGTATCATTATCCTGAACTAACTTCGTATATTGTGGCCTAAAGTTACGTACTAACATGAGACTTTCAAACTGTATTTAATATTAAAATACACTTAAAGTATTCAAATGGACTTTGTTGGACAGCACAAGACAGTATTTGAATAAAAAAATAAAAAGACAATGACAACAGGCGGTCTTGTTTCTATAGAGCATAATTATTGGCAATACCTAAGCAGCTTGTAAAGAGATTCAACTTTATCATTCAACGATCAGTCGTGTATTTTCAAGTGAACAACAATATAAAAGCAACCCACGCTCTACTCATTATAATTTCATTAGATCATTACACACAAACCGTATTTTCTAAGTTTATAAAGGTCAATGATATTTCGGTCATACCTCAACCGATTATTTTATTTTTCAATCCATTAGCTAACAAAGAAAATCACAATGCCAGTTTACAGCCCTTTTAACGAAGCTGGCATGTTCGGTAGCGATCAAAGCCCTGACCAAACAAGGAATTAAAAAAGTAAGTTTGTTTTTTATTGTCGCTGGTAAGTTGGCAACAGTGCACGCGACGTAATGGCGCTGCATTTGTGCACAGCTGCGCTTTGCGAACGGTGCTTTGGCCCGGTAGTAGCTTGCCTTTGTTTATGGTTGGAATGTGCAACAGTATTACACGAATGGCGGGGTGAATTAGTTGCAAGATAAGCTTGCAGTTTACCCAACCTAAAGCCCAAGTTGGAAAACGCGATTTAAGTCGTGAGTTTCTACATCGCGCGAACGAAGTTCTTCAAGGCTGGATAAACACAACTTTGAAGTCACTTCCTTCGGACATCGGTCCCAAGGCCTAGCCTGCTGGCAAACTTTAATTAATGTATTTACTTTCTTTAGTTAATTCCACATTCAATCCCAGAGATTGATTAAGGTTCTATTAGATAATACGTAAAGTACAAAAACGTACGCACGAGTTCTAATAACGCAAGGAAGAAAAAGTGACCAGAAGCCACGCTATTTTTCTGTCCCCCGCCATAAAATACGGCTTCATATTTCAAACCTCAAAAGTGCAGATGTTAAAAATCTCGCCCGAGCTCCAGGAGAGCCAACTTTATTTGTTTCCTTCGCTCATTTTGCTCCATAACTCACAAGTTTTACTCGAGTCAACCCGCAGCAATAATTTCCACGCACAATAACGACGTATTTCTGAACGAAACGCGGCCTATGAAATATAGCCCCGGGCAAAAACTTCCGGCCAATCCCAATCTTACGACCCCACTATAAGGCTCATGGCGATGCTGTTTATGCTTCCGATCCGCATCATTGCTATTTGCCCCCCATCCATGTTACTTTTATTGGGAACTAGTTTTCCTTCGTGAATTTTAAAAAGCACTCAGCAAGGAGGTTTTATGTTCGCGGGTGAGCGAAAAAGTTAAGGGAGCCATAGATTCGATTTATTTTCCTATGCTCGAATTTTGAATTTGGATCGCGGCTGCATGTGCGAGTATTTGATTTGAGAAGGAAAACAGAATACAGCCCGCCTGTTGATTTCTTTTTAATAAATAACTGAATTTCGAACTAACTTTTGGAATTCTAGATTTAAAATCCTAGACTAGTAATTATAATGAGTGACTATTTCCATTCCACACTAACAGGCGTTCGTCTGAAATATGAGCTTCAATAGATAGAGTGGTGCCAATTACCCGTGTGGTGCCGGGTTAGAATAGGGGTGAAGTTACATCTATCAGCATCGAATCGCATTTTGCCATACAAAAACGCGCTATTGTATGGATATCCGTCAGCATCAATTCACCCTTCAGCATCGATTCAGCTTCAGCATTAAATGCTTATAAGTGTAACTATCCACTTCTCATGCTGAAGAATGCTTAATCAAGTTGAAGCATGAGAACAGCTGCTTAAAGCGTGAGATTAGATGCTTTCGGATGAGAATAGCTGCTTACGCATGCGACAGGACGCTTGCGATTGATAACGGCTGCTTAAGAGTGAGAGGCGGAATGCTTACGAATGAGAAAGGCTGCTTACGCAGAGAAAAGGAGGAAGAGTACGAATGGGCGGCCGGACGCGTCATTAATGTCATTATCACAACGTGTTCATCTATCAAAGTGCGCAAATTAGTTTACTTCCAATAATTTCAATAATTACCTATATTTCATCAATACAGACGAGGAAAAATTTAAATTAACATTTCATTTGCGGCGTCGTGATTGCAGATAGCATGCGGCAGCATACGATAGCATGCGACAGCATATAAAAGTACGCGATAGGATACTTAAGCAGATAAAAATATGCTATAGCAGCTGAACGCATGCGATGCGTATAGTGAGTTTAAAATCGTCCAGCTAAATGCGATTCGATGCTGATAAATGTTACTTCACCCTAGCACCTCCCCCTTTCTTCCCGTGGGTGTCGTAAGAGTCGACTCTGGGAAAGGGTTGGTGTATTGTGGGCGATGGGCTAGCAACCTGTCACCACAATATCACGTTTGACCATCTGGTTACCCTGAATTTGCTAAACGTGGCACTGGATTTTTGAATTCATGTGCTCTGCTTACCCCTCCTGGGAATACAGGCGTGAGAATATGTATGTATGTATAGATAGAGCTGTCAAAGTGAGCTCTCGCAGAATCGTGAGTTGCTATAGAGGTTGTCAGTCTATGTTTACTAGTAGATACTAGTAAACATGGAAAGCTTTGGCGAAGTTTTTGAACGACAGATTAAGTTTTGACAGATGGGTTCGAACTGTCAAGTGACTATTTATCTCACTCTAAAGTTGAGACTTGACGAGTTTCGAGTTAAATTGAATTATAAGTTCGTCTAGATGGGAGCTTAATATTTAGGCTGAACTTCCTAAATGAGGATACGAATTTCCTCATTTCGGCGTGCGAAACTTCTGAATACTTTGACTTGAATTTATATTAAATATGGTGGGCGGTTCCATTTAGAACTGTATTTAAAATAAAGATTGAGTATGTAATACAATAATACCACATAAAGTCTATTGACAAGATATACATTGTCATAACATAACCATAATACTGGCTGTATCGGCGGTCTTAGATCAATAAAAAAATCTTCGCCGTCGAAAAAGACTTAAAGTGGCCAGTGTCAAATTGTTCTTCTAATTCCCAAATTAAGATCGTTCTGGTTTTAAATTTACAATGCGTTTTCCGTTTTCCGCTGCCGGCTCAGTCAATTGATCGGGCGATGGCGTTCCGCTAACACTGCGGGCGGAATGCGTAATTCGAAAAGAAAGAAATTGGAAAGGAATAGACCTAAGTTCCCTTTGAGGCTTAATCTCTTTGCGGGAATTTGTTTTCTCGGAAAAAAGGAATTTCCGCACAAGTGGATACAATGTGCTTTGGTGTTTTTTAGTAAGCGTTATTTGTCGTAATATGTTGTTGTTCCAATGGTTCCAGGCTATTATTGTACATGTTTGTACTTGGCGTTGAATACAGACAATCGGTCTTTAGAAAAAAATGGGTAAGACACCCGTTAAGGTAGATTTATTTCGAGTGAGAAAAACAACAATGTACCAATCCAAGAAGACCGATGTTTAAAATCTATTTGTACGCATGATCAACTAGACAGAAGCTTATTAAAGCACAAATTAATTTAACGACCCACTGAATGAACGAGTGAATGATAATTATTTTAACGTAACTCGTAACTCAGTGACATTCATGTTAAATCGTCCAAGTACCTTATAATTTAAAGGTTACTGAACAGAAATGGTTTAACATTTTTCTTGCGAAGCGTGGGCAGTCGTGGGCGATCGGTTACATTAGAAAATTGAGAACAAGAACTAAATGTTGACACAAAAAGTAACCGAGTCCTCAAACAACCTTGTACGTTTGTTTTAATATTATTTTATTAATGAATGTTTCTTGAGAAAGTCAGTGTTTGAACAAGAATTCAACCCACGCTTGATAAAACTTTTCTTGAATCTCTTTTTTTATTCTAAGGCACAAAGACGTAAAAAGTGGTGTGTGGGTTTAGAATAACGCCTCTCCTTTTCTTCCTTGGATTTCGATGGCGACGAAGCATCAAAAGGTGTAGGCTTTAGGCGACAGACTAGATGTCAATATTATACCTAATAACTTGAAATCTAAAAATATGCCAGAACTGACGACGACACTTAACGTAGTCATGATTTTGACTTTGTACCGTTTTATATGCTCTGCCTACCCCGTTTGGTAAGGCTTGAAGTATGTATGTACATAAAGGCGACAACTTTCTTTTACACCTGATAAAGTTTTTACCCGACGGTTTATACAACAAAAAATAACACTTATTTTCGTACATCCTACCATTAAAAAAAACGCGGAAGCTTACGCCAAATCCATCAACCTTTTAAAAGGGTTTTAAACTCGCGATTTTTCCGTGAAACGGAACGCGCGTAATGGCGGCGAAGAGGGGCGTTTAAAATTTCACGTGCCTTCAGGCGGAGTAAGGGCTCGGGTACTCGCGCAACCGCCCTTCGAGTTTGTTATTCATTGCGTGTGTTGGTTACAAACAACTGCGTAGTACGTTACGTATCTCGAACCAGCAATGAATTGGGAATACAATCTTCGCGTCGCCGGCCTCGTGATATCGTGGTCAGACCGTAATAATAAACCTTGGTTTCGCTAAAAATAGATCATTAGGAAGCTTATGGTATTTTAGGATGGACTTAGTAGACCTAATGGAAGTAATGGATCGAGAAATAATTTTGAGTTCGGGAATGAAAACACATTAAAAGCTGAGATATTTATAATGAGGATTCTAAAAACACTTGAAGTTCGGTAGAAAATGGTAAAAGTACGCCGATGTGACCTTTAATACTTATTTTGAGAGTCGTAAATTATAATGATTCAGTATACTTGGTCACGTTAATATTCTGAAGTAGTTTTTCGCTCGATTCGAACTCGAATCGTTTCGTAACTCGATTGGCTTAGTTGTAACAATGTAAGTTGAAACACAATTCGCAAGTTACCAGCAGTAGCTGGCCCACTTTGATGCGTCAGTTGAATATAATAGTTATAATTTAAGTTTGAAATAGTTACTATTTTAGCTTTTTTAACCGACTTCAAAAAAAGGAGGTTCTCAGTTCGATTGTATGTATGTATGTATGTATGTATGTATGTATGTATGTATGTATGTTTGTCCGCGATTATCTCGCGTTTGGCTAAAGCTATTTGGATGCGGTTTTCAGAAAAGTATTTCTTACATTCAGGAGAAGGTTTTAGTACCCTAACCGACTAAAAAAAAGGAGGTTCTGAGTTTGAACCATAAGTATGTATGTATGAAGGTTTTTTTTTACTATTATTTTAAGAAAATTATGTTCGAGAACGTCATGATAAATGGCGTTTCTTAAAAAATCTTTACTTAACTTGCCTTGTTCTGAATTTTGATTTATAAGTAAAAATATTTGTACCCTCACGAACAACGAAAAAGAATCGAATTACAAGGTTTGATCCATCGGAATGTAATGCAACTAAAATAGAAAGTGTCGTATTTAATGTAGCAACACATACCTTACGTGATTTTTGACTTTGTCGGATTGACTTTTGACAGCTCCCGTTTGTACGTAAAAGTCTACTATAATATAAGACTAACTGTCACTGCGGTCGGCGGACAGTCCAGTGTAAAGGCGACATTCGTTGACCGAAGTAGTTTAACAACTAAGCGTAATTGCTGCGTCATAGTTAAGACGCAAACAGTCTTGCAAATTCGTGAGCCATAATTTCTACAAATAATGGTTCTGTTCTATAAATGTCTGCCCGGGCTGGGTTGGACGTCTAATGGGGTTACCAGGTGCCACGTTATTTGTTTTTCTAATGGCGGTGTTGCCAAAGTTTTGAGTTTTTTTATGTGAAGATTAAGTATTTTTTACTGGAAATTCGGTGTTAGCTTTAGAAATTGGTTGTTATAAAATAGATATGGTGTTTCTTATGTTAATTATACTTTTACACTTGATTATACATAGTCTGTTGTCTGTCTAGACGTAAAATATAATTTTTAATAGCTCCCTTTCAATAATTGACATGGTTTATGACCCAACAATATTTCAATGATGAGTCAAGATGTAAAGATAAAACTGATAGGAAATCGTTGTATTTTGCCTCTATTTAATTTCACGTTTGTTTTCGCTAAAAGCTAACGCCCTGCTCGTAACTCTCTTATTAATCATTACACACACATGTGGAAAAAAATGGCAACTGTATGAAAAATATTAGCTCTGATATTATCCCGGCACTAATTTGGCGGGGTATTTTCCCGCTCCGCTCCGTTTGTTTTATTACGCTGGCAACCCCGAGCACGGCCACGGTTGTAATTGTTATTTTATTAATGCTGGCTACCCTTACATAGCTCGAAAATTCCACTGAGTTTTCGCGGCTCACGTCATACATTGCGGCGGTCTAATAATCCATCATATCATGTTTGCTTTTGTAGTCCGCAATGTGTAGTTATTTTAGGTTTTAATCCGTGTATAAATAGTCAGTGAGGCCCTAGGAATGAAGACTAATGTATGCAGGCGCGGAGTTGTTCGCATAGTAAACACAGTATTGCGTAGAATATTTACGAAAAGTAAGTATGTTCATTTAAGGACTAAGAAGTTAAGTGACGGATTAAACAGTTGCAAGGGTTACAAATTTAAGGACACTTGAAGCTTTTAATACTCGAAGACTATACATACAGTCGCGAACTGGGATGTTGAGCCACTTGCCACTGCTCGCAATTTAGACGTGTAATCAATGACCGATGTGACCGACTAGATGTTAGCTATTGGATGAGTATTACACGACCAAGTTACAAACATAGGTACGTGGCTCAAGAATCCCGGTTCGCGATGGTACGTACATATAGTCTTCGAGTAAAAAAACTCTGTTTAAATCACGCCTGTGTTCGCAAATGGGGTGGGGTAGGCATGGCACACGAACACTACATTCTGAGCGGCAAAAATGTGGCAAGCAAGTTTGTATGTAAAATTGGGGAATTTTCAGTCTACGTTTTACATACAATACCACGTATTCATATTTATATGTATGAGCGCGGGACTTAAACGCGATTTTTATTTACCTTCTCGACGTTTCGGCCGCGTTACAGCGACCGTGGTCACGAGTTGACTGAAGCAGAGCGCGACGTTTGTTTCGCAGCCCGGGTTCTTCGAACTACCCGCACTTGATCCCCAGAGTCCCGCGTTCATACATATAAATATGAGTGAGAATCGCGAAAGTTTAAAACATTACATACCACGTATTTATAAAAATTGATCTAAGTTGCTTCATGTGCGTACTGGCAGCGTAGCATACCGTAGCTGTGCTACGGCGTAGCGCTACGCCGTAGAACGTGCTTCTACTCTGACAGTGTATTGATATTGACAAGGAATTTCCGAACTTTTTTATTGCTAATGAAGCTTGTACTCGTAGATGTTTTACTAGACAACGGAACGGTGCATTGTGATTGGTTGTATCGCGGCAAGCTTTCGTCTTTGACAGCGATTCGACCAATCACAATGCTGGTACGCTTTTTCGACACGCACTGTGAAATGGAGAGGAATTATTCTACACAAAACAGTAGTATCTAAGATAACAATCCCAAATATTAATAAATCACTACCTCAACTGAAACCAGAAAGCCTTTGTTAAAACTTTAATCTGCGTGTTCGGGGCACATTCGACCTGACCCTAGTGGTATTAGGTCACTGTATTACATTGCCACGAGTATTTTTGTAAAATAAGAAATGTTGGTTTTAGAATAACACCGCTCCGGTTCTTCCGTGAATGTCGTACGAGTTGAATAAGGATATACCTAGGTTAGGGTATATTTTAGATTTTAGGCGAAAGACTAGCACCCTGTCTCTATGGTACCTACCACTAAAAAGCTAAAAGATATACTAGAAGTGGCTACGAAACGTGAAATAGTCGTGGATTTGTCTATATAGCATTTCGTGTGCGCTGCCTACCCCTTTTGGGAAAACAGGCACGATGTATACATGTTTGTTAGAAATGCCAACGAGTCGTTCAATCAGCTAATACAGTCTACGGGAACTATCTTGGCAAGATTTAACTAGTGGTTAAGTCCGCGAACAGTTTTTTTCGTGATAAAACGGTACACGAACTTACCCCCACTCCTTAAACGTTGCCAACTTAGACGCCGGGTGACTGTAACAGCTTTTTTTCATTGTTGGTGTGACAGGGCTTCGTTTGCGTGCCTCGCGGCCATTCTTCACACGTAACCTAGATTGGATCAATGACATCAATACGTACTGTGTTGTATAGTTTTTTTGTGTAATTATTTTCCTGAAAGTGTGACTTTTGTTGAGTTTCTGGTATTTGAATATTTCGTGGGACTACGTCACGTTACTTTTACTTTTCCGCGTTATGACCGTGTTCAGGAGTAGACTTCCTGTGTTTTCGTCTACTCATGACCACTTTCGCTGTAACGCTAAAAATAATATTTTAGTTTTTAATACGTTCCAATTTTGTTTCGTCCATAAAATACTTGCCCTTATACTCAATCTATCTATCGACGGTCGTTAATCGTTTCATGGCCGTTTTGATTACATTAAGCAACCTAATAATTTAATCTATGCACCTTTTTTTTAATACCAGGAAGGGCAAATGTGTAGGCTGTCTTGAAACTTTTCCCGGTACAAGAATAAAAAAAAACTCAATAAAGCTCTATGGTTACCGTTTACTTTCTTACTTGATTCACACTCGCGCGCGAGGCGCGAGACGA
>BHDV01043229.1:95542-118124 GCA_005406045.1 Adoxophyes honmai | reverse complement strand
GGCGACGAGGCGAGACCGCGAGGCGAGACGATGCACGAGGCGAGGCACGAGGCGAGGTACGAGGTGAGAGTGTGAATGTAGCATCTCACTTTTTCCACGTTGCCAGCACTAAAAATACGAATCAAGATGAAATAATAAAGTAGCTTTGAGCTGCAAAAAGAAATCAACATTTACCTGATGGAGGTTCTTTATTATTTAGGAGGAAAACCACAAGTTTGCTGACTCCTAAAAATACCTTTAATTTTACGCACTTTTTTGCAATGTTCTTTTGTTATTTCGTATGTTGGAATCCGGCAAGGATTTGTAATATAAGAACTGAAAATACCTAGTGCTTGAAATCTATAAATACTCCGTACAATTTGCTAGATTAGTGTTCTTCAATCATTTTTACAGTGCGATCCCTTAGATAAAAATATTTTGATCCCCTATTCGATTCAGGATATCAAAATGTATAATTGTAACAATACAGCATTTGTGTGGTGTTGGAATAAAATAACACCTCCCCGTTTTACCGTGGATGTCGTAAGAGGCGACTAAGGATAAAGGTTAAGGTACGCTTTAGGTCACTTTGTTTCATGTTTTGTATGAGAAATGAAGGAGAAAACACTAGTTTTTTTAATGGGACACGTGTTTCTCTGCTCTAAATATGGCATCTTCAGTGGTATTCACGCTTTGACGTTACATTTTCTGCCATTTTGAAGGTAAATCATCCTCAATCGGTCAATAAGTCCCTCGATTGCGGAGGAGTTAACCTTTTAACCTGCAGACCGTCTTAATGGAGATATAATAACTTAACACGGGCATATTTCGCGTGGGCAGCGTATTGTATTCCATCTTGCAAAATCACGTAACTAACAACTTAAAATTATCTGAGAATTCTGACATTTAACGCTTGGTTGTGTTTAGTTTGTGTAGGAATACGTATGTGTACAGTCGACGCGTGGGATTTGAGCGAAGTATTTCTTATGGTCTGTGTTTTAATCTAAGATACTTTATTAAAAAGTGGAGATGTCAAACAGATGATACCTACCACATTTTATTGTTTAATAGAGATCTCGAAATTCGAAACTAAGGTAACAAACTTGAATTAGTCCTTGAATTAACCTATGATATAGTATCAATCAGCATACCGTACTCTGTTTTAATAAACTTTTTACCAATCATTTCGCGCCAAAGGCGAGGCGACCACGCAGCCACAGACTATAAAACTTTTCATCAGCGCGGTTGTGATTGGCTGTCTCGGCCGCGAATTGGAATCAGTGTGACTGACAGGTGGCGTCCATGGAGGACAGACAATAGGCGGCCCTGGCGCGTTGCGGACGTTGCGGTGTCTATAGAGCTAGATCTGGGGCAATGATAGCTAGCGTCGGTACCGTGTTCCGAGTGTTGCGATTTTTGGGAATTCATTTTATCTAGCCAAGATTTGCTAGGTCAATTCAACAAGTAGTTAATAAAATTAGAGTTCATATGCACATGCTGAATTTTTCTATACCTTAACCCTGCTCGAACTATTTTTTGTTAATTATTTCCGGGCGAGGTAAAGAAATTTGGACTCATACAGCTGTTAAATCGTTTTCTGAAGGTTTAATAGGACGTAATAGTATTAACAGACAAAAATAACTACGAAATCATTACGCCATTGTCGGTGAAGACGTTTTTATTCTCTCTAAATTGCTCTTCAGTCGTATTCAGTTGTTTGTCCCGAAATCTCCATAATGAGCTCACAGAGATCGTGGTCTCTTTCTTAAACTAGCGGAGAGAATGAGACCGACTGATTGTTTATTTTTAGGTCTCTCTAAGCGGGTTTTCGGTGTAGGCGTTGAGGACATCTTTAGAGGTTTGGTAAATAAGGCTTGATGAATAAAACGGAGGTAAATTTAGGGATAGAGATAGTACCGTCGTCAAGCGAGATAGATTCGAAAATAGAACTGCTAACTTTTTTTCTATGTATAATAAAGATGACAAAGGAACGAGTAAGTACCAAACGGATTGCAGTTGCGTTACTAACGAAGGAGATATAATGCCTTTAATGTCAGTTTTTTCCGGCTGTCTTATCCTCTTCGCTAAATACATAGAGGATAGAATCTATAGAGAAACAATGTTCGCAACCCCGGTCCGCAAATAGTTTGTTGATTTCAACATACTAAACGTCACCGTCACTGTCACAGAAACTGTACAGAGCCAATAACCGTAGAGAAAAAGGCACTAGCGTTACGCGCGATCTTGGACCGGCCAATAAGAGCACAGCGATCACTTCAATTGTTTTGCGGAATAATTTCCGAACAACCAAGATGACATTAGTACTCTATAGGTTCTATCCTCAATGGCTAAATATAACACGGTGTCATTTTGACACACGATTTTGGTTTTTTTCCAATACTTACGTAACTAATTGTATTTTATTGTTACGTGATGGTTCCCTTCCTCATTTTGTTAAAATAACCTTATCGTCCCAGTGCCGTTGGGAATATACTTCCATATTAGCAAACAAAGATGGGAACAAGATGGTGGAATTAAAGTAGGTACTATTGACACCTTGTCCTTTAACTTTTTTTGTGAAAAGGAACACAACTTTTCAACAGTATCTGCTATTGTTTCAGATGGTGTGTAACCAAAGTAACTGAACAAAATGACAACGTGTAATTTATGGTAAGTAATAGCCTTTTTTAAAAGCCTTTTGGCACCTAATTGCTTCTTGTTTTTGTTATTTTATTACTTTTTCGAATAGACGATGAGCCAAAATGGCCGAAAACTGATTCGCAGAATTGTGTCTAGATTAATAAACCAGCTTTTGTACACTTACCATGTCTACATAAACATCTATATCTAAATTAAATGAGATTCCTGAACGTAGGCGAAATAAGTTGTTATTCCCGCCATTTTGAAGCAACGACAAAGAGGAGACGATGGAAATTCTTTTTTATTTCATGGCATTCATATGTGCATTTTTATGTAAGAAATAAATTTTCCTGTCGGAATAACTTTCCGTGTTTCGTTTGTTTTTCTCAAACCTCTGAATTTGTGAGATTTACTGAGAATAGGAGTTTCAGTTTTACTTCGTTTATCACAAATTCGGTATTATTTTAATTCCAGGTATTTTTTAATACTTACAGAAGTCTGTATCTGTAATAAAAATGTATAAACTTGTTATTTCAGCCAGCGTTTTATAAAGACGCAAAATTTAATGTCAATCTAGCCAGACTAAATTATTTTCAATAAAAAATTCAGTATTCACTCACTGAAACAATTTTCAAATAGTAACTAAAACCGGCTTTAAGTTATTCAGAATAATAACCAGAGAGAAAAAGTTTAACCGTGAAGCCAATTTGGAAAATTGAACTTGCCGCTCCCGCACCACATTGCCTCACGAATCATTTCAACACCAGCTTTCCCCCAATAAAATAGCTCTGCGAACTCTATCCTTTTTTAGTGCTTCAGCGTTCCCTTTAATAAATGACCTCCCCATTTTTTTACCAGAAACAAATGGTTAAAGTAAATTGAATTCGATTTTTCAAACAAAAAAAAAACCATTTGATTAATAGTTGCTTCTTGCATTTAAATTTCGAACACTTTTCAATTAGATTTGAGAAAAGCACTTTTGCAAGTTGCCAGTGCTATAAATTTGCTTTTTGCTTATGAAATAGCTCTTGCATTTTTCTAAATTGCCAGATTTATGCAATCGTTTTTTAAGTAGCTTATAATGGCGTCAGCGTTATCGTAGAGCAGTAAAATATATTGATTCCGTTTCCGCAAGATGGCGTACCTTGCGGTTCCAAAGCCATAAATCAGGCATAGAGAATGCTTGGCATAAAATATTGGGCAGAGCCACGCAATATATGCTGCCCACGTTTGAATTTAAAAGGCAATTGATTACATTATTTTATTTGATATTTCGTTGTATACCTTATTGAATTATTTTCTATGTAATTGTTTCACATTTTATTTTAGCCGAAGTGAACGTAATTTTAAGTAATCTGACGTTTTGGAGTTCCTAAGAATGCGTTTTTTTTAACCTATAATTTTCTTGTTGTTTTTTCCTTCTTATCTAAGTTATACTAAGTCAACTTTACATTTAAGATAAATCTCTGAGTATTCGTACTATAAAACACGCAGGAACGACTAATATTTATTAGCGCAATGCATTGTGCATTCATTTCCCCGGGCGCAGACAGCCGGCGTTCGAACTTCGAACGACTCCCAAGGCGCGAGCTTGACGTTTTAATTTTCAGACCATAGACTATAAATTAGATCCTTCTTGGTTTAGTCTGTGATAAATGTCAGCAAAGTTTGTATTATGTTTTTGATATTTATTGCTAAAAATGAAGAAATAAAAAAAGTAAAAAAAAACTTTTAAGTAAAACGGTTTTATTTTAGTCTAATCAATGTGTATAAAACCGTTTTACTTAAAAGTTTTTAACTGTATTCTCCTTGCAAAGACCTTTCAATTGATACCCATATTGATGGGGTAAATTAGAATTAGGTCATCCGCTATTTTGTAGCGGCGGCCATTTTGAATTTACAATGACAATGAATGTACATTATTGTATTGTCACCACAACTAAAAGCGCATACCGAATTTCAGATCAATCAGTTGACGGAAAGAGGGTGAAATTTCAATTTCTAAATTTGAACCAACAAAGACCAAAGAATAAAGTCTAAAACAAACGGGGTAAGCTAAGTAAAACCGTTTAAAAACCGTTTAAAAATATTTAAACACGCAAATTGGTAGCACTATTATTCTCCACCGTTTTGATTTACGATTCAGTGTTGGTTTTCACATAACAAAAATTATTATTATTGACGCTAATAGAGAAAGCACAATAAATACAAAGTTTTCCAATAAAAGAAAAAAAAACACTATATCTGTAACTAACCGTGTCTATAAAACAACTGATTTTAGGTTTTGGACCAACACGGCAATCTTCAAAGTCCCTCGTGCCTTGTATCTAATTGCGCCGTGAAGTCCGGAATGGCCGCGCTCTTGACACGCCGCCGATCTAATCTAATTACATTCCAAGCGCTCGATACTCTGCACTGTACATACATACATACATACTTTTGTAATATTGTTGTTGGTATAAATCAGCATTTCCCAAACTATGAAGTTATTCATAAGTAAATAAATTTTCGCTTTTGTCGTTACCTGTGTTACTGCTTCTCTCTACTACTCAAAGGTTGGCTGGTAGAGATCCCTTTTTGGGATAAGTCCGCCTTTGTACTTCAACATTTTTGTCCGTGACTTATTTGTATTTCTTCTGTTTGTACAATAAAGAGTTTTTTACTTTACTTTACTATGGGTAGCCCGCTGGTAAGCTGGAAGTTATGAGCGAATTTTGAGTGGGGAAACAAAACGATGTTACAACCGAATCGAAGGACTTATTAGCGATATTTTATGTTTAAAGACGGTCATGAGTTGGTTGGGTTCTGATTAGGCACTTTTTTAGTAGCCCAATAACCTTTGGCAACCACAGCCCTTTATTATTTTACGGCCATAGGCAGGGTCATCCCATCCATAGAATAAATTACAACAGCGGTATCCTCGTTTTCTTAGAAATCGTTGTTTTTTATAATTATTTTGGCTATTGACTTAGAAGCGATACAAGCATAATTTGTGCGTGACTTAGTTGTCTATAAAAGTTTGAAATTTTTATAATTTTAAACAAAAAAAAACCGACTTCAAATCTATACTAATACAGTAGAACCCGTTTAAGACGATCACGTTTAATACGATTTCTCGCTTAATACGCCACTTTACGCCAGTCCCTGCAACTTGAGACATATTTTCATACATTTCTTAACGCTTAATACGATTCGTCATCCCGTTTAATACGCCGGAGCCAGAGCCGAGGTGCTCGTATTGTCAGTCTCGAGAGATGCTGTTCAAGGCATTTGCCCCCTTCAGCGGGATCTTCCCGCTCCCGAGTGGGCCTTCATGCCTCGTTGGTCGTCTTCTGTTCTACGTCAGACTTCTGGTCCTCCATTCAGTGACATCGCAACCCGATTTTAAAAGGCGTAAGGCCGGCGGTGTTCACTCCAGGCGTGTAGAGTGGCTAGCCGTTCCAAAAGAAATGCCACTAGGTTCTGGCCAGCTTGGATCTCCTGAATGAATAGGATCAGCTCCTCTGTCGGCACTTTCTCGCCTTCTGAAGTGTCCGAGCTTCGGTCCGTCTTCTCCTTTCCGGAGGCGGGCGGTGACCGTTTGACTCGGCCCGGCTGTGCGGGCTGACCTCGACGGAGGCTGCCATCTTGGCTTTTTTCCTCCCCGCTTACGCCTTCTCTATTGACAGGAATAGCTCTCATCGTTGGCTTGACATGAGGAGTATATATACCAAAATTAAAACATGTAGTATGTTTTATTTTCACTTTCCCGCATAATACGCTTTCTCGTTTAAGACGCGTTTTTGTTAGGGTCCCTGAGAAATCGTCTTAAGCGGGTTCTACTGTATAATAAAGCTGAAGAGTTTGTTTGTTTGTTTGAACGCGCTAATCTCAGAAACTACTGGTGCGAATTGAAAAATAATTTTTGTGTTGGATAGACCATTTATCAAGGAAGGCTTTAAGCTATATAACATCACGCTGCGACCAATAGGACCGAAGAAACAGTGGAAAATGTAGGAAAAACGGGGGAAATTTGTCACTATTCCACGCGGACGGAGTCGCGGGCACAGCTAGTTAGCAATATTTTGAAAGTATTCTGTTCGGTCCACGGGTTTTCGAGTTATCGAGTAACATACACACAAAAAAAAAAAAAAAAAAATTTAGGTCGAATTGAGAACCTCCTCCTTTTTGAAGTCGGTTAAAAACACGACAAACTTGTTCATTTGCTTTGACAGTTTTAGTTACAACTGAATTTTCAAGGTGTTATTTTGGTGTTTCAATGAAACCCGCAAAAGTTAAAAGAACAGTTCAACAGTTCTCTTTAATCCAAAAGAAACACCGAACTCCTGCAGAAATAGGTGCTACGATTTACTGAAATTTTATTTTCGCCTTCGTCGCGAGAATTTCTCGCGTCATATCGTAATCCATTCCCGTGTCATCTCTAGCTTTCCATTGGTTCCCCGTTCACCGGTCGTTCATTCATCGCTCATCGCCAATCAAATTGATCCGTTCGCAGAACCCGTTAACGAAGAGTTTAATGATCACGGGGTTGTTAACCTGGATGTTTCATTAGATATTTCTGTGCGACTACCCGATAAGGCGACGATTTTTTGTACATTTTTAGCTAATGCGATATTAATGATTCTGCTTTTTAGTCTACCATAGATTTTCTGCGGTAGGTATTTGATTAAATTGAGACTGGTGTTGGACTATTCAAGGATATTTAGCCGCGCAACAAGGTACTGAATATAGCGAAAAAGCGTAAAATATCAAAACAAGTAGAAAAACTCTTTACTGTATAAAAAATACAGGTAATTCGCAAATAAAACGTACAAACCATGGCGCTTATTATAGTTAACTACAAATACATATTTCAATATGGTAAAAGTGCTTAAATGCAGTAGATTTTTGTTCCACCAACACCAAAGCCGTGAATAAAGTACACACTTTTTCAGCGTATTTTCCATCTTAACAGTAGATTGTACTCATCTTACGCTTACGAAAGTGTAATAAAAAAGTAAGTTAGTAAAGCAAACCAGCAGAACTGTATTTGGTACCCTCCGCGGTGCATCGCTCTCCCACCATTATACCGTTTACAACCGATGAGGAGGCCCGCGGGACCGAACGGAAATCTCGGCAAATGCGCTTCGTTCATTCATTCATTCGTTCCATTCCTTTTACTGCGCTCGCTGAGTTTGCCGAATTAAACGCAATTTGCGATCTGCGCTGCTAGTTTTTTTAACCGTTCATTGAATCTTTTCTTGAAATACTTTTATTTGTCTTTATAACTGTGAAATATCTATCTAAAAAGCTATAAAAAGCGATGCGCAAACTTAGCTCCAATACTTAAACTCTTGCCACTTTAGGTGACGGAGACTGTAATTGAATATACGTTTGATTTTGGTTGAAGTTTTATTGACTCCGATGAGTCCGACAATAACGAATTTACGTAAGTAGGCAAAGTATGGTTACTATCATGGTACTACTACCGTACTACTACCGCATTACCACTGTACTACCATCGTACTACCACCGTACTATAACCGCATTGCCACCGTTAGTTAAAAGTCATTATTTCCATTCCTTTGGCTAGAAATTAGAAGACAGGAACGCACAGTACCTAAGTCGAACGTCAAAATACATTTAATACTTATTTCTTTATTAAATAGAGGAAACGTCTATCAAAACCCACAAAACAAATCAAACTAAACATTTATTTAAGGCGAGGTATTCCAAAGGGAGACGGAATTGAAGGTTGCAAGATCTAATGGTTTACATATTTCCTGTTAAATGTCAGTCTTGAAAAAAATATATGTTATACGTAAAGATATTGCCTAAGGAACGTGCTAATTGGTTACACGATAGGATGTACTTTCTTTGATCATATAAATTCTCGAACACAGACAAAAATGAAAACTAAATCCCATTATTTGGTTTTAATTCTTTTTAATTTATACATAATTTTTATACGGAAATATTTATCTTTAAGTACTACAGAGAACCTGCTAAATTATAGTTTTCAATCGATGTTGTTTATTTTTAAATTCATATTTATCCTAAAACTTGACCGCGTGCCCAACGTATTGACAACCCGCCGCGTCGCCCGCTATCCCGCCAGTCGCCGTCAGGCGCTTGTCGAGGTCGGACCTGTGTCAAATTTTCTCCGCCCGTTTTGCGTTCGTACGAAGGTGAAATATTTGAAAATGACTAATAAAAAAAAAACAAAATAAGTAAGAAATCAGTGTGTATGAAACGATACGGACTTAAACTTATATTTTTCATCCTAACTTTCATTGCAGCTGTAGGTCAGGTACTTGATGAGTGATAAGTGACAGGATGCCACATACTAAATAAATATCAGTATGACAAAAGTTTACTGTGAATAAAAGCGTCATAGCATAAATAAAAGTGTAACCGCTAAGTAGGTAAAGCCAAAGATACATTAGGCGATATTTTGTCGTGTGATATGTCTATGTGTAGTGCGACGTCGCCGGACATCGCTCGACATATGTCCCGCGACAAATGTCACCTAATGTATCTTTGGCTTAAATATTACAAACAACTGTTGTTAGTTACGTCATCATCATCATCATCATCATATACGTCCCACTGCAGGGCACAGGCCTCCTCTCTGTATGAGATAGTTACATACATACATACATACAATCACGCCTGTGTTCCCAAATGGGGTAGGCAGAGCACACGAAAAGTAGTATAGACAAAACTATGATTACGTTTATATCAAGCTTTCGCAGTCACTTCTAGCATAGTTTTAGGTTTGCAAAGATGGAAGAGGTAGAATAGTGACAGGTTGCTAGCCTGTCGCCTAAAACATACCTAAAACTATTTCCTTGGTCGCCTCTTACGACATCCACAAAAGTAATAGACAGGTGTTATTCTATCCTGACACCACGCGGCTAGTTATAATAGGTAGGTATTTAATTAAAGTATTGATTTGACAACCCTTTTTTTGGACCATCTGAGAAGGTGTGGAATAATGTCGACCTCCGCGCGGCGCCAGAGAGCTCAATGTCGGCTGCTAGCGTGCGGTCCGTTTGTTAATAATACTTATGTAGGCATATAAAAAAACTTGTAGGTACTATTATCTTTTCTGTGCCTGGAGGGGAACTACTTTAATTCCTTTAGTTAGCTCATTTAACTGAAAGGTAACATTCTTTTGTTTTTAGAAATAAACAAAAATGCATTACAAGATTTTTAAAATTTTGCTTGTCTCAACCGGGAATCGAACCACCTAAAAAAAACTTCGCTTGTTTATTACACGAATCGGTAGGACTATTGTACAGGATAAAATTTGTTTAAGAAACATTTGGGCTTACGCTTATGCCGGGTTTACACGGGGTTAGTAGCTAATGCTTAGTACTTGCCACTTACACTTGTCACAGGTGTGTAAGCATGTTGTATAAGTGCTTAGTATTAGTGCAACTGCAACTACTGCAAGTGCAAGTGATTAGAAGCCCAAATAACTAAGCGACAAGCACCCACCCCAGGTAAAAATCTACTAATACTTGTCACTTGTCGAGTCGTGTAAACATTTAATACTATTACATATTCTCACGCCTGTATTCCCAAGAGGGGTAGGCAGAGCACATGGATTCAAAAATCCAGTGCCATATTTAATGACAAGTGCAATTTGATTAGTGATTAGTATATTACCTAGTCAAAGCTGCCGAAGTGTTTTGTTACTAATACTCTAACACCACTGTGTAGACCACGGCTACTTGCCACTTGTCACTGCGCATGTAAATCCCTAACCACCTACACTAATAACAAGTACTAAGCCCGTGTAAACCTAGCATTAGATAAGTACGTGATATCCATGAAATTTAATATTTATTACATGTTTTTATTAACAATGCGTAGTACTAGTACTGCAGAGCTATTGTCTAATGCACCAAAAATCTAAATCGTGTTTAGTTTGATAGTTTTAGTGTCAGTTCGCTTTGAAATGTATCAATTTTGAAGCGATTTTTGAATTTAGTTTTTTAGTTCGTTAGACAATAGCGCTGCAGTACTGGGTTGTTAAGAAAAAATGTAATAAATATTCAATTTCATGGATATCACGTACTTATCTAAGTGTAGGACCAAATGTTTTTTAAACAAATTTTATCCTTTACAATATAGTCCTACCGATTCGTGTAATAAAGTTTTATTCTTTATTAAAAATAAAGGAATGTTTCCTTTCAGTAAAATGAGCTAACTAAAGGATTTAGAGAAGTTCCCCTTCAAGGCCCATTGAAACTTCCACCTTGTATAAGCTGTTAATACAAATGGTTTTTTTTTTATTTCATACGTGTGCTAGAATTTTAAAGTCACACATCACATTCCAAAAGCGAAAATAAATCACCAACAAAGTTAATAAAATAGCTCGGCTCAGAGAATCGCGCTACAGCTTATAAGATCTATGAAGATGGCAGGTATCTTAAGTTAAGATACAAGCGGCCATTGGTTAAGATTCTAAACCAATGACCGCTTATATACGCTCATTAAATTTATTGATAAATCTCACATGCAGTTTGTGTAATAAAAATCAAACATTTAATAATTGCAACTAAACATTTAAATGACAGCGTGATTTCGATCGCCACAGTACTGTTTATTATTCGACTGTGGCTGCACTCGTGACCTCTGTTGCAAAGTTCACGATACGCGCGGCGTTCGTAGGTTTTGCGCGGGAGGGGCGCGGGGGTATAAATGAGCGCGGTGGGCTAGTAGAAGCTCGCCTTAACTTCCTCAACGACTTAGCAAATATTATTCCACCTCAATTCACGTTCACCGATAATGTCATTGGAGCAACCGAATTGTCTCAGAACAAAATACCCTCAGACTGACAAGGTCAGGCCAGGCTGAAACAATTGAATGAAGCCGACCGATATTTTGGAGATGACTTTTAAACGAAGTTACCTTTATCGGTATTCAGCGTTTTTATTGACAATCCTTCATTGGTATTTTTTATGGCCAGTATGTTTTTGGAGGAATCGCCATTGGCTTTATCTGTTTTCGTCCACTTACCTACAAGTATGGTGAACAGGAGTTCAGATGTGGAAAGTTAAAAAAAAATGGAAACGCTTTGGGAAATATCAGGAAATTTTCATAAGAAACAGGAAAATTAAATTTAAGAGATGGAACGTTTCGACTTTCGACCCTCGATTGTAAAAAAGTTTTGTAATTTTCCTATGTGAAAAAAATCACTAATAGTATGGCAATGGCTTACAGCACTGCATTTAAAACTCCTTGATTTCAAAGTTGCCACTTCAATGTCTACAAAACCAAGATGGCGGCTTTCATTTCATTTCACCAACTAGTTCATCCGTTTCCCTTGAAAAGTTAACACCGCACTTTAGCCCTCAAACGTCACTGAAAGCTAAAAATATTTCAAAAACCCGCATGACGGCACTTAGCGTTCAAGTATGCGGTGCACAGAATCTAGGCCAGCAGGCAGCACCGGGCTAATTCACGGGGAGGAATATAGAGGGCGCCAAGTGCTGGTGGAATGGAACGTTGAAACCTTTGCCTTTTAGAAAAAAGTAGAACACGGACTTGGAAAATTTATGAGTGATCTGCGGTATTTTGTAATGTATTTATTTATAATTTAATCACGGTGTTTCATAACATCTGTTAGCTTTTATGCGTAAATATTCGTCTATCTATGGTTGATAATAATATGAGTATGTAAATTCGACCTATAATATCGTAGGAACTAATTTAATATTAGTTGTATTTTGAGTTAATAGAATCGAAATGTCTAATGGCAAATTGTATAAAGTGCGTAGCGTGATCTGATGACAAACCTTACAAAATGTTGGTTTGACTTTAAGATATTTTTACGCATTCATTTATATTAATTTAACCTGTGCTAGACAGGTAAAAAAAAACATAATCTTAAACATAAAACTGAAAGAGCGCTTTAAATTAATTATAACGCCATCTATATACGAGGGATGGAAGCGTGCCCACCTAGATAGCGGCATTAAATTCGTTAACTAGGCCTGGCACTGATTGCCACTTAAAAATGTAAATAAGCAATACAGCCTCTGAAGTGGGTTATGGTTCGTGTAACCAGGCTTCAAGTTTTAACCGGATTTTCTCTTTTTCACGTGAGGTTCCTGTGAAAATCAGAAATATTTCAAACAATAGCTTGTGATCCGTCTTGCCAATTTAGCGACTTTTTCGCTAGAAGTGACGAGTTTTACTCAAGTCCTACACTACATACAATACGCCTATGTGCCCAAATGGGGTAGGCAGAGCTCACGAAACGTGACATATAAAAATCATGATTATGACTATTACAAGATTTACAAGTCTCGCAGCCACTTCTAGCATAATATTTTAGGTTTGAAACCAGATGGAAGAGTTGGTATAATAGTGCTTGATTGCTAGCCTATCGCCTAAAATATACCCTAAGCTATATCCTTAATCGCCTGATACGACATCCATGGAACAAATGGAAAGGTCTTATTCTAAATCCAACATGCAGTAGAATATCCCGTTACATCTCTAAAACGTGGTCACCTCAGGTTATTCGGAATATTCCGTCGGGCTCTGCGAGTGGCCGCGATAAGCCGCAGGTCGGGCTGCGTCATTACGCGCTTTCGAGTTGGCTTCTGCGACCTGAGGGCTTTCTAGCCCTCGTTGAGATTATAGAGTTACGAGTAATAGTGGTAGAGCAAGCCCTTGCTGGAAAAGCGTTGCTTGTAAAATGTCGCTGTTGAGCCTAAAGCCCTGCGTAGACGACAGACTATTCGCGACGGACTTTTTAGTCTGTGAAAATGGAACCTATGGAATTATATGCAGTAACGCACACGACGCGCAAAAAGTCCGGCGCACAATGCATACAAAACACGCAGACTTTTTGCGCGCCGCAGACTCGATCGCACATAAAGTCTGTCGTCTGTGCTGCGCTTAAAGCTCCAAATGGAGACAGCGGAAGCGGAGCTTGTGATTCGTATAAAAATCGAATGATCATAACGGTCAGATTCTACCAAAATATTGAAACACTCGTTGACATACATCCGAAGTATGAAATGAATACTTTCATAATGCGTAGGTACTTTCATTTTTAACCGACTTCAAAAAAAGGAGGAGGTTCTCAATTCGACCTAATTTTTTTGTGTGTATGTTACTCGATAGCTCGGAGACCCGTGGACCGATTTTCAAAAAAAAAAATTTAATCAAAAGGGTATAAACTAACTCGAAATTGGTCCCATTGGCACGAAACCAGGATCTGATGATGGAATCTTGGAGAAATCGATGGAACTCTTCAAATTTTATATGGAGATGTAAGGCGTTTTCGGTAATTAGTTGATGAAGTCAAGATTTTACATTCAGTAAACAGAATACTTTCAAAATATTGCTAATTTGAAGTCGGTTTTTTTTTTGTTTAAAATTATTACACTAAAAATTGGCCTGTACTTGAGTTTTAATAGGGTGTCAACCTCTTAGGGGTGACACCCGGCTGTGAACTTTAGTAGTCAATGAAAAATTATAAATGGTAAAAAAAAAACATGTGGTCACACTGCTGGGAAATAAACACGAATCATAATATTTTTTTATTTTAACAGTTTCTTTCGAATTCTAGGGGGCGGGGGTGCCACCTACAATACCCGCCCCGGGCGTCACCCATGCTACATACGCCACTGCTTGTAACCTCTTTAAGTGACGGACCTAAACCTAACCTAAATTTTGTAAATTTTAAAACTAAAATCCTAACTCTCTAGGGAGTATGAACTATCCATTACTTCTGCTGATTCAATTTAGGTGTTTGTCCTATAGGATACGCCATTGACGAGCAAGTGTGATTAAAATAAATGTTTTCTTGTCCACAGACGTAATAACCGGACCCCCCTCGCGCCCCGCCCGCCCGACTCGTCGCCCGCACCAGCCCGACATATATGGAGACGACGCACCTTATATAAACACATATCTGTAAAGTAAGTATTGAATGAAGTAACTAACAGTAAAAAAATCGTTCCAAACCTTTTTTTAAAGCAACCTCGGAGGAGTTCCCTTCTGCTAAGACGGACCAACCAGTAGAGATGCGTACGAGATAGACTATACCTGTCACTGTCTAACTAGAAACGTCAGAAGGTGAAAGATAATCAATCCCGTACTTAAACTTACTCGCGTTTGTTGCTATGGGTCACTGGAATTCTACTATGAGATCATTGTATTGTCATCCGACTGACACAAGTTCAATTCTCTTTTAAGGAAGTAATTTATTTTTTATTTTTTATTAGCCTAATATATCCCACTGCTAGGCAAAGGCCTTCCCTTTCTTCCGTCACTCTTCCCTATCCTGAGCATGCACGTGCCAATCGTCCTGAAAGTTATTCAGGTCGTCCCGCCACCTCCTCTTGGGTCTGCCCCTGCTCCTTTGGCCATCCCTCGGAACCCATTCGGTAACGATTCCTGCCCATCGGTCTGGGTGCATTCTGCAGACATGTCCGGCCCAATCCCACTTCAGCTTGGCGGACTTGACACCCACGTCTGTTACAAGAGTTTTGGAGCAAGGAAGTAATATGTATTCGAAATTGTACGAAACCCTCCTCTTCAGTGGATGCAATTCTAATGGTGGATTTTTATCTCGCTTAAAATTGGTGTTGATCACGCGTTGTCTGGCCAGGCTCGGTGGTCGATGCCCCACGCAGCGCCCGCGATGTCAGCGCCGGCGCGGCACCCGCACTTCTACACGGTCGAGGTGGGCGACACACGGTTCACCATCCTCAAGCGCTACCAGAACCTCAAGCCCATCGGCTCCGGCGCGCAGGGCATCGTCTGGTGAGTGCCACACTTTTAAAGCTCACAGATTAAGCAGATACGGTAAGATATCTGTTACGGAACAGATATCTGTCAATATCACTCCCTATACAATTCAATGAGTTAAATGTTAATACACACAGCGCAGATTTACCGTCAGGTTGTTGGCACCAACGTATGGAAATATGGCATTTATACGCAGATAAAATATTATCGTATATGCGTAGTCTGTGACGGCCTTAACACGTTCGACGCCAGTGACACAGCGTCTGTGTCAATAACACATAACACTCTCAATGAACGCCGGCGTCGAACGTGTCAACCTTCTCAATGCCAGTGACGAGTATGTAATGTACACTAGGAAACCTGCAGGATATGTTTAATCTTTTCGACGCCAGTGGCGAGTATGTACAAGCCAGGTTCAACGCCATAGTCCGATTAGACAGATTACATCACTAGATACGACCATACATGATTATGTTTAGCATTTTCGATGCCAATGGCGAGTACCGCAGGTTCAACGCCATCGGCGATTGTATTGATTATGCAGAATGTTTTTTATCGAATTAATTCGTACTGATCCAGCTCTCGCAATCACTGCACTGTAATTTTTTGACATTTCACATTTGACCTTAAAAATTTATACGACATTGTGTTCCGAGTTTTCTCGATAGTAAAATATTCTGCACTAGATCTGTACGTTAATTATTACAACGCAAAATTTACCTTATTCGCGTGTTTAGGTTCAAGTTTATTTATTGCAAAAATAAGCGAGGCGTATCGGTACGCCCAGGGTCAAAACAAAATAGGTCTTAACGACTATTTACTCTGTACAAAGAATGTCTTAATTTAATGTTAGCAGTTAAGCACAGTGCATTAAATACAGAATCAAAAATATTAGCCCGATAATTTATCGAGACTTAGTTTAGAAGCAACTAGTACAATTATACGATTCCGTGAGTTTAGCAGTAAATTATGCTACATTTAGCGTTAGTTCAGAACTTCGCTTAGCTCAATTCCAAGCTACTAAGCAACATAGCTAATGCAAACCTGATCAGACAAACAGCTCCTAAATACTGAAGAACTCTTTCAAAGATCATATATAGGTGAAGAACTCTTTCAAAGATCATATATAGGTGAAGAACTCTTTCAAAGATCATATATAGGTGAAGAACTTAAGTAAATCACCTGTTGTATGTAGTTGTGTACAGTTTGCAATGAACGACGCAAATTACTTGATATTGACAACTATTTATTTCTAAGGCTGAGGCCAAACGAGCGTAATTTTGTGAGTCGTGAGTAGCAGAATTTCGGCCGCAAAAATTCTGCTGCATTCGATTTCATACAAAAATGCAGTCAATGCCACATGACGATGCTAAATAAGTTGTAAATTTAGTTGAACGTTAAATAAGTGACCGAAAATACGCGACTCACAACTCACATAATTACGCTCGTTTGGCTTCACCCTTATCGTGACATTCATGTCAATCATAAGTGGACAGGAATAATCAAACTTGAAAGATGAACAAATAACGACTTTGCAAACCATACGATATATTACAAATGGTGACTTACTTACGTTTTTCACATATACTCCTCTAGACAAAAGATCAGCTAAACGAGTGCCTATAATTTTGTTCAATGGCGTCTCCAAATTAAGTTTAGAGTGGAGATGAGTGTTCTTGTCTTGTTTTCGAGATGCCGCCGTTGGCCCCGGCGCGACACTGTCTGCCAAGTTTGCGACACTTAAAGAGCAGACACCGTAGATAAGCGATTAATTTGGACTAGACAACGAAGATACGGTGCGATTCCTATGCAAAAGGAAGTCTAATCCCGCTTCTGAATGAATCCAAGATGGCGGACGTTTAGGGGCAGCGCAGACGGCAGACTTTTTGTGCGATCGAGTCTGCGGCGCACAAAAAGTCTGCGTGCATTGTATGCATTGAGCGCCGGACTTGTGGTGTGCAGACTAAAAAGTCCGTCGCGGATAGTCTGTCGTCTGCGTAGGGCCTTAAGTGCATGCTGTGAAGTGGGGATTCATACGTTACGCCTGTATTCCTAAATGGCAAAAGGCTAGACCACGATTATTTCACGTTTCGTAGCAGCTTTTATTGTATTTTATAGGTTTTAAGTTGGATAAAAGAGATTATATACACACCTTAAACTGTTTTCCATAGTCGCTTCTTACGACGTGTACCATCCTTGTATTATTCCCCACGGATTTTCTTTGAAATTATTAAAGATGCGATTAGTAAAGCTGGAATCATTGTTCGTCTGAACGTTATATTATTCTGATAGGGAGACATTATTGACTTATGTATAACGTTGTGTACAGACACGAACCGGGATTGTTGAGCCACTTGCCACAGTTTGCAATTTAGACGTATAATCAATGAACGATGTGACAGACTAGATGTCAGCTATTGGATTAGTATTACACGACCAAGTAACAAACATAGGTAAGTAGCTCAATCCCTGTTCGCGATGGTACATAGTTGAAATATTTATTATTCAGGCTGCTTTCACACAATTACCGTTTTGGCGATCAAGGCGTTCTCTAGTCCTGTGTAAACTTGAATTTCGAACCTTATAATTATTTCATAAAAAAAAAGTAAAACTTGTGATTTAATTGACTAACGCTTTGATCGTGAAAGCGTAAAGATGTAAATGAATTATTTGATAAGTTGCCAGGTACAGTTGAGTTAAGTTTACTTGGCATATTTGACAAGCTTTTTCCAACCCAATCCCACCTACACTTGGCATGTAAACTCACACACATACATTTTAATTGTTTCTATTCGCTATTATTCAAAGCACAAACTAAAATGTGGCTCTCTGCACGCTGTATCTTGGCATGTTTGAAAACAACATCAAAAGTAGCTTGTATCCTTTGTACTTTGTCATTGTAAAGTTATACATAATGATATTAAGAAAAACATGATTAGCAAGTGCTATTGTGACAAAGTACAAGTGACGAACTAGTTTTGATGCTGACTGCACCTTTTGTAGATAGCTTTAAAGACCACGTCACATGCATGGTTTTATAAAGAATCAACGGACATAATTATAATTAATTTTTAGGTTTTTGTTCGCATTTTTACTTGTTAATTTGCAATTTGCTGCAATTGCTGTATTAGTTTGACATTTACTCAGATTTTCATGAATTAAATAACACACTAGAAGGTAAAGATCATTCAACTTTATTGTCGCTATCTAATGGGTCACTTATGTCTGACTCACTTTCGTACATTTTCAAAACAAGTATAGAACTAATTATTAATTATCCTGGTCACACTCCACACTTTACAATGATGTCTCATCGGATCCTCTAAACAGAGAAGTTAGAGTATAAGAGGTTCCTTAAGTACTCGAAGCTTTAAGAGCCCTTTAATCGAGGTACGATGGCCGTACAAGATCGTGATAGTAAACTTATCAAAGTTACTATAATTTATGAAAATAAACACATATCAATGTGTATTGAATTGTATATTCGAGCCAACTTATTTTTATACATTAATCACATGTGTCGTGACGTGGGGCTCAAATTAACGCTGCTACGATCTTTGAAATCGCTAAAACAAATGAAATTCTAATCATTCAATTTGCAACCAACAAGCCAGTGGCACAAACATGACCTGCCATCTTCCTGCAGCAGCTATCCCTTACAAATGATTTCTTTTACTGTCATTCTCAATAGTTTACAGACAGTGAAATTGTAAAAAACAGGAGTAAAATTTCACATACGAAACTATGTAGACATTTTACCCATACATCGATGTTTTAGTCACCATAAAATTGTTCTTGTTTATAGTATCCGATGGAACCGTGCCGTAATACAACCATTTCTCTTTATAGCTGATCGAGTAGTTAGTAGCCATGGTTCAGTTTTACCCGGTGTCGTTTGGTGACGTGGTATTCACTATCCCCACGCGGTACACCGAGCTTGTGCGGCATGGCGCGGGAGCGCAGGGAATAGTGTGGTAAGCTATGCGTGTGCGCACGCGGGGCGACCAATCACGTGCCGGTGATCGCCTGATGATTGGTCGCTCGGTGACCAGCGTGGTGATTGGTCGGCTCCAACATGCATTGAGTCTAACTGTTCTCTACCAAAGGCGCGGCGAGCGATTCCACATTTATTAACATCTGGTCTAATAGTCTGCTGGTATTGCTATTGAAAGTTTTTCTGTTCTCTTGTTAAGAACGTAATGGATAGTTTGCTCGCGGCGTTGGTGGAGTGTAATTGTGGTGGAGGGTCGGCTTGCCCATCGGGGCTGGGTGCAGGCTGAAGTAGTTCAGGAATAGCGTTGCTCACATTTAAAGGAATTACTTAACAAAAGTCAGTGAAAAGTTGACAAAAGTTGTTGTAACCTGCATGAAGTGCCGGCACAGGCCATTACCGACTGGCGTGAAACCTTCTGAAAACCATTTCAACTTAGTCTTCAACTAACCTATTATTTTGAGGCTACATTCCCACTAACCCGCGCCACGGTATGTATGTCTCCTCAATCAACAACAACTGAATAGACACGACACTGCGACCGAATCGTTAAGTCATGCTAACCCTGTACTATATCACTGCACACCAGCCTGAACAATTGGTACCGGCTTATGTCCCACTGTTTTATAATAGGTCCTGAGACATTAAATTGCGACTGTCAATTATTACCTGGTTGCCTATAATCATAGATGGATTTTCAATGCATGGAACCACATTGCCAAGTGACGATTGTAATTGAAAAATATCTAAAGTTGTTCAGCATGAATGCAACACTATGATACATTGACTATTGTAATTTACCGTGTCTTACTAGAAACTTTAGTTTTGAACAGTCGAGTTCATTAATATATGAACAAAACTGAGGGTTCTAAAATATCTGTACACCTTTATGACATTGACAATAAGGTGCAAAAGTTTACATATTTGGCATTTGTCTGCTCATATATTTATGAACTCGACTGAACATGCATGAAGCTTCTTCACGAGAATCATTTCGCTTTTGAATCTGGCCTGACAATAATATATGTGCGCATGATCCAAATGGTGTATTACTCTCTAATGAGTTTACAGCTGTTTGGTACAGTCACCAGCACCAATATCTGATACAATAAGGCTGCAAAAACATCTAAAGGTCTTCGCTCATTACAACAACTCAACGCCGACTCGACTTTATGCCTAATATTGAAATTTAAGCCCTATGTCATATGTTGTAGGTTGAATTTCAAAAAATGATACTTTGACAACTCGTCGTACACTACTTTAATATCATTTTTTGAAATTCAACCTACAATATATGACATAGGGCTTAAATTTCAATATTAGGCATAAAGTCGAGTCGGCGTTGGGTTGTAGTAATGAGCGAAGACCTTAATACGACTCTATTACTAGGGGCAGTAGGACGTGTCAGATATTTTTGCATGCTGGTCACTGTACATCAGTTAGTTACTAAGTGTAATATAGCCGTAAGAAACCTTAGAGAATTGCGCCATTTTTGTGTACAATAATATATGTTTGGCTTTATCTGTTTCGATTTATTTTGGTTTGTCCTGAGTTTGTCCTATATGGAGGTGGCTAGATGACTTGTATCCTGATATTGGAAAATCAATAAGAGCGCTACATTTTTAACAGGAAAGATCAATATTTTTTTGACAGTACCAGTAATTACTGGACGGAACATTGACTAATCGACTTATTTCGAGGTTTTGATAGTAGATGTTCATTTATTGAAATTGAGAAATTGGATTACAGTAAAAGCTCCTTATTCGCGCTTCCTTTATTCGCGTTTTCACTATTCGCGGATCAAAAAATTGTGTCCCAATTCCTGTATTCGCGGCAAATATTTCGTTATTCGCGGATTTATTGCTGAAAATAACGAAGAATCTGCGCAAATTCAAACTTTGACTGCAAACATAGGACGAGATGGGTTAGAACTCATAGAACAAGATAAATGGCATTCAGGAATGCTTAAATCGCAAAGTGAAGATTTGACTGAAAGCGACTTGGAGGAAGTGTTAAATTCACAGCCCATTGAAGAAGAGCCTTCAATAAGCACTGAACGTGATATTTAATCCGTAATATTGATCCGTCTATGGAACGAAGAGTTATTTTTTGTCATCTAGGAACGTATCCCCTATAATCCCATACAAATTACCATTCCGTATTCACGGTTTCTGTATTCGCGGCACATTTTTGGAACGTAACCCCCGCGAATAAGGAGCTTTTACTGTATTATGTGCGATATACAAACATAGATCACAGATGCGTAGTACCACGGTTGCGGTTTAAACGAGATCAATCAAATGAGTTTATGTGAGGTACCTAGTATTGGATCTACTAATAAGAGGTTACAAACATTGCTACATATGTGGCTACATCCTAAGATGCAACTATACCAACTATGAGTAGGTGGAAGCATAATCAAGTACGCCATTAATTCCATTATTCGCTCATATCCGGTCTCTATAAAATGTAACTACACTTGTTAACGTCAATGTAAATTATTTACAAGTAATCACATTGCACTCCGCTAGTTTCAACTTCAAATTGTACATTTTAACTAGCTCCATATGCAGTTTTGCATAATAAACGGTCCGGTTGCCGCCAAACGTCAGAACGCGTTAAATTTTAAGCCAACATCGCTGTGGCAGGTTGTGAATTAAAAGTAGGTCGCCTGCATGGACTGGAATCGTACGGCTTCCCGTGGCCGTACAGTTGCACGGAGTGGCACTATTTACAATATGATATACAGTTTTAAAACTACCGTGAGGCTCACTCACTGTGAAATGGATCTACTCACGTCTTTATTTCGAGATTAGTTCAACATGTTTCAGGCTAATTCGTGATCCATCTGGAGCAACTCGTAACACGATATAGACGGGTCATTGTCAAGCCTGGCAATTTTTTTCGCTAAAAAATGAAACACGAGATTTATAAAAATCAAAGGTATATTACGACTCTTACTCTAACTTGCAACAGAACTGAGTATCATTCAGAGATCAATTATTCGAAAAAAACGATTTAAAACGAAATAACTATATTTTGGTTCCACCAAAAAGACTAATATGTCCACCAAGTGGACTAATTATGTTAATTAATAATAAATAAACAAATCAAAAACTGTAAACATGTTAAACAAAAATAACGTTCATGATTATATTCTCATAATCATGAACAATCAGACACGTAAATACATTCAAAAAGTATATAAAAAAT
>BHDV01043229.1:59539-93944 GCA_005406045.1 Adoxophyes honmai | reverse complement strand
AACGTGGCACTGGATTTTTGAATTCATGTGCTCTGCCTACCCCTCCTGGGAATACAGGCGTGAGAATATGTATGTATGTATGAAACGTTTTGTTGAAGTTATCTAAAAATATGTAAGCCTTAAAAGCCTTGTAGTTTAATCATTGAATGTGAATAAAATATAATCTCGTGGGTGATCATTCGGACTCTTTAAGACTACGGAGCATCCCTTCGTGGCCCGCGGCGCCACCCCGAGTCTCGAGTTGCGGTTTTTCGAGTTTAATTTGCGGTAAAAGAGGGGAAATTGTTCAAAATACGTGTTTTCAAGTTTTCTTGAGTTACGTGTATTTTTGACACTAAAAGAGCTCAATATTTAACGATTCATCTCTGACCTGAGGGCGGGGTTTATGTCCCGAATTTACGACGAACGTAAAAAGTGTTGTTACTCCGAATGTGCGCACGTGCGCGTCACGTTGGGATGTTACTCTTATAATGGCCTAAATCAACAGGTCGATTAGTTGATTGTGTAGGAAATCGTTTCGCGTTACTAAGCTCGTTTGACTTTTTTTATAAGTATGACGCTCGTGCTTTTTTGTACTTGGTAAGGTCCATTGGTATCCAATGCGGCAATGCGGCAAATGTGATACGTATTTTTGCACCAGGGACAACTTGAAGGGGGCTTTTCGATCATTCGTGTTAAGAGTTGAACTAATCATACTTATTATGGATTAGGTTTAGATTTTTTGTGAAATTAACGCAGATTAGCTTACTTATTTTTGTAAAATTGTGTATGCGTTTTGGTCTGAGACCTGTGACTAACATTAATTTCAAATATAATACATTATTTGGTTGTATCTGTTTTCACTTTCATATGTGAACCCACTAGCGTTATACTGGTCGGCAAAAAACTTGGACAGATTTTAAGTGGTGTATGTTCGCGCATCGCTTTTCCAGGTGAAACCACTTAAAACCTGTCCAGTTTTATTGACAACCACTCATGGTTCGTGCCTAAAATCTCCAGGTCTAAAGGCCATTCCGCAAAACTTCATGTTTCCCACTAATTAATTAAAAATGTCCCTTTTTAACCGCCAACAGACGAAGTACCGTGCTTCAACGCACGCCACGTGTCTGACCAGTGGGCTTAGCACAGCAACATGCACGAGCCCTTTCGCGCGGGGTAGACTACCAATCATTTTCTGACATCTTTAGTTAGACAGTGACAGTCCCCTTAGCACGACAGGGCGCGAATAGACATATGCACGACATAGACTATAGTAGAGACGTCAGAAAGTGACAGGTGGACTATCCCGCGCCCGACGCGACTAGAGCGTGTTGCGTGCTAAGCCTACTGGTACAGTCTATCTCGCGCGTGTCTCTACTCGTGCCCTGTCGTGCTAAAGGTCACAGCACACAATATATCAACTCGGAAAAGGATCGTCACCGTATCGCCTTTCGCCTCGCCATCAACCAGGCGTCAACCCAACGTAAGCACGTAACTAAAGCGTATCAGCAGCTCCTGTACGACTACTCGGCTACGGCTAGCCGACACCGCGCTTACGGCTCGCCGACTGCTGGCTGACAAGACAGGGGCAAGGGGGTGGACGAAGAGACGTAAGCTCGCGTACTGAGAGACGCAAGCGCGGGGACGACGAGCCGTAAGCGCGGGAACTGCAAGCTGACCACGCACCGCATCGCGGTTCGGAGCCTGTTCCGAGGCGAGGCGATTTCGTTACGATTCCGATTAGTGTGCGTTGCAGTAGGGAGTTTCATACAAACAATACTGAACGACTCGAGGCGATACGGTGGCGATCCCTTTCCGAGTTGGTATGTGTGCTGTGACCTTAACCCTACCGGTAACCGTTTCGACTCGCCATTTTTTTAGTTAGAAAGTGTGAACCCCGTATTTTTTCCAGCGCCGCGTACGACACGGTAACGCAGCAGAACGTGGCCATCAAGAAGCTGTCGCGCCCGTTCCAGAATGTGACGCACGCCAAGCGCGCCTACCGGGAGTTCAAGCTCATGAAGCTTGTCAACCACAAGAACGTAAGTATCATACATACCTGTATTCCTAAATGGGGTAGGCAGAGCACACGAAACGCGCAAGAAACCTTGATGATTTTAGGATATATATATTTTTTTTAGCTTAACTGTGCGCTCCGCGTAAAGACACAACAGTTTTACAGTATTGTGCTCTTAAAATTAATTACAACTAGTTTTTTTTTTCTCCTTTCTCCTATTTTTCCTTTCCCTTCCCTCTCCCTTTCCTTTTTTTCTTTTCTCATTCCTTCCTTCTATTCTTTTAAATTAAATTAAATTAAAAAAAATCAAAAATCACTATGACATTCACTGTGAATAGGTTCTATGGTGGGTCAGTAATCAATTGGTTCGATGGTACATTAGTGACAGGTTGCCAGCTTGTCGCCTGAAGCACACCTTATTCTTAGTCACCTCTTACGAAACCCGTGGAAGAAATGAAGAGTTGATATTCTAAACCAGACTCCACACAGACTTCCTTATACAATATGAATCCAACTAAAAACTGAAACTTTATACAATCAACGAGTTCTTTTTATAGTAAAGTTTCGGAAACTTCGAACAATCTGTATTAAGGTTGAAACTTTCCGCTTCTTAAATTTAGATTTTCTATTGTTTTTTCTTGAAAACTTTGCAAACTGTTATTCATTATTTTACTCGTCCGCTCTGTCACTCATATGTTGACAGGAAGAGAGAGAGATATAGGTACTGTTTTCGTGGTGTTCCATAAAGTAGGTATCTGATAGCATTTCATAACTTCCTCTCTATTTCCTCTTTAAACAATAGAGAAGTCTACCAACTTATCGGCAGTAAGTAGGCGCTACAGTTTCTTTGGACTTCGTCTAATAGAAATTTTAGCCAGTGTCAATTCTAGCAAGAAGTTTTAATTTAAACTTGTATTTCACTATAGAAGACTTTTCTCCCGTGTGGTGCCGGGTTAGAATAGCACCTCCCCCTTTCTCCCGTGGGTGTCGTAAGTGTCGACTCTGGGAAAGGGTTAGTGTATTGTGGGCGATGGGCTAGCAACCTGTCACTGCAATATTACTTTTGACCATCTGGTTACCCTGAAATTGCTAAGCGTGGCACTGGATTTTCGAATTTTGTGCTCTGCCTACCCCTCTTGGGAATATGTATATATGTATGTAAGACTTTTTCGCAATCAAACTGGGCAACGCTAGGTCTAAGCACTAAACTCATTCCAGTGTTAAGCCTTTCCTCATTAATATTAACAACTAGATTATACTAGACTAGATATTTAACAATTTAAACATACAGAAAATTGACGCACTGGTAATAATTAACTCAGCCGTACCTTAACCTTGACTTTAGGCGTCGAAATAGAATTTAATAATTAACTCTGAAACTTTAAGCCCGCAGTTCCAACTTGTACTAAATGCTTAAACTTGTGAAAGTTGGGTTTTCTGAGCTTAATGAAGCGCTGTCCACGAGCTACAGTTCAGACGCACTGTGTAGGTAACAATTTTGGGTTTTAATCTAAAACTTTTTGTTGATGGCTTATGGCTCGCATGAAATGAATTTGGAATATGGAGTTAGTACGTGGGAACTATCGCCCAAGCCCTCTCATACTGAGAGGAGGCCTGTGCCCTGCAGTGGGACGTATATAGGCTGATGATGATGATGATGATGATGGAGTTAGTGTCTCCGACCCCGACCAATATGCGTTACCATTTATGACCTGCGTACAGGTCTACCACAAATATACGAGCAGACAAATTTAATACCGAATGCAATCGAATGTATGACCAATTCAATAAAAACCTAAAACTTTTAAGCATAAGGTAGAATATCCAATATCAGATGAATCTTTCTTTCTCGCTCACCTCGCCAGGCAAAATGGCGGGCGTCGGAGTTACCGGCGTAGCGCGCAGTTTCGCGCCAATGGCCGTTTTTGTTTTTGTACTGCATTATGATTGACTAAAATTGATGTGTTTTATATTTCTGTAGGCTTAGCACGGCAACACGCTCTAGTCGCGTCGCGCGCGGGATAGTCTACCCGTCATTTTCTGACGTCTCTAATTAGACAGTGACAGGTATAGTCTATCCCGCGCGTATCTCTACTCGCGCCTTGCTGTGGTAAGCCGTCTGGTACTACTATAATTTTAACTCTCTTTCCAGATAATCGGCCTCCTAAACGCGTTCACGCCCCAGAAGAGCCTCGAGGAGTTCCAGGATGTCTACCTGGTGATGGAGCTGATGGACGCCAACCTCTGCCAGGTGATCCAGATGGACCTGGACCACGAGCGGATGAGCTACCTGCTGTACCAGATGCTCTGCGGCATCAAGCACTTGCATCTTGCTGGGATCATCCACCGGGTATGTTCCTACAAATTGTATTAATGAAAACCATTTTACCTAAAAATGTAAAGCTTCGTTTTTTAGATAATTATAGTGGCCTGTTTGGTAATTGAAAATTAAATCAGTGTTTGATAAGTTTCATACGTCCGTTCTAACAGAGGAATGGAATTTTATAAACACGTTGACGCTAAAATCTTGTTCAAACAGAATGCTCCGTCTATAAAACCTGCCTCATTTTTTACATGGCACTAATAATGTCTATTAAGGGAGAACCAATTCTTACGTAGTTCCTCAGATACTAAATACCCTTCCAAATGCATAGTTAGATGAGGTTTTAAGAAAGCCACCAACTCAAAAATAAGTTACAGAAAATCATAATGTCGTCACCGGCACAATAAGTAGTTTCGATCTCTATTTATAATTTAAAGGTTTTTCTGTACTTTTTGACTTGTTTAAACGTGTTCGTGCCTTGGCTTGCAGGACCTGAAGCCGTCGAACATCGTGGTGAAGAGCGACTGCACGCTCAAGATCCTGGACTTCGGGCTGGCGCGCACCGCCGGGACCACCTTCATGATGACGCCCTACGTCGTCACGCGCTACTACCGCGCGCCCGAGGTACGAAGGACCAGCTCAAGGCCGGTCGCGGAGCAGAGAGAGAGCGTTGAGCGTGTCTATCTCTGTCGCACGCGTAATATTGCCCTCATGCTCGCGCGTGCTCAAGTGCTCAATTATAATCGTAAATTAGGTTATACGCTGGGTGCACATCACAAGTGTGAACAAAGAGTGAATTTTTCATTCGAAAAGGTTTGCAAAGTCAATAAGAGGAATTAATATTTTTTTTTTATATTGTGAATTGTCTTTTTATTATGGTTATTTAACCCGCTTTCTGCTTTACTCGTATTTTTGTAACATGTTGTATACAAAAGAAATATCGGAGTCGAGAAAAAACAAAAGCCAGTCGGCAATTTACAATTTCGAACGGCAAGTTTTAATTTCTTTTTGTAAGCGACAACGACGCACCGTGAAGGTTAGCCATGTTTTAAGTTCTATTCTTGTGAACAGGTGATCCTGGGCATGGGCTACACGGAGAACGTGGACATCTGGTCGGTGGGCTGCATCATGGGCGAGATGATCCGCGGCGGCGTGCTGTTCCCCGGCACCGACCACATCGACCAGTGGAACAAGATCATCGGTGAGCATCTGCCTTTAACGTTTTTTACTGCCGTTCTAAAGATTTCGTACTCCGTTCCGTTTAAGATTTGAGATCCAAAGGTAAAGCGTACGTATCGTATGCAACTTCCGTTGGCCTGCGTGTATTGTGTCGCGCTACGCAATTGACTAAGGGTCGGAGTACAAAATGGAACGGAGGACTGGGCAATATTTCCAGATTTTCGGTTTTTTTTTTTTTCATGAAAACTTCGGGAAAAAAAACTTGACAGGGGTTTTCAAACACGTTTACCCGATCAATGGTTAAAATATTTACGGTCAATTTCCGGCCACCCTGTATGTTATTTCATGTCATCTAGAATTCCTTAAATATGACTTGACAATTTTAATGCGAACTAAAAATACATACATAGACTATGTACGTTTTGTATGCCCTACCTAGCCCTGCTGGGAATACAGGCGTCAGAATATGTAGACAGTTCAACTCAGTTTATGCGCGCGGCGCTGTGTATGTGCGCTTGTAACACAACTTTCATTTGTGCGGCAGTGACGCGACGAGCGCCATACAAATGAAAGCACACATAACGCCGCGCGCACAACTGAGTGGAACTATCTATATGTGTGTACGTAAATGAGTATGAGTATAAATATGTGTTGCAGAGCAACTGGGCACGCCGTCGGCCGCGTTCATGGCGCGCCTGCAGCCCACGGTGCGCAACTACGTGGAGAACCGGCCGCGCTACGCCGGCTACAGCTTCGAGCGGCTCTTCCCCGACATACTGTTCCCCAGCGACAGCAACGAGCATAACCGGCTCAAGGTACGTTAGGGCGCAACCGGCACCCTACGCGGCTACAGCTTCGAGCGGCTCTTCCCCGACATACTGTTCCCCAGCGACAGCAACGAGCATAACCGGCTCAAGGTACGCCTGCCGGGTCATTGACCTCTTGACAATTGTTTTTTTTTTATGTAGCCCACTGCCGGGCAAAGCCTCAGCCTTCCCTTTTTTTAATAAAATACACAAGAGACCATTTTATTGTGTCAAGTGTAACAAAATTTCTAAATTCAGTTTATGGAATTAAGCTCCTAAAAGCACTTACTATACATGGGTACACCATTATTTTGAAGTTAGTAAAAACCATGATATCAAAATAAAGTTGTTTTGTTTATTATAAATTATTTTTACAATCATATTTTATGTTACTTCTTGCATTTTGGTTCAGCTACCCAATTAAATCCTTCAATCGATCACCGAATTAAGATTTTAAAACCAACCATTAGCATTTACCATTTAGCATTTTTACTATAAAATGTACGAAAAATATCGCTTTTTAAACCTTTTCGATACCTACCTAATTTTACATCTATACATCAAAAATATCGACACATAAAAAATACATTACCATTGTGCTTAGGAACCACTGTTGTCTAAAAAATAAATGTTTTTTTCCTTGTTCAGGCGTCGCAGGCGCGCGACCTGCTGTCGCGCATGCTGGTGATCGACCCGGAGCGCCGCATCTCGGTGGACGAGGCGCTGCTGCACCCCTACATCAACGTGTGGTACGACGAGGGGGAGGTCAACGCGGTGAGTGACAAGCGAGCGGAGAGAAGGAAGAGATTTACTAGAGGCCGCACGCGTGCAGTAATATTTGTCTGTGATCCGCGACCGGAATTAAAAGAAAATTTAACAGAGAAAACATTTTAGGTGAAGTTATCTAAAAATTCCGTGCTAAAAAAAGTCGAAATGACCGCGTTTGTAAAAGTTCTACTACTCGATGACAGGTGGCGCTACGCGTCTTACAAAGACCAATGAATTGAAAGGTCTGCTGTTCTACCGGCAGCTTGTAGAAGTTCTACTACTCGACGATAGGTGGCGCTAGGGGTCCCTAGAATGCTACAGAACTTCGAAACAATTCGTCAGTTGGTGACGTTGGTGTTGTTTGTGGAAGCTCTACTACTCGACGATACGTCGCGCTAGGTGTCCCTACACTACAATGCTACAGACCTCCGAAACGCCGCCAGCGCACGATTCGAGTTAATGAACTGCTTCATAGACTTTTATAGAAGTTTTCCTACTCGACAATAGCGCTTACTACGCGTCTTAAAAAGATCAATGAAATGAAGCGTCTGTTGTTCTACTGGTAGCTTAGAGAAGTTCTACTACTCGAAGTTAGACAGCGCTAGGAGTTTCTACAATTCTACTGAACTTCGAAACAATTGCATAGCAGATAACGTAGGTATCGTTTGTAGAATTTCAACAACTCGACGATACGAAGTTTTCCTAGTCGACGATAGGTGGCGCTAGGCGTCATTAAAAAAACAATAAAGTAAAGGGTGTGTCGTTTTACAGCCGGCGCCGGCGTCTTACGACCACTCGGTGGACGAGCGCGAGCACACGGTGGAGCAGTGGAAGCAGCTCATCTACCAGGAGGTCGTGGAGTACGCCGCGCCGCCGCCGCCGCCGCCGCACCAGCCGCCGCCCGACCACGCGCAGCCCGCGCTCACCACATAGGTGGGCTGCCTTACGTGTAGTGTTGCCATATAGGTAGTTTTTTTTTTAATTTGTCCGTTAGGACAGGCTAAGGTCAGGGACCATACCGCCTCGTCTTCAGTAGTAATATTATACAGAATTAGTTATTAAACCTAAACCTAACCTAGACCTAACCTAAACCTAAACCTAAATCACTAGAATGCGAGGGTAGTGAAGTACGCATTCTAATGCTCAATGGAGTTTAGCACGAGATGAACAGTCCAAAGCAGACGTAATCGCGGGAAGGCGATTTCCTTTACTTTTCACATTCCCTTTAATGTTCATGGATAATTGACACATTATTGCACTAATTCCACCACACTAACACAATAATAGCCACTACATGTTAATTAATTGAATTGAAAAGCAAAGAGCGTCCTACTCTGTCAGTTTGCCGCGCAAAACTCCATATAGGTAGTATATTCTGTAGGCTTAGCATGCTAGCACAATCGACTCGCCTCGCACGCGGGACAGACTAACCGTCACTTTCTAACGTCTCTAACTAGACAGTGACAGGTATAGACCAACTTCCGCGCATTTCAACTCGAGCATGGTTAGAAGTAAAACGTAGCAATAGCTTTAGTATTCTAAAGATGCGACAAGACGTAAGCTAATATTATAAAGTTGTATAGTAAAAAGTCTTAGATATTTATTTCTCGTCAATTTATTAGAAAGAAACGATTATTTTTACTCAAAATCAAAAAGACTATCAATACCGGCTGTTAAAAATATGTCCCAAAAAATTCAACCCGTGACTTTTTAAAACCAGGTTAGTTATTTAGGGTTGCTAGGAGATATCCGCAAAAATCTACTAAAATGGTAATTTTTCCAGGTTTCAACCGAAATCACCGCCGAGTTCTAATCCACGAGTATAGTGCAAGGACAATTTTCTACCGGCGACGCGGTGCCGTGCGCTGTCGCCCACCGGCGGGAAACTGATGTGATCGAATATAACCTGTTATACATACAATAACTACTGAATACATGTATATATTTATTGTGGGAATGTTATGTGCAATACTCGACGGAATGAAATTAAGTGCAAAATAAAGATTAAATCGATCTGACTCGTTCACGCTCCCGTGTACTGAGGGTGAATGTATCAGAGACGCCATCAAACATTTAGGCAGCGTAACAAATAATAATCTGTAGATTAGGCGAGTAAGTTTGTAACCTATTAAGTATCCGTTTGTTTGTGTTGGAAAATCGGTTGTCATCTTGTAGTTTTTCCTGTAATAATCTTATGATAATACTAGAGTAAGTATTTTATTTTACAGGTGTAAAATGCTTTTTAAACGTAAGCTCAACAATTTACCATTGGTTCCTACGCCCACCTGTCCCGAGTTTCAAAATTCAGCTCTTGATTTGCATTAAGGAGTGCCTTTGCGAAATGCTAATGAAAGTTGGTGATTTTCAGCTTATGGACTGACTTTGATATGTTTGGATATTTTTGTAATGAATACATAAAATAAATAACATCGGATGTGATTTCCTAATATTATAAAACATGTAAAGTCTATGTTTTCTTATTCTTGATAAATTTATGGAATCTGAATATTATGAATGATGAAATACTAACAATTTAATCTTAAAAGTTGAGCTTAAATATGTGTTGTCGTATTCGTTTTGTATGTTTTTACATGTTTTAATAGATATTTCCATGTTATAAACGTAAACCGATCACTATTGCAAATTTCTACACTGTTTAATGTATTTTCAAATGCCAATCGGTCGACGAATTTGTAGAATCATTTTATAGCTCAGCGCCGCGCCGCTCGCGCCCGCGGCGGCCGCGGCGGCGGACTGATCACTTTTCTATGAATTTGCAATCGTGAATGCGAACGCGTGATTTCGGACGAATATTTGATTTGTTCTTAGCCATAAACAGCGTCATAGTGACTTGGGATTTTGTGATGTTCATAGTTTTTCGTAATTAGTCCCTAGTTAAGTTGTTGATAAAATTGTATTGACTGTATTGAATATTGAAAGTAGTTCAATAAGTACATTTCTACCTATGTAGTATTTTATAGGTCACCTCACACGTTGCTGCCGAGAGCTGAAGTTAAATACGTAAATAAATAGTCGCGAATTCATTTTGTCATGACGCCGGAGTGTGCCGGCGACGTCGTGCGTTGGCGTGTGTGTAAAAAACGTTTAGTTTTTGGTTTGGGGATTCAGCGAGGCTACTGCTACAGAGGCGAACATGCTCCGGCCGCTCGAAGCGCGTGGCCGCTGTGTACTGAACATGCTAGAGGCAGCGCGGCGGTCACTCGCCTCGCGGCGTCGGGTTCGCTTAGTGCCTGTAGCTCGAACGTGTGAGGGCGTCGTAGGGTATTGTTTGAAACCTCACTAGGTGATATAATTATTAATTAAGGATAATAAAGAATGATGACAGTCTTATCGGGTGGTTTCAGCGAATAGCACAATTTATTAGCTATATAGTAAAAACTGGGCGGTGACCGAGTCGTGAAAGAACATCAGTTTGAATTACCATTAATGTTACGAAAGCAATAATACATTGTAATTCGTTTATATATCTTCGAGCGATCGTACGTCAGATTTTACATTTACTATTAATTCATTTCGGCTCTAAAACATATCACGAACGATACAATAGTTTTGTTTCTTTCCAACGGCGTACCGACGCTCTGGCTTCTTTATAATATGTTACTTGACTTTGGTTCCATGGAATTATAGGTTACACAAATTAATGCCGTTGTGGTCAGCGACAAGGAACATTATGAAAAATCGACAGAAAGAAAATAAAAGAAAAAAATAAATATAGGCAGAGTTATGAAAAATAGGCTGTAAATGCTTAGAAAACTGTGTAGATGTACTAAGATGTGATTTACGTACTAGTCTGGTTGCTAATAATCCACAGTAAAACAGGATGATTATTTTGTAGTAAGAAAAAATATTGAAACTATGATTAAATATAATTTGCAACGATTTTGAAGATCTGGGATTTATTCCCTTGTCTCTTACTTGATACTTGTTTTTAAAAATATTTACAGCCTTTTGAGTGGCACCTACTGATTGATCTTTGAAAAATATTTATACACATTTTGTTATGCATTTTTTGTTATTTACTGTCACTATAGTACTTCAACTCTTATATTCCATTTTCGGGATTATTGTTTGCGTTTCGTGTCCATTCACAATAATTTTTGTGCCATCTGTCATCATTGTCAGTATTACGTGAAAATAAAAAGTAGACGATAATATTCCCTTTTCGCCATATTTCTATCTTTTATTCACTATCAATGGCTTATAACTAATTTTTATCTGTCTTTTGTTCCTTACTAACTTTTTTCCGCAAAAAATGCCGAAACAATCACCACATCAGTGTTGTTCATTTAACACCGCAGTCCCGTCGGCTGACCATTACTGTAGGACTAAGTTTACAAAAATGTGGCGAGAATAAATTAATGAGTGTCGAGCTAGGTCAATTGTGTTACCTATAATAGAGCAACAAGAGGGTCAATACTATCACCTGGGTTACTTTTACCTAACACTCGAGGCATTTTAATATCCCGTTGTATATATTAAGCCTGTAACTTTAAAAAAAATAACGAGCAATTTCCAGGTCGTGTGTTAGACTGACCTTAGTCTTTGGCAGGGTGCACAGTTTGAGGTGTTGCCATATTGTACCTATTGTAAACTGTTTCGCAATTATCATAAAACAGAGTATTGAAAATTTGAAAGTATACAATTACAAAAAATAATTAATATTAAGAGTAAAACCTGTAAATAAATAAATCTATAGTCTTAATGGAACGAAAGTGAAGAACATCTATTTAAAGGGTATTTACGTTTGTCACTATTATAGTTAATAAAATTCACAACTGTACGTCCAAATTGTCCATTTATATGTTAAAATGTACCTAATACAAATTACAATAATGTAATCATTAGAATGTATTTTAGTACACTTGGTAAACAAGGTTTAAGGTAGTCGCATGTTGAAACGCAAGCCGCGTGGCTTCTAGCGGTATACTTACTTGGGTTAACACTTCGATGAGTATCTAAAACAACTTATTTTTACTGTACACGTAAGTTATTTCATATTTTAACTGAATAAAATCAAAGTGGTTATTATACAAAATGCGTTTTACTTTGACATCGATAGTACTATACAACATACAGTGGGTACGTGCCAGTCATTTTGATTCTAAACGACGTCCTATTTTATGCTCTTACCTATACTATATGTTTTTAAGTAATATTTGAAGAAGATTATCAAGTCGGGCTATGAGTTAATATCGCTTGGCAAAAGTAGGTAGAAGGGGTAGGTATGCGCAGTAGTAAATTTTTAGGTAACTACTCGGTATCCGAAGACCGAGGGGGATGAACATCGACACCTTATTAGTAAACGTAGTGTTTATATTCTCTTTGGATCAGTCCTTCATCTCCGCGCGTTGCCCTTGCCCCTGATGAGCCGATTACCCACAATGATTTCGCCGAGCGATGTTAAACCACTGCACTTTAACATTACGGTTGTATATGGTTGGATTTTTTTAATAATTAAAATTAAATGCATTACGTTGAGATTATGAGACAAAATTTACTTAATCTGGGACCTGTTCTATAAAAACTTGTAACACAGTGGCAGTCTCTTGTCAGCTCTTTGCATTAGAAATAAATTTACAAAAAGGCTCATGCTATAGAAGGACGCTATTTTTCATCCCCGATGTAAGAAAGATGTCCCTCTAAGTGGGAAAAACAGGCTTGTATTCACAAATGCAGTAGATAAATACACAAAACGCTACATAGACAAAATCGTAGAATAATTTACGTTTCGTAGCCACTTCTGGCATATTTTTTGAACCGGGATAAACGCCATCTTAAACTTTTCTTTCGAATTCAAATCATTACCTATGTGAAATACTAATTTACGGATTATTATTGTAAAGAAAAAAGTTGGTTACTACGAAATGTGGATCCCGGATGTAACGAGATGGTGCTATGTAGTATGCAATGTCTAGGGGTCAAACAATACTAATATGGTAGGAATCGTAAAATATTGCAACACTGCCTCGTTTTTTTAATTAATTTTTAAGCGTCTTTTCAATAACCTCAAACATGGCCGCCGCTAACTTTCATCTGTCACTGTCATTTGCATCTGTCAGCAAATTGCCATTTCTATAGATTGTGCTGTGGTGTTTTGTTGTTGCTCTGCAGTCTGCATTATAAATTATTATCCATAGTCATTTTCGCAGTAGTATACGTACAACATTTAATAATCAACCATTTCCTGGAGGGCATATTGGAACCTCAACAGAAAACCGGCAACATGTCTGAAAAAGAGAAATCGAAAGCCTCCAGGCAAGAAACGAAGCATATACCAAAGGACGCTCAAGTAATCATGTCGATAATGAAAGAAGTCGGCATCACGGACTACGAGCCGCGCGTTGTCAACCAGCTCTTGGAGTTTACCTACCGATACGTGACTTCTATTCTTGATGATGCTAGAGTTTTCGCGGGGCACGCGAAGAAAAAGAACATAGATATTGACGATGTCCGGTTAGCGGTACAGATGCAGTTGGATAAGTCGTTCACGAGCCCGCCGCCGCGGGAAGTGCTGCTCGAGATTGCCAGAGTGAAGAACGTCAACCCTCTGCCTTTGATCAAGCCACACTGTGGTTTGAGGTTGCCACCTGACCGGTGAGTTTAATTCATTGTTTTATTGTTTTACAATAAAAGGTGAGCTTCGAACCAATTCTATGTTATATTTGAGTACATTTTTTTTACTTTGGAAATTCTGAATGCCACCTTTGCAAGGAGTTGTGTCTTATGTTGTTGGCCCATATTACTGGCATTCTCCCTCTCTTTTGTTGGCCTTCCCTATGGTGCCATTCTGTTACTGACTTGCACCATTTATATTTACGTCTTATGGTGTAGCCTGCTCATTTTTACTTGAGACACCTGATCTAAAGCATTATCTCAAAAACTTTATTCATCTCACAACTGTAGTTCTTAATTGGTCTGATCTTGTTGTCAGACATGCTCCATTTTTTTGCTCTTTGATAGTTCGTAAGTTTGTTGTTGTTGGAAAGTGATAGAGGCCAAGGTTGACATCCATACATTAGAATGGGCAATATGCATACATTTAATAGCTTAACCATCTGATTACCCTGAAAATGCTAAACGTGGCACTGGATTTTTGAATTCATGTGCTCTGCCTACCCCTCTTGGGAATACAGGCGTGAGAATATGTATGTGTGTATGTTAATAGCTTGCTTTTCGTTGCCATGTGTAGTTTCTTGTCTTTCATAACTTTATTCATGCTCCTATACTTCTTTCAGTCATTTGCTATTCGTCTTTTGATTTATTTCTGTAAATTTCCTCCAGTTGACATCATTTGGCCTTGATAAATATATTCATTTGTGTAGTCAATTGTTGTGTTAATTGAGACTCAATTAAAATAACAATGTAACTTTTCCTGTTCATTATTAAGTTCTACTTGAAAATGTGTCAATGTAGTTATAGGATACAACATAACATTCCAGAAGCAAAACTCGTCTATTTCCAGACTACCCACAAGTTTAATTCTTAATCATTACAAAAGTCATCTTATTACATAGTACAGTAGTGTTACAGTAGTATTACAGAGTAGTATTATATAGGTAATAGGAAATTGCCTTGTACCATCTAGTATACCTACCTGGAATCAATTCAGTTGACCCACTATTCCATTTCTTCCAAAGAAAAACTTTATTATGCTTATTTTAACAATGTTCTGTGGTAGGTCAGAAATCGGTGCATCTAAGACAGTGGGTCTTAGCCTTTGTAAAGTCCTGGGTGACTTGGCCTCGTTTTTACTTTTACCACCAAATATCCAACTACATTGAAAATTGGACTTTATATTTCAGTTCAGCAGTTGCTGTGTATTGGTTAACACATTCACAACCAAGCCTAAAATCAAAACATCTGCATGGAACTGAGTAGTCTATAGCTAGTACAAAATGAACCCGGCTACCGGGTTCTCTGTATCTCGCGAACATTATGAAGAACCCAGGAGCCAGATCCTTGGTTCTGAATGTGTTAACAGGTTTCAGAACCATCTGTTAAGAATCAATCATTTGAGAGATTGTGAACCATTCAAAGACTTACAAAATATCACATAGTTTTTTGTTTAACCTCTTGGGGTTCAAAGTGATAATACTAGGACAAAATCAGTTTGCAGTGAAAGCCCAAGTATTTTAATAGAGACTTGGAGCAATGGCCCACTGTGATAGTACTAGAACAAAATATTTCCCGTCATCTACCGCGTTTGAATTACACGCTACGTCATGTATTACTTGACGTTTAGTCTCAGATATATATGGCGTTGGGGCAGCACTGCTTTCAAGGAGCGGGAAAGTTTTACTTCGGTCTACTGTCATTAAACGTCGAGGCGATGGCGCGTAAAACGATAGGTGGTTAGTTTAACTTATAGAAATCTATGAAATCTTTATGTTAAATTAACGAGATTTTGTTTCTTTTTCAAGGTAAAGGGCCGAATTGAGATTGAACACAATTATTTTACCGTAATTTCGTGAATGACAGAATGTTTTTTTAGTGACATTTATTTCGTACTAATACTAGTACGCTAGGCATTTATACAGTTTGTTATTTTATTTTTTTCTTATTTATTACTGACCTTTTTTCTTATATTTTAAATATTTTTCGTCATGTTTCTTCTAGGTCTAGGATTACACAGTTCTTATGTTACAGATTTAAAAGATAGTAAAGTATTTGAGATACTTCAACAATCTAATTTCTAAAAAAACGAGTAAGATTGTTAGCATTTGCAAGATTTATTTGCAATTTTTGAGATTTTACTAGACTATAGTGGTCCATTTAATGATTAAGGCCATGAAAAGAGACTGAACTAGTCCCAAATATTATTTTTCAGTCACTTTAAAGAAGATTTTTTTTGGTTCATTTTTAATTTTTTAATTATAGACTCCATTATGATGACTAAAACCAGATAATTAACATTCGGTAATGTCATTGACAGTATTATTTCATTGATTTTAGTTATCTCATGGGTTTATATTTCCATTTTCTATGGCATTTCTAAGACTGGCTCTGTGCCTTTTAGTATACGTAGCGACCCAATGGGTGCTATTCTAGTCGCATACAAACCATTGTCATAAAATCGATTGTCATAACACTTTAACCATAAAGTTGAAACTCATAAATTTTTTTTGGCATAAAGTGTACTATTGTCATAATGTTCCCTGTCATAATTATTTTTAGTCATAAATGGTTTTACCATAAAGACGAATGACATAATTTTGAATTGTCATAAAATGTATGGTCATAATTATTTTCAGTCATAGTTATGGCTGTCATACATTTAACCAGCCATAACATTGATGATTAATGACCAAAAAATAGGTTAAGTTAGGTTAGAACTGTGATCTCGCATGAACCGAATCGCGGCCAAAAAAGTTAGTTCGGTTTGGTTAGAATTGTGACCTCGCGTGAACCGAATCGCGGCCAAAAAAGTAGGTTAGGTTAGGTTAGAATTGTGACCTCACATGAACCGAATCGCGGCCAAAAACGTAGGTTAAGTTAGGCTAGTTTATGCAAATTATTATGCGCAAAATAAATATGGCGAATCGTACATTATGCTTCGCATGTTTTATGCACAACCAGTTTATGAGTTTATACTGTATGCCCATTATAAAGTATGCGTATATTGTTTTATGCGAATCAAATGTATGCCATAAAACATTATGCTTAAAAATTTATGGCTTACTTCAGTTATGCTTAATGATGATTATGACAAAAATATGTATGCTTATAAAATGTATGACTTCAAACTTTATGCAACCCGATATGGACCCCGACCCAATGTGATACATAAAGAACAAAATATTTTTTAGTTTTTTTTCTCTCTCTGGCAAGCCTAAAACTATAATGAAGTACCCTTAAATTATAACACGTATATTCGTTGTGGTTGCCAAGATATGAACAATTTTTGTTCTGGGCCTTCAGTGCTTCACTTATTTTGTCCTAGTAGTAAGACACTGGGTCTTTACCTCTTTAAAGTTGGGTCGCAGGAGGTTAAACAAAATAACATTGTCTAAAGAAAGTAAAATATTAAATCAAGGAAAAAAATTGAAAAGGGATACCAATAGTCTGAATTGCTATAAATTCTACATTCACTTTTCTTAGGGCTTATTTTTCTGTCAGAGAATTTATTTTATTTATTATTTTGTTAGCCAGCCTTAAGTAATCTGTTTGAACTAATGTGCTATTATGGTTGCATGCTGTGTTTACGCTAATATGTAAATCAAATGGTCAACTCTAATTGATAGAGTAACATGAGGTAATACATCAAAGTCACATATTATGCTTGCGGTAAACAAATCACGGAAAAGGACAAACTATTTATTATGTGTATGTATAAGGTATTTGTTTTTGAGTACAGCTAAACTGACCAACACTAATTGCTTTGGTATTTTTAGCACCATGTACCCAATTGCTCTGCCTACCCCTTATGGGAATACAGGCGTGAGAATATGTATGTATGTATGTATGTACCCAAAATGTTCTGATAACATCCTATACTCAAACATTACTCATCCTACAAGAGTATGATTTCCACCTAACATATTCTTAAATCATTCTCTATTCCTTTCCAGTTACTGCCTCTCAGCCTGCAACTACCGTCTCCGGCCAGCGTTTAAGAAGGTGGCCAGCAAGCCCGCTGTGCCCACCACCCCGACCATCAAGACTGTGACCTCTTCCAAGGCCTCCTCGAGCCAGCAGAACGTGGTTGTGAAACGGCCTCCGGGGGCCATCGTGAATGTCACCACATCAAAGCCCAGTGTTGTGCCAAAACCCGTGCTCAAGTTTTCTTCTAGTAGTAAGGTGAGTGAGTTAAAGGGATTTTGATGCTACTCTTATCATGGATTTGTAAAGATTGCAACTTTAATCAAAATTAGAGAACTGGATTTTAAATTGATCATGTCTGTATTGATAAATACATACATACACACATATTCTCACGCCTGTATTCCCAAGAGGGGTATGGAGAGCACATGAATTCAAAAATCCAGTGCCACATTTAGCAATTTCAGAGTAACCAGATGGTTAAACGCGATATTACAGTGACAGGTTGCTAGCCCATCGCCACTTCCCACAATACACTAACCCTTTCCCAGAGTCGACTCTTACGACACCCACGGGAAGAAAGGGGGAGATGCTATTCTAACCCGGCACCACACGGGGAAAAAAACGAATGTGACTCGAAATTAAAGCTGAAATCTACATACATGTATATCACGTCTGTATCTGTATTCACAATTAGGGTAGGGTAAATAAATGAAACGTTACATAGTCACAACCGTTACTATTTCATATGTTTTAATGTCATAAAAAAACAATGATTGGCGTCTTAAATCGAGTTAAGCTCGACATGTTTCAAGCCAATACGTAGCCTCTCAGAACTTCTCTCGGAACTTAGAATTGAATTTAAGACTTGTTTTATCCTTATTTTTCAGGATGAGTCAGTCTCACAGTAGTCTCATATTCATCATTGACTTTTGCATCTTTAGTATGACCAATGTATCTTGTTCCTCAGGTGGTGGCCAAGCCGGCGGTGCGCGTGACGGCGGGCCCGTCGGCGCAGCCCGTCAAGATGGAGGCCGACGAGCCGCAGGGGCACAAGCGGAAGCGCGAGGACGACGACTACGACTTGTAGGTGCGGAGAGGGCGCTACGGTCGGCCCTTAGGGATGTCACGAATATTCGCGGTTGCATTCGCAAAATCTAGTTAGGCCCTGTGCAGACGACAGACTATCCGCGACGGACTTTTTAGTCTGTGAAAATAGAACCTATGGAATTATATGGAGTAACGCAGACGACGCGCAAAAAGTCCGGCGCCCAATTCATACAATCCATGCAGACTTTTTGTGCGTTAGTCTGTCGTCTACGCTCCCCCTTAAAGTCAACAAGGATGCAGTGACTGCGGTGCTCTTTTTCAAAAAGTCCCGTGGATCCTGAGACCTATCTCGATATGGCCCGCGACCCAAATTTGGTCGCGACCTGAGGTTAAGAAACGATGGCATAATGCGAGTGTTCGCATCATTTTTAACATTCGCAATTGTGCTTTTCCTTTTTTCGAATTGATAGCTCAATACGATTCTAACAGTTAAAAAAAACCATTTGGTTACTTTTTTCATACACGGGTTTAGAGTTTAGGTCATGAAATGGAATCATAACATTAGTATGATAAATTTCGTTTTGTATCGGAAGTGCTCATGGTTCTCTGTATGAAGCCCAATTTTTGTTCATATTAAAAAAAAAACGAAATGGACAACTTTTTATAAAAGATCCATGAATTAGTGCACTGTCCCTTCAGTATGGTGATTTAAAACTGTCATCATACAGTGCTACAATAAGCAGAAAACAAAAAGGAATAATGCTTTACTTATGTTTTCTAGCTCTCGCAAAGAAATTACCATCCTTATTTACTTTCTATCTAGTTTTTGTTGTACCTTTTTTTGTATTTGGAAAAAATAGTAATGATTTAATAGTTTTAAGTGATAATAAATAAGATAGTTCATAATAGCTTGTAATGTTTATAAATACAATGATTTTTCTCAAGCCTACTTTTATTTCGATACTCATGGCAGGTAGAAATCGTTATTAAGAACCATAGAGGACAGAACCTATAGAGTACTAATGTCATTGAATTTGTTCGAAGACGATTCCGCCAAAGCTTGGCGGCGTTCGCTGTGCTCTTATTGGGCGGCCCAAGATCGCGCGTAACGCAGTGGCTTTTTCCTCTATGGTTATTGGCTCTTTACAGTTTCTGTGACAGTTTGTAAGGTGTAATAAACTGACGGTTTGCGGAACTGGGTGGCCATCATTGTTTCTCTAGTTGGTCTGTCCTCTATGTTAACGGCAACGAACATCCTTTGAAAAAAAACCCTCTTTGGATGGATCGGCCCGTACCCAGTGTCATTTGCCCGTTACAAAACCAAAACATCGTCCACATTTATCACAACCACATTGCGGGAGTACGTACAATGTTTGGGTGTACGGACTTTTTGTTTCGGAGAATTGAACGGATAACTGATCGTAACATTTGTACGCGTAACAAATTCCGTCCACACTATCAATACAAACTCCCGGCTCTGTCACGGTCACGGTGTTCGGTCCGGCGAAATGTCACTAATTTGGACCCGCCTCTAGTCGCTTACGTTACGACATCCACGGAGAGAAATGGAGAGGCGTTCTATCCCGACACAGCACAGAAAATTAAAACATACATATTCTCACGCCTGTATTCCCAAGAGGACGGTAGTCAGCGCACGTGAATTCAAAAATCCAGTGCCACGGTTAGCAATTTCAGGGTAATCAGATGGTTAAAACGTGATATTCCAGTGACAGGTTGCTAGCCCATCGCCCACAATACACTAACCCTTTCCCAGAGTCGATCTCGTACGACACCCACGGGAAGACAGGGGGAGGTGCTATTCTAACCCGGCACCACATAGGAAATAAAAACAACACTTTAAAAACTGTAAACAATCTATTGATTTCATAAAATAAAATATCAATCTCCAATACACTTACGCTTACATGATTAACACTGTAACACTACTACACTCCGTATTCAGACTTATTTCTTCTCGTACTTGTAGAAACCTTCTCCGGTCTTCACTCCGAGTTTGCCTTCGGCTACCAGCTTGTTCAGGGCTGGGATAGGGTTGAAGAGAGGCTCGTTAGGGTAGTTCTTGTGCCAACCGTCGAGGATAAACTTATTGGTGTCCAGACCGACGTAGTCTGCGAGCTCCAAGGGACCCATGGGGTACCCGGCACCGAGTTTCATGGCGATATCGATGTCACGGGCTGACGCGTCGCCTGCGAAGTAAAATTATGAAATTAGGACTAGTGGATATTAAACTTAGAGCAGTGTTTTTCAGGGGTTTTAAGATTTAGTACAAAATAAACTAGTATGGATTGTTGTTCCAACTAAGCATATTGTTCGGCATACACCTTGAAGCGATTTTAGAGAGAAAGAAAATCCAAAATCGTGTCAAGTTGTATGTCGAGGGTCGAAAGTCTTTTTCACCTACTAAAGCCGTGTTTATATTTGGCTGTCGTGATCTGTTGTGTTGTGATCTGTCGTGACGCCGACCGTTTACATTTGTCTGTCGTGTTGTGACGCCTAGACCAGTGTTGCCATCTTTGTAGTTTAAAACTAGCAAGTTTTGGGATAATTTCAGCAACTTTTTTTCCATATATTTAGCTATTTTTGGATGATTTTTTCTCCAATTTAGCAATACTTTATTGTAAATAATTTTTAATCCTCGTACGTATTCAATAAGTACCTCTTTTTCTATATCGTGCAGCTCTGACGCGTCACAACACAACAGATACCCCGTTCACACTTACGAGGTTGTTTCATTTTTTCTCCTATCTCTTCCCAAATAGTTGATCTAATAGCCTGGTCCTTATATTCTTTACGTCTTGGGTTGTAAATTATTTCGTGAACCAAATGTGAACGCGGCGAAATGTGAACGCGGCGTCACCAATCTGTCGCTGATCGGGATCGCTTCTGTCGCGACACATCACGACAGATCACAACAGATCGCATCTTATAAGTGTGAACGCTACAGAACAAAATGTATGAAACCGATACCCTTCTGACGCGTCACGACAGATCACGACAGCCTAATGTAAACGCGGCGTAAGAGGGTAACATGAATAAGGTTAAAACACTGACTTCAAGTAATGCAAAAAAGCGCCACCTATCGTCGCGTAGGGTGAATATCAACATTGCAAGTTTTAGTAAGTTTTGGTGGCGGATTGTTTTTGTACATTTTAACAGAAATAAAGTGATAATACTAAATAATTAAGTAAATAGTTTATGAACAAAGTGGTAATACTAAATAGTATTATTTTTGTTAAAATATATAAAAATAAAACCGGCCAAGTGCGAGCCGGACTCGCGCACGAAGGGTTCCGTACCAAAAACTGCAAAAAAACAGAATTTTCGTATGGGAGCCCCCCTTAAATATTAATTTTATTTTAATTTTATTAATAATTTTTAAAGTAAATATTTAATTAAATATTATGTGAGCATTTCAAGTATTTAACTGTTACAATTATTTAAATAGACCCAAAACAGCAAAAAAAAAAAAATCACGTTTTTTGTATGGGAGCCCCCCTTAAATACTAATTTTATTTAAATTTAATTATTTATTTTTAAAGGAGATATTTAATGAAACATTTTGTGAGCATTTCAAGTATTTACCTGTTACAGTTATTTAAATAGACCCAAAACAGCAAAAAAAAACACATTATTTCTATAGGAGCCCCCCTTAATTATTATTATTATTTTAATTTTAGTATTTGTTGTTATAGCCGCAACAAAAATACATCATCTGTGAAAATTTCAACTCTCTAGCTCTTACGGTTCGTGAGATACAGCCTGGTGACAGACGGACGGAGAGACAGACAGCGAAGTCTCAGTAATAGGGTCCCGTTTTTACCCTTTGGGTACGGAACCCTAAAAATGTGCTACCAAAACTTATTAAAATTTGCGATGGTGATGTCATCCAGTAGTAGAAATTCTACAACAAACGTAATTGTAAAATTTTCTAAATCGCGCTATAGAAGTTTCAAAGATCGAGTGCCTAAATACAACTTTCTATTTCCTCTGTAGATTTCGATTCCCATTCATAACATCTGCTTGGAGAGAGATCATATTACTGACCTCTTTCATACAGCCGGATAGCCTCCGCAATGTAAGGCACCAGCAGCCGGTTGACCACGAAGCCCGGAGTGTCCTTGCAGGTGATGCAGGTCTTCCCCACAGCCTTACCCCAGGCCATCATGGTCTGGTAGGTCTGGTCGGAGGTCTCGGCCCCCCGGACCACCTCTAGGAGACGCATCACCGGCACTGGGTTGAAGAAGTGGAGACCTCCGAATCTGGAAGATTAAAAAAAAAACCGACTTCAAATTAGCAATATTTTGAAAGTGTTCTGTTTACTGAATGTAAAATCTTGACTTCATCAACAAATTACCGAAAACGCAGTACATCTCCATATAAAATTTGAAGAGTTCCCTCGATTTCTCCAAGATTCCATCATCAGATCCTGGTTTCGTGCCAATGGGACCAATTTCGAGTTATACCCTTTCGATTAAAAAAAAATTTTTGAAAATCGGTCCACGGGTTTTCGAGATATCGAGTAACATACACACAAAAAAAAAAAAAAAAATTAGGTCGAATTGAGAACCTCCTCCTTTTTGAAGTCGGTTAAAAAAAGGAAATTTAGTGTCCCATATTATGTTGTTTTAACACATTCACGACCAAGCCTAAAGTCAAAACATCTGCGCGGAACTGAGTAGTCTATAGCTAGTACAAAATGAACCCGGCTACCGGGTTCTCTGTATATCGTGAATGTTTTGAAGAATGTGTTAATCAACTGGAATTGCTAATCAGACATAAGACTCATAAAGAAACAGAATAATGGTGTTGTATCACTTGCTGAACAATGTTCAATAGGATGGGGACTTAATTGAAGAATATTATGAATAATTTCTTTTTCTAAAGTAAATTGTTAACAGATTGTTTTTGGCATCTTCTGACATCTCTAGTTAGACAGTCACAGGTATAATCTATCTCGCGCGTATCTCTACTCGCGCCCTGTCGTGCAAAGCCGGCTGTTCGCGAGGCTGAAACTCGATTTAATCCAGAGGTTCCCAAACTAATTTTGTCTACTGCCCACATTGAGAATAAATTATTTTTTAGTGCCCTCCTTTTTTACCTACTGAAAAACCACTATAACATACAACCCTCCCATTTTTTTCTGAGTCTCTTACCCCTTTAAGGCTGCAGCGCCCACAGGGGGGCGTTATCGCCCACTTTGGGAATTTTAATTTCGAAAACTAAAAATTTTAAGAATTAAATTTTAATCCATAAATCACAGACATCAGCTAGTTTTACTCAAGTTCTGAAATACAATTTACCTGTCTTTCCTCTTGACAACTGAAGAAATCTCATTGATGGAGAGTGAGGAGGTGTTGGATGCGAATATGGTGTGATCTGGGGCAGCCTGTAAAATTCAATATTTCTTCTTTATTATTTAAAAATATTTTCCGCCACATGTGTCCCGGTTTAGAATCACACCCTTCCATGGTTGTTATAACAAGTAACTAATGAAGCTTTTGGTGACTATTATATCGCTACTAAACCAAAAATTGTTCAAAAAGTGTAGTGACTTTGTAACATTAGAGTCATGTTTTTTTATCGTTTTATGTTTTTTGCTTATCCCGTTTGGAATTATAGTGTGATATTTATTAATATTGATTCATTACCCTTCATATGTGAGTAGTGAAAAATATATTGTATTCCAATCTCTCTTGTTTTCATATCTATAAATCATGAAGATTAAAAGATAAATACAAAAGATATCCATAAATAGAGCATGGATCTGTATCTAACGGGGTTAAAATACTTTACACAGGCCAATTGGCTATTAGGGGTGGGGGTCTAAAAATCCCAATTTTGTGCGACGCAATTTAAGGATGGCCCCTGTGGAACATTGGGTAGTTATTAAATAAAACCATTACCCCATCAAGTTGTTTGAACAGCTTATGCTTCACATCCATATTCTCCACAATGGCCTCCACAACCAAATCTGACGACTTCGAAGCCTCCACAGGATCCGTGGCAGTCTTGATCCTACCCAGAGACTCCTTGACAAACTTCTCGCCTTCCGCTGGGTTGTCTTTGTAGACTTTCTTGGCAACACGGCCAAGGTTGTTGCCAATAGACTTCTGAGCCTTGGCTAGGACATCGGAGCTGACATCTACAAGGGTCACATTTTGACCGGCTGAGGCAGCTACCTGAGAAATAAATAAAACATAATTATTGATGGGCCGAAGTGTTTTGTAGCTTGGGTAATGTTTTTTACGAGTTTCAGGACTGTAACTACGCCGAAACAAAAGCAATGTATGTTTCAATGAATATGTGGGTATCTATGAGAAGTTTTATTATCTTTTGAATGAACTGTTCGGTAATAGTATGTATTGACAAATAAACAGTAAGATACATACAACACGATCCATGCGTGGTTTACAAAGTTATTGAACAAAATTGTGAGTGACTATGAATAGTATAAATTACCTGCGCTATGCCGGAACCCATGAGACCGCCTCCGATGACGGTCAAGTTCTTCACCGTGTTTTGAACAGCCGAAGAACTTGAAAAGTTCCGCGCGATCATGCCGAATTGAATCATTTTTATAATTTTAATGTAAAGTACGTTGTATAAACAGAAATATTAATAAATTAATGAAAAAAGTTAGTTCCAAAGTTCAACCCAATTGGATACGAACACGATACGAATCCGACAGCGACACAGCAAGTGGCTGTATGGTATGTTCAGAAAGTTTTACTCGTTCTTTATTAATGTCATTGTTAAAACTAGATCAATAAATAAACTTTTGGGACGAATTGAAAGACATTTTTTGCTTCTATCACTTCAACAAAATATTTATTTATTTTTCTACTATGATATAACGCAAATATTCAAAACTCTGTAGTAGTAAACACATTAAATTTGTATACAAAGTATAGCTTTTGAACATTGCTGTCAGTCTATTGTCAGCATGACAGATACGTTACGTCGCACGCTTATGCTGTAAAATGCTGTTTAACTTTTGGGGAAAATTATTTTAATTTTCAAGTAGTACTTATCAGCAAAACCTTATTTTTCTATGAAATTAAAAGGCATTTTAAATTTTTTTATAGTCAAAAATGCTTTTCTGATATGCTGCGAATGATTTGTTTGTCAATGGACTCAGCTGTTCAATAGTTCGAAAAGTGAAATGGAATGTAATGGAATTAGCAACTTTAGTGCAAATAAGAAATAAAGAAATCAAATCGTATTTGTGTTTAGTTCTGTTTCTTCTGCTGTTTTTATCTAGTTTTATTATATAAGGTGTTTAAAAAATGTGCGTGTTAATCCCCATGTCGCCGCAGCGATGCTTTTATGGCAGGTAGGTGGTTGTTATCATTAAATATAGCCCGCGGTATCTCGTTTGAGCGGTGTTATCGTGTCGGACTTCAGACTCGTCGGCTTTCTATTCTTACCGGTATCAGCGGGTTTTGACTTAATTAACGTTCGTGCAAGCGACGCAGTCGACGCACAGACCCACGCGTCAGTTTCGCCGGCATTCCCTCGCAGCTAACATCAACATGAACAAGTTATCTGTAATTAAGCGAGCTTTTTCAAGCTCGACATCGCTGAATGCGGTTAAAACGGTGACTGTTGTTGGTGGAGGATTAATGGGATCCGGTATTGCGCAGGTAAGTTATTCAAAATCAAAAGTTGTGTTAAATAATAAATAATGCACATAATTTACCTACTGCTTGACAGGAAAACAATTGCAGTGACCGGTTACATACTTGTTTACCAAATGAGACTTGGAATTTGAAATATTTGCATCCATTTATCACACTACATCTTTTACCACACTAAAATTGATTTGTATAATTGTATACTTAAGGATATAAGTTTGACTGTACATTTGTATATTTTTATTTCTAAATTTGTTTTTAATTATATTGTAACTAGTAACCTATCAGTCTATGTTACTCAGGGATTATTATTACACAGCACTGTGACTCGCGTGGAACAAGCTAGCTGGACAAAAACAAAATTGACTTATCTAGAAATCCTTAATAAGGTATTTACTATATTAGTTGGTGATAGCATTGGCAGGTATTGTTTTGTCGTAGATCATTTTCAACACGACTAATAAGGGTAAATGTATAGAATAACTACGTTCAGTGCCTTAATTTAGTTGCATTTTAGCTTCTATTGCGATTAAGTGTCATTGCCAGATTTCACAAGTTTCGCTTAATTTTTGTGATGGATTCTACTATTAAGGGTAAGTACTATATTATAGGTCACTTTTTTAATATATTATTCTCCTTTTACTCGAAAAAAAATGTCGATAACTTATAATTTTACGAAATAATGACCACAATTTGGCATTCATTGGACTGTAACTAAAAACCCCCCCTTCACCCCGACTTGATTTTTTTTACGGAGTAGCTACATCTATTTAGGTTATGATAAATGTTATTCATTTTTGCTCCTTTTTTGCCCAACTTACTTTTATTAATTTTTTTCAGAAAGGAGTCGTACAGTTTCAAAATTATTATTTTTTTGAAAATTGGACCAAACATTCAAAAAATGAGCAAAATGGTACACAATTCGCTTATGTTTTCAAAATACAACATTTAAGCGGTATAATGGTGTAGTCTGTTAAATATATAAATACCGTGATTTCCCGATTTTCCATGAAACTTACAGAAATATGGGAGAATTCACGAAGAAACCGAGAACGCTTCTTAGCGAACAATATGTAGTGGTTTCAAGGTGACTTGACATTAAATGTTTTTTGTGATCAAGTTGAAGAATGCTGTAGCACGAAAGAACATGAACTGGGCTCTGGGCGACCGACTACAGCCTTCGATAATGCGAGTTCAAAACTTCCAAAACGTTCGTAGATGTGTTGAAGATTTGATCATGTCACGAACACCTAAAGAACTGTTAGTCGCTGCTGAAATATCATCTAGGTTGTCTGGAAAATGAAACGTCGATAAATAAATTAAAGAAGTAAGTGAGACTGAAAAAGTTAGTGGCCGACATCTACTGTCCCGAGAGTGCAGTAATCAGATGCAGCAAAGGTGTCTGACAAGTGATAAAGAAACTTTGGAAAACGTCAGCTTACCTAGGTTTCATTCGGATTAGTTAAGTTTTGATTTATAGATTACTTACATGTAATTAATTTCACTAAAGTTGCATTTTTCTTATTTTTAATATAATAATCTCGTAAATTATCGCATTTTTATCTTTAAATAGAATAAATCCTATGAAGAAAAGAGAAAACTTACTATATTACTCATTTAAACCTGGGAAATCACTATTAACAACTAAGAACAAGTACCAACTTAAACTGACCTCGATCCCAATAGTACAAGTAGGTGACAAGAGATCAGGTTATGTCGGTGGGCTTTTACATAAGAAGTATAACTAAAATTGTAATTTTTCTCACATTATATGATAAACCATATCAAAATGCTACATTTAACTTAATTCAAAGAGCTCAAATAATTTTGTCCAGCTAGCTTGTTCTACACGGATCACTGTGCACAGGGAGCATTAACTCAAATATCGCCAATAAAGGCAATAAAAGTAAAAAAACTAATGTCAACCAGACTGCAAGATTAATTACTATCTTTGCAACACTACATGGACTAAAATTTAGTCACTAAATGATACTTATATTTCAAAGAACCTAACATCTCAATTTACAAAGTCTTGCCAACTAAACAACCACTTTCCAAGCATCAGCCTCAGCTTAAAAACATCAAAACTTAAACAGAAAAAATGTTACTAAAACATCCTTGAAGGTTGCAGCTCAGGCCGGCCAGAACGTGACTATCGTGGACCTCCAGCCCGAACTGCTGGCCAAAGCCCAGAAGTCTATCCAGAGTAACCTGACCAGAGTTGCCAAGAAGGTCCACAAGGATGACACCGCTAAAGTCGAGGCTTTCGTTAATGACTCCTTCAACAGGATTAAGGTTGGTACCTCAATATTGGTGTCTCTTTCTACCGTCACCTGCTTACTGTAAGACGTTCCATGAGGTCTCGCTGATAGTGCGTACTTAAAATAAGGAGTGCACCTTCTCTGATACCTGTCCCAATGTTCAATCTACCAACAGTGTTCAACCTACCTTACTGCGTGCTTATGCGTGTTTTTCACTAGAGTTTCTCATATATTATCGGTTGCTCTGTTACACTAGAAGGATAGAAGTAATATGGGCCCATAACCTTAATTTTTTTTTACATCCATACAATCACGTCTATGTTCCCAAATGGGATAGGCAGAGCACATGAAACATGTCATAGACAAAATCAGGATTATGACAATTTCATGGTTTACATTCACAGCCACTTCTAGGTTAATTTTAGGTTTGAAAACAGATGGAAGAGGTAGGTAGTATAATAGTGACAAGTTCCTAATTTTATCCTAACCTAACCACCATTTTGTTTATTCAAGGTGTCAACCAAGATTGAGGATGGAGTTAACGCAGATCTGATTGTGGAAGCCATTGTGGAGAAGTTGGATGTCAAACAGGAGCTCTTCAACAAACTGGATGCGGTAAGACATACATACATCATGCCTGTATTCCAGGGGTAGGCTGTGCACACGAAACGCTACATAGGCGAAACCGTGACTATTTAGAATTGTATTAAAACGCACTGGCTTTTTGATATAAAACAATAGTATAAAAGTATAATCCCTCAAAGTCAAAAACTATGGATAACATAGAATCTGTAAAAACATAAATGCGTCTAAAAAAAGGTGTGCAATCTTCTACAGTGACTATTTCATTTGATGAAGAGCGACCCAGTCACCGCGCGACCGGTTACCGAGTAACCGATCACTAATTGGCGTGCGCGATTGACGTACGTTTTAGTCTTACGTTGTTAGTTTCCATACCTATTTTGAAATCGATTGATCAGGTTTTTGCAAAAGCAAAAGGTTTCAACTGCTGTTCTTCAGATTTAGGATGGTGTGGTGTGATAAATAGATGTAAATGTATATATAAACATAGCACAATATAAATATCACGTGTACAGACGTGTAAACAGGGTAGGCAGAGCACAAGAAACGTCAGATAGACAGCCATGACTTTCACGTTACGTAGCCATAATTTTGGGTTTATACATACATACATACATATTCTCACGCTTGTATTCCCAAGAGGGGTAGCCAGAGCACATGAATTCAAAAATCCAGTGCCACGTTTATCAATTTCAGGGTAAACAGCTGGTTAAACGTGATATTGCAGTGACAGGTTGCTAGCCCATCGCCCACAGTACACTAATCCTTTCCTAGAGTCGACTGTTACGACACCCACGGGAAGAATGGGGGAGGTGCTATTCAAACCCGGCACCACACGGGGATTTGGGTTTATAGGCAGATAAAATGGGTAGGTATACAATACAAACAACCACGTAAGAAATGGAGAAGTGGAATTTGCAAACCTGACACCAGCGCGCGAAAACGACCATTCAGTCTGTTAATGTATTTCGTTCCACTTGGTTACAAGTGTTACAACTTCCAACCTTGGTGAAGACGTTATTTCGTTCTGTTATTTGCTATTTATTTAAATTGGCCGTAACTGTAGCTAATCGACATAATTATAAAAGTAATTAATAGTTTATTGCTGTCTTATACTTACTGTGTACCTTTAGTTGTAGAAAAATTCTATGCCCTTGTAGCCATGTAGGGCCCATATCATTACTAGCTAACTAGACATAGTTGCAACTACTAAATGTGTATGAATTAATAAGTATATAGAACTAGCTTTTGCCCGCGGCTCCGCTCGCGTTAAATTCGGGGTATCACAGAAGATATAGTACACATACCAATTTATAGCTTTCTACATTGAAAACTTCCACCCCTCACTTTAGGGAAATGGGGGGTTTTGAAGAGACAAAAAGTAGCCTATGTCACTCTCCATGCCCTAAACTATCTCTACCTAAAAAATCACGTCAATCTATCGCTCCGTTTGGCCGTGAAAGACGGACAAACAAACAAACAAACACACTTTCACATTTATCCGTACCAATATATAAATGTGAAAGTGTGTTTGTTTGTTTGTTTGTTTGTTTGTTTGTTTGTCCGTCTTTCACGGCTAAACGGAGCGATGGATTGACGTGATTTTTTAGGTAGAGATAGTTTAGGGCACGGAGAGTGACATAGGCTACTTTTTATCCCGGAAAAAATTGATGTTCCCGAGGGAAAACAAAAATATAGTTTGCTTAATAGATCGAAATCGATCGATGATAGATCGATATCAATCGATAACCGATCGATAGATGATAGATCGATGGCGCCGTGTGTCGTTTGAAACGAGAAGTTTTCTTATAGTTGTGCTTTATACCGCAATATACCTAACCGAGTTCCACGCGGGCGGAGCCGCGGGCGGAAAGCTAGTATACATATAATCCTGAAGTTTATGTTATGTTTTATTTATGATGTACTACTGTGGGTGCAAAAACATCAAATATTTTATACACTGAACCCTTCATAATGCACTTGCATTTTTTGGAGACACGGAACCCTAAAATGGTGCTGTTATTTAGGACCGAAGTCCATCCAATTATTCAATGTTTTTTGGACTTCGTACTTCGCCCACCTGCCTGAGTGTGTATGATAAGCTACACACTATAGGTAACAAAAACCCAATTTTCTAAGATTATTAATAAATCGTATCTAACAAATTTTCGGCACATGCCTTCTCTCAGTACGGGATGGTTTCGTCATTACGTATTGGGATCTTCACAGACTTTTGTCTGTGAATTGTTTCGTTGCTTGTGTGTTGGTTACTTCACTACGTTTTCTTCACCGAATACGCTGTAAAAAAAAAGGTGTGAGTCTGGGATTTGAACCCACGACCTCTGCATAAGATGCCACGGGTCAGACCGCTAGGCTACTGCTGCTTTTTTATGGTGGGTAAATTTAACTTCAGATAAATTGACGTTGTTGATTTTTAACCTTCGATTTTATTTTATTTTAGCATTTCACGGCGTAATTATTTTTATGGTTTAACAAAAACATGAGATAAAAGTTATCGTAAATCGAGGTTTCGTCTTTAGTCGTGGTTGAATCGTTAATTCCTATCCTTCACACATTAAAAAATATTGTTTCAATGTTATACATAGTATACAGGGTGTCCCAAAGTTATGGGACATGAAGGGGAAGTACCTTAAATAACGTAGATAGTGTATTTTGCTCAAAGAAGACTTTATCTTATTTTTAAAAGTTAGTAATTCTGTATTCATGGATTTTCTAAAAATTACTTGTTTCGTCTGGGAATCGAACCGACTAAAATGTCAAAAAAATAATCATCCTGTTTTTATGATGCCAATCGAAAGAATAGCTAAAAAATAATAACTTTGCTTAAGTAACATAGTATTTAAAAAAAAAGGAACAACCTGAAATTAATCAGTTTAATCAAATTAAAAACATACATGACACTCTCGTAGTCAATTAAGTGAGTGTTTTTGTGTAAATTAATTAATTAAATGCTCCAAATGTGATCGCTCTTGTCTTAGGCAAATCGCCAATCTCTAAATAGGTCTGCTGCCTGTTGATCCTCGGACTTTACACCATTAGATTTCTTCTTTTGGGGATACGTAAAAGACATGCTAATATGCTATACAAAAAGCGATACGAGAACGTGGGCGAGTTGCAAACAGAATTGTGCCATGTCACATGGAGTGTTCACCATAAAATGATTAAAAAATCAACTATCACCGGACTCCTTAAGAGATTGGCGATTTGCCTAAGACAAGAGGGATCACATTTGGAGCATTTAATTAATTAATTTACACAAAAACACTCACTTAATTGACTACAAGGGTTTCATGCATGTTTTTAATTTGATTAAACTGATTAATTTCACGTTGTTCCTTTCTTTTAAAATACTATGTTACTTAAGCAAAGTTATTATTTTTTAGCTATTCTTTCGATTGGCATCATAAAAACAGGATGATTATTTTTTTGACATTTTAGTCAGTTCGATTCCCAGACGAAGCAAGTAATTAAAAAAAAATCTATGAATACAGAATTACTAACTTTTAAAAATAAGATAAAGTCTTCTTTGAGCAAAATACACGATCTACGATATTTAAGGTACTTCCCCTTCATGTCCCATAACTTTGGGACACCCTGTATGGTCACCTTATGACGTAGTAATTTGTAACTTTGACTTTGTCTTATGTCGGCTCACCTTCGTTTTGAAAACATTTTTGCTAATATGAAATTTAGTCAAAGTAAATTTTTCCATAAGCAATTACTATATTGAAAAACTCCATACCTACCATAAAAAAACTCAACATTTCGCTCTTCCACATCGCCATACCATCTTTTTCATTAATATTTTTGGATGCGAACGACTACAACAATATATAATCCAAACTAAGCGATTTCAGTGTAATTTTTACACGTGATCTGTACTAATCTGTAGTTTTCTCTTCTTTTGTAGGTTTTTAATCTGTAAACAAATTAAGTTAAATTGCTACGTCCCAACAGGGCATTTAACATTTTGTTACACATCATTGTAAAATGTTATACTGCAATAAAATACTTGAATACTTGAAACCTAATTTTCAGTTCTGATAGTAACGATATTAATATTATAACTAGAAAGGTTTTATTATTTCTCACAAACAAGGAAAATGGTTTATTGAGCTCATGTGGAAGGACAAACTAAGGTTTATACATTTGAATGAAATGTCGGTATTGTTTATTAAACTAAGTACTACATCGAAATAGTTTTTGAAATGTAAGCGTACATTCATGTGTTGCCGCCTGTACTTACCGCACATGATATAAGTACTTGATAAGATACAGAAACAAACATCATGTAACATTTCAGCGGGATTAACTTTATCTGAAATAAATATATTTTCAGATATCTTGACTTAAAACTGATAGGTGTTTATAGTGTTGTGTTAGATGGTTAGATTATTAAAAAAATAACTATACTTTAGTACTTTACTTGGGGTCAATTCAACGAAATGAGAATGTAATTTAGTTTTAGACGAAGTCACTCTCCTCGCGAGTAAATCAATTTTCCTTGATGAAAAAGCGAGTAAAAGCTATTTATTTCAATGTTCCATGTATCATATACATGGTTTTTTCCAAATAAATACATAGACATCGCGCCTGTATTCCTTAATGGGGTAGGCATAACACACGAAACGCTGCACAGTCACGACGGACTGAAATGACATTGGCTGGTATAATAGCGACAGACCACAGCCTGTGGCCTAAAATATACCTTAACCTATTTCCTTAGTCGCCTCTTACAACATCCATGGAAGAAACGGAGAGGTGATATTCTAAACCCGACACCACGCGGCGAACATGGCGGAACATGGAACCCTAAAAATGGTGTTGTTATGTAGGATCAAAGTTCACCCAATCCATCAATGTTTTATGGACTTCGTCGAGTCTCCCGTGGACCCCTGTAGGTCCACCTGGACCACTTTGGGAACCGCTGGTCTAAGCTAACGCCTAGCCTTGTTAAACGTTTATATTTTCAATTCCAGCTGGCCCCTGAACACACTATCTTGGCGAGCAACACATCCTCCATCTCAATCAATGAAATCGGCGCGGGCATCAAGCGAAAGGACAGGTAACAATCAAAAATATTTGTCTGATAAGTACAGTCAGCGTCAAATAAAAATACACATTAGTACATTGTCACTGTGATTGCTGTGACAATTTCATACGAGAGTTTAAATACGACGTTAGATACACAAGGTACTAACGTG
>BHDV01043229.1:41367-59455 GCA_005406045.1 Adoxophyes honmai | reverse complement strand
GGGTGTCACCCATGCTAGCTACGCCACTGCTATATTACATATATTTGACCCTGATTGTACATATGTATTATTATAGTCCAACCATCTCATGCGCGACCTGTTCTATGTCGAGCGCACTTTGTATGGATATTGATTTCTGTACCTAACTCTTTTATAGTAATTGCCATGTATTTACGAGGAAAAAAACTTCGCCTAAGGAGAAGTCGTGGGAATGAGTTAAGATAATAATTATGAGTAAATGAGAAATATGTAAATTCGAGACATTTGAAGGTTGTAATTGTTATCAAATAGACAGTAAAGGTCAAAAAATATACAGCATATTAGTAATTCCAAATAACTTTACTCTGGTAAAACACTCAAAAAAGAATAAGTATTTTTCTTATAGTAAAGTCACCTCTGTAAAGACAAGTTTTAAGTGTTGCTAGTGTTCCCAAACGGGGTAGGCAGAACACATTAAACACTACTTAACGGAACCGTAATTATTTCACGTCTGAAACGTCTTTCGTAGCCACTTCTATCATATATCTATATTTTTTAGTTAATACACACATACATACATATTCTCACGCCTGTATTCCCAAGAGGGGTAGGCAGAGCACATGAATTCAAAAAATCCAGTGCCATTTTTTTTAGTTAAGAGGTAAATAAAAGTTTTTAATTTTGAATAACAATCCCTGATACGTCCGCCTAAGGGATACCTGCTGTACCATTTTGCTTGCATTTTTATGACATATTTTTTGTACAATAAAGATACTTGCCAATATCTGGGAACTAAACTGCCACCCCTTTCCAGGTTCGGAGGCCTCCACTTCTTCAACCCGGTGCCCATCATGCGGCTGCTAGAGGTCATCAAGGGCGACCACATCTCCGAGGAGACCTACCAGACCATGATGGCCTGGGGCAAGTCCGTGGGCAAGACTTGCATCACCTGCAAGGATACCCCTGGCTTCGTGGTCAATAGATTGCTGGGGCCGTACAGTGCTGAGGCACTGAGGATGTATGAGAGAGGTTAGTGATGGGTCTATACCCATCGCCGCTGCATCTGCTCTATAGCAGGGACGGCGAACCTTTAGATATACATGCCGTTTTTAACCGACTTCAAGAAAGGATGAGGTTCTCAATTCGGCCTGAATAGGTTCAATCCGCATTTTTATGAAATTTCAAATGAAATTATAAAAGTTTGATGTTTTTCACTTATAAAGCCATTGGAAATGGAGGTGTGTGGGGTTCAAATTCGTGAATGTCGCATGTTAATGTAAGTATTTTCTGCTACTAGCTACATCGCTTTGCGTCCATGGGAGTGCAATTTCATTCATTTAGAATTCACAGTTCACCCATTGCTTTAATTCGAATACATTTTAAATTGTCATGTCATTTGTGTCACGGACTATTCATTATAGGTACTAGTAGCGCTAAGTTAGGGCCTCCGCTAGCTGACGAGCGAATTTGCAATGTCCATACACGTTTAGTTACTAAAATGCCCGCAACTCGACTATAATACTGGCCTAGTCCGAACTAGGCGTTAGCGCTACCAGTATGGTGAATGGTCCGATGCGTGCGCCCGCGCCAGTTAGCGGTGTTCATACAATTTCTTACTAGACGGGCGTCCGTTACGGGTAGTTCGCGTCAGCTAGCGCAGGCCCTTAAGCTCCAAACGGATTGACAGCGCCTACGGGGCGGCACGGTGCGGTGGCCTGACGATATTAAAATCCTCGAATTTGTACGAAAAAGGGCACTAAAAGTGTCTCGTTCATACCATCACGCTACCGCACCGTTCCGCTTCCGCTGTCAATGCGTTTGGAACGTATACTCTGTTCATTTTATAAGATTATAAATTCGACGAAAACGAAAACTGGAAACGATTCTCTCATTACGGTTTGTTATTAGGTTTTCAACACGAAATGCATCAGTATTTGCGATCTTGCGATTACTTAAATATGTGTTAGGTTTTTTAAAATTCAAATCTTAAAATAAACGGAGTATAGAGGAATATAGATGACGATGAATCAGTTGCTTCTTACAGATAATTCAACTCGGTTGTGCGCGCGGCGCTGTGTGCGTGTGCTTGTAAAGGCACAGATTTCATTTGTATGTGTCACCGGAAAATAACACATTCCGTAAGTTACTAAATTTCCTAGGAAGATTATAATCTTTCGTAAGATTCCAAACGGGACACAAAAAATGTTTGTACGCCCACATTTTTGCAAAATTTAATATAATCTAACCTAACCTAACCTAATCTAACATAAGTAAACCCAATCTGGTCTAAACTAACATAATCAAACCTAACCTAACGTAACGTAAATTGATTATTTTACGAAAATGCGGCCGTAAATGAATACAATTTGTCTGTCGTTTGGAATCTTACGAAAGTTAATAAATATCCTGATTTTTTTTGAAAATTTATAAACTTACGGAATGTGTTTTTTTCCGGTGACATATGCAGTGCCAGTGACGTGACGAGCGCCATACAAATGAAATCTGCGTATTTACAAGCTCACGCACATTAGTGCTGCGCGCACAACTGTGAACTATCTGTACCACGGTTTGTTCAAAAATTGCAGGCGACGCGTCAAAAGAGGACATTGACATCGGCATGAAGTTAGGCGCGGGGTACCCTATGGGCCCGTTCGAGCTGGCCGACTACACAGGGCTGGACACCAACAAGTTCGTGCTCCAGGTCATGCTGGAGAAGACCGGGGACCCCGTGTTCAAGCCCATACCGCTGCTCGACAAAATGGTGGCCGAGGGGAAGCTCGGCATCAAGAGTGGGGAGGGATTCTATAAGTACAAGAAGTAATGGGTTGACGGCGAGTTTTCGGTTTTTTTTGAGGAATTGTAATTTAAATTAAAAATATGCTCGATGCTTTTTTACGATATAAAAGGCGTTACTTTTAATAACCTCATTTTTGCGAGAGCACCCAAGTGTGGCTTTGATATTTTACTTTTAAAAAAAGGACTTGCTAGCCAAATTGTCTGATATTGCGAACTAATTTTGTGATGTTTTGATATTATGACTATATAACACAAAGTCTGTTTAACAGCTGTAGGGTTTCATCGTGAAAAATGCCTTCATTAGCATAGATGTATAAACAAACAATTAATTGCGACGTATTTAAATGAAACATTTTCTGTTAAAAGTGTCGAGCATCCGGACAGTTCCTTCTAAATTATGAAAAGATTTATTTGCAGAATTGCTAGATGACAATCATACGTTTCTCTCAAATGTTCATGCTGGGCGCATATCTACATATCTTCAGTTACAAGTTGGTTTGAATACACGGATACTATATTTCTCTATATTTTATAAGTTTGTATACCTATTATAAATATTATGGTCTTACTGTGTTTATAATCAACATGAATGACAAAGTAGATAAATGACAAAAATACGCTTCAACGCAGTCTATAACATCGAATATTCAAGCTTTGTTCTTTAAGATGTATAAGTATGTACCGAATATAGTGCCTTAACCGTTATAGACTGACACATTATATTTTTGATATTTGTATTTCATTTTAATAAATTTATTTTCTTTTCAAAGCTGTTTTATTGGGTAGCAAGATAAGCCAAGAGGTAGAATCTAATATGTCCATCCTCACCGTTAGTACAATTAGCAATGTAGAATGCCCTCTTACCGCTTAACAGCATTGGCATAGTGGAATTAATTGAATTGTGACTTGCTATAATCCCTGACCGATACGACCTGCAAAGTTTCAAGAAAATATAAATATTAATAAATAATAATAATAATGACTCGTATGCGGAGGACTGGCCAGACATCACACAAGACCGAGAGTTGTGGAGGTTAAGAGGGGAGGCCTTTGCCCAGCAGTGGGATACATCTACAGGCTAAGAAAAAAAAAATAGTAAAAGTACTACGTACAAAAGGTCCACTTCCGAACAAAGTCATAGGATTTTCTAATACTTTATGCGATATATGACATTTGAAACTTCCTTGTTCGGAGAGACAAAACACTGTGAAGTTAGCCGCAATCCATTACGAAGAAATCTAATGTTGTGCATGTCATCAATCCGCGCTGGGCCGTTGTGGGAACTTCAGTCCTAACTGTCGCGCACTGATGGTGACAGTGGTGATGTAGGCCGGCCACATACATTCGGAAGTTTTCCGTTCGGAATCTCGAATCGGACTTTCCGAACGCAGTCAATCCATACAAAATCAATGGACCGCCATACACATTCGGATAAATTCTGTTCGGAATTCCGAACGGAAAGCTTGCGAATGTGTGTGGCGGTCCATAGATTTTGTATGGATTGACTGCGTTCGATTTTCCGATTCGGGATTCCGAATCAGAAAAAATCCGTATGTATGTGGCCGGCCTTAATGGCCTAACTGAGAAGACAGTAACGACAGTATTGAGTTTGAACCACGTACTGTTAGGTTATTTTATGACAGACTATACTATTTAAGCCGAACCTAATTTCTGAGGCAGATCAACAATAGCGCCATTTAGAATTTGCACCTTTACGGGACAGCGACATCTAGTGCTATAGATGTTAAACTTAAATACGTAAAGGTACCATCGAACCAATTGATTCCAGACCCACCATAGAACCTATTCACAGTGAACGTCATTGTGACATTGCATTGCTTGACAAAGGAAATGTTTATGACGTTTATTGTGACAACGTTCTGCGGTGGGTCAGGAATCAGTTGGTTCGATAGTACATGTGGGAATGAGCTAAACTGGATTACTGTTGCCATAATATCTAATAAAATAAATAATTATAAATCGGAAAATGAGTTTGTTTGTTTGTTTGTTTGTTTGTTCCGCTTTCACGCCATAACTACTAAACCGATTGCTTTGAAATTTTGCAGACGTAAAGATAGAAGTCTGGATTAAATAATAGGGTATTTTTTATCCCGGAAAAAATTGATGTTCCCGAGGGAATGTTTGCTTTATAGCGCAATATAATCGAATTCCACGCGGGCGAAGCCGCGGGCAAAAGCTAGTATCTAATAATTATCAAAACTTCGATGATATCCATGACTAATTTTGCTTTGTCGATGCCGTCATCAGGCAGTTCTATCTTTATTACAGAATGATTTTACTGATAGATATTACTTTGATGTTCTTTAATTATCTAGCGATGACAACATAGTTAAAGTTCTCAGAAATGTCAAATCGGTTTAGTAAATAAGATAAACAATACGTTAGAAGAAAAACATTAATAAATTAACGTAAATAGTAAACCTTCAATAAAATAAGAGTGTAAACCGCCCCATGGCAGTGTAGTTTTCGTACGATTTCGAAGCTGTTTTTTTCATCATTGAATGCACCAAGTTTTTAAAATATATGCACACACACACCCTATTAGTCGCTATGCTATGCGTAGAAAACACATGATGGCGGTCGCTTTATATAGTCTACTTTTACAAGAGGAAGACAGTTAGAAGGGACGATGAAGCGTTTGGGAATAACTCGAATAAATAGATCATTCTCCAGGCAAGTTATATTTATTCAACTGAACGTCGAAACTTCGTTAGCGCGACTTCAAACACTAATAGTTGGTGTGGTTAACGTTTGTAGATGAAGTTCTACTACTCGACGATAGGTGGCGCTAGGAGTCACTGCAGACCCTTTTCAAATAAAATCCTTTAACCTTTTGACCGCCAAGGCGCGAAGTGAAACGCTGTGCTCCTAACGCCACGACGTGAGTCGGCTCTTAGATAATGCTTGTGTTTTTTCGAATGGTGCTGTATTATTTTATTTAAATTAGGTATAAAATAACTTACACTACCTATAAATAAAGTAAACCTAGAAAAAATGTTGCAGCGTTTTATATTTCAGTTCTTTCGCAATAACTTCGACGCACCATTTAACGTCGTGGCGTCACGGGCACTGACTTGCGATGACGTGATATGGCGTCTTTGGCGGTCAAAAGGTTAAGCCTACGTAGATAGGTACATTATTATTTTGCAAATTATTTTTAGGTAGTTAGTGAGTATAAGGAGGGCGCGTAACATACCTAAGCGTAGAATTTCTATTAAAAATGTGGGTATTTTTTTAGACAAGTTTTATCTTGGAAATATGGAATATAACAATAAAGGTTATATTACACTAAGTACTTAGGTACAGCTCTCCGTTTCTTCCGTGATGGGGAAGACGACTAAGGATATAGATGAAGGTATATTTTAAGCGATAGGCTACCAACCTATCAATCCTGGACTCCCCTCACGCTACACTCAGTGCCCTAACACTATCATACCCTTAAACCCTTAATTACATAATCATTCCGTGAACTTGCCGATACGGTATCACTTAAACGGATAACTGCGGTCATCGCTTTGTTTACGATAAGGTGATAAGATAGTTCGGCTTTAATTAATTGACGTAATCAAAACAAATTTGGTTTTCGCAAATGCAATTTAAATTTAAAATCTACCGATTCAATCATTCGCAAGTTTTACGATACTCACAGACTTATATCGAAATAGATACCGCGAGTTCCTGCATTTGTATGAAAATTAGGCGTATCACTTTTTCTCCACAGTAGGTAACGTCACATGAGCGCTTTAATGATTGGGATTGACAGTCCGAGTGAAACCCATCCAAAGATGACGCCGCCTTATTCAAGTTATTGTGTCTCTAGACAGTTAAACCTAATCTAAGTGGTATAAAACTAAATGAAGTCGCGCCAAAGGAGGAGCATTGGTCTCCCTTTTGGCTCCATTTTGGCCCGCGAAGAACATACACTTGAGTCATCTATTTCGATATAAATCTGTGTCTAAACTTATTTATTCGTAACTTTGGTAGATATTTGAATGTGTTGCTGGTAGGACAATACTCCGTTTCATGTAACATTAGATCTGTAACGGTCAAATCCTTATACATATATATTTTTAAACGCGTAGAGAGCGCGCTTCACACATGTGTTTGAATACTTTGAATCTACTACTTATACAAACGCAAAAATCGGTTTGAATCTACTGATGTTACCTGTACTTCGTAGGTGACGCGTCTGCCCGCGACATCGACACAGCCATGAAACTAGGCGCGGGCTACCCCATGGGCCCGCTGGAGCTCGCCGACTTCACGGGGCTGGACAACAAGACGGCCATACTGGCTGTCATGCTGGACAAGACTGGCAACACCGTGTTCAGACCCGTCGCTATCTTGGATCGGCTCGTGGCCGAAGGGAAGCTCGGGAGGAAGAGTGGGGAAGGGATTTATAAATACGATAAATGAACTTTTCTTGGGATTTTTAGTGAAATGAAAATATGTACATGCTTATGTTTATATAAAAATAAGTATCTCAAAAGGTTTCACTTTAGTATTATTTTTATTAGCGTTTTCCCTTTCTTTTCTTGTATAAAACGTTGATTTTTTTTTTAAATACGTTCTTTTGTCTGTCTGCCTGTAACTAGTAGTTCAATATACAATTGTGATGTTAATTTTAAGTGTTAATAAATTAGAGATCGTTTAAATGTTTCCTGTAGTTTGATTTTAATGGTACCTAAGTTGTTACTTCTTAACTCGGTACGCAAGTACAATACTTACGTCCAAAATGACTAGAATCGTAATAAAGGCGCCACTTTCTTACCGAAAGTCATGCTTTTCTTTGGTATACATATACCTACCTGCATATTGCTTTAGTTCCTAATAAGTCTATTATTTGGACTGTACACACTGGGCAAATACGGATACCTACTACGAAACCAGTATTATTTCAATAAACTTCAAAGTATAAATATTCGAAGAAAAAAAAATACGATTATTTTTGTGTCATACAGAACAACTTGTTTGTAGGAAAATGTAACGGTTTGTTTTGTCTAATTAACAAAAAGTCTATTTAAAAAAATTGCTGAGTAAGTATTTCCCTAGTTAAAAGGTCCAAGTCCAAGAGGCCGAGGACATTCTAAATACCACGTTTTGCGTGAATTCATGGGGCATAAAGTTTGCGTAACTATTATACGTGCCATGTACATTTTGCATAATATTAAGAGGATAGGAGTCGCGCCAATCCAATTTTTTATTTTTTTCTTATTTAGAATATCGATAAACGCAAATCATAGGGGCATAGCCACAACAGATACAAATATAATGAAAAAAAAATTGCTCTAATATCATTATTCACGGAGAAAACAGGGGACTACGTTTGTATGGAGAAGTGGTGCGACTCCTAATAATAATCCGCGTAAAATAGTACCTACTTCAATTTTTGTTATGAACAAATATGTTATGGAATGCAATGATAATACTTTATAGTCCGATTAGTCGTTTTGTTTGTGTAATCCTCCGCTTTAGGATTATTATTAAAACAAAGGAAAGTCACCATAGAACAAAAATCGCCGTTGAAAACAATAGTTTTGCAAGCTTTTTCCTGGTTCAATCTATTAATTAAGAATCTTTTCTCGGACCGTTAAATACTCATTAACATTAAGACAGCTATCCATTATAAATTTTAATTATACACTCAATTAATAATTAGCCTTAAATGATTTCGATGGTATTTGGGTATTGTAATGTCAGTTAGTTGTGTGCTGTTAAGAAGGACGTCAGTGTGTTTCGAAATTAATTCGAGGTAAATTTTATTTATTTATTTCTGATGTCGAAGTACTACATCTCTATCGTGTCATCGCCCACCGCTGGGTATCGCTTCTACAATTTCCCGCCATCTTCAGGGTTAATATGTATATGTAGATCAAATAGATGTACACATGCAGTTTAAATTGTTTTTTAAAGAATACTTAGTCTTCTGTCAGTAAAATGATCCATCTACAATATTGAAGGTAGGTTCTTTCCCTTGATAGCCGTGGGCCCCCTGTAAATTTAACAGACCAATAATGATGATGTGTGTATAAGGAACGGCAATCGGCAACTCTACTAAGATCAATTCTTATTTATGTTTTACTTTAGTACCCAACAGCTGTCAGGAAGCATTAGAGTGAAGTTACATCTATCAGCATCGAATCGCATTTTGCCATACAAAAACGCGCTATTGTATGGATATCCGTCAGCATCAATTCACCCTTCAGCATCGATTCAGCTTCAGCATTAAATGCTTATAAGTGTAACTATCCACTTCTCATGCTGAAGAATGCTTATGCTTAATCAAGTTGAAGCATGAGAACAGCTGCTTAAAGCGTGAGATTAGATGCTTTCGGATGAGAATAGCTGCTTACGCATGCGACAGGACGCTTGCGATTGATAACGACTGCTTAAGAGTGAGAGGCGGAATGCTTACGAATGAGAAAGGCTGCTTATGCAGAGAAAAGGAGGAAGAGTACGAATGGGCGGCCGGACGCGTCATTAATGTCATTATCACAACGTGTTCATCTATCAAAGTGCGCAAATTAGTTTACTTCCAATAATTTCAATAATTACCTATATTTCATCAATACAGACGAGGAAAAATTTAAATTAACATTTCATTTGCGGCGTCGTGATTGCAGATAGCATGCGGCAGCATACGATAGCATGCGACAGCATATAAAAGTACGCGATAGGATACTTAAGCAGATAAAAATATGCTATAGCAGCTGAACGCATGCGATGCGTATAGTGAGTTTAAAATCGTCCAGCTAAATGCGATTCGATGCTGATAAATGTAACTTCACCCTTATTTGCAATTCGGAAGCGAACGTATCACGATACATTCTTAACGCCGGTCTATTTAAATCCAAATCTAAGTGTAAAAACCAACGTCATATCTAAAGATAACCGGCCGTCAATCGCGATTTATTGCGATTAGATAAAATACACCTTCCTCTTCGATATTCCTCAGTTTCGCTATTAAATCTATTGCGAAAACGCCTCGCTCCCGGCGAACGTGATATTGACACATCGTACCCGATGTAGGTAGTTTTATGAGTGATTTACCTACTCTAATTAGTTTTTCCTTGTGATTTGCGTGGTTTGGAGTTTATTAGGTCATACGTTAAGAAAAATATGCAGTGGTCTGCAGTTTTGTGATAGTTTTTGTTCTGATCAGTTGCCCCGTGATTTTTGAATTTGTTTTTGAATTGCAGAAATCGATTTGGGTGTTACGCTGTTGTGTGTATTTGTGTTTGTGGTGTCAACAACGAAACGGTTTGACCGAATAACTTATTTTTATACAGAAAATTATTTTAACAGCGGCATTTATGAGGAAATTTTTATTGAAATCGGGTTTGTCAATTTTGAATTATTAAGTCATTCAATCATAACTGTCAGACAATGACGCGTAGTCCCAAATGGGTTAGGCAACACGGAACGTTACATAGACAAAACTATGCCTATTACATTCCAGCATAATTTCAGGTTTAAATCCAGCTGAAAGATCTGTACTCGTATTAGGACAGCTTGCTAGCCTGTCGCCTAAATTACACCTAAACGTAATCCCAGTCGCTTCTGTGTGATGTCAGATTATAACAACACCTCTCCATTTCTTTCCATGGAATTATTAAAGTTTAAAATAAAACACTGTGAGCTTCAACAATTTAAGATACTATGGTACCTACTCACATACCCGTGATATTATAAGGTGCTAACAAATTAGTCACGGATATTTTTACAGCTGATAGTACTCGTTTTTAGGAGTACATTTAAGTATGAAACATCATAGGTTTTATTATGTTTTTTTGGAGAAAACTAGGAAACAAAGTTGTTACGTTAAAGCACCCTGTTAAAAAGATAATTAAATAAGACCTCTGTAGGCATTCTAAAACATCTTTAAACAATCAACCTACAGCTTTCCCGCCGAGTTAAGGTGCATAGGGTGATTATTTTAAAGACTAATTATAGTTTTTTTTTTTGTTCGGTAAATTAAAACAATAAAATGATATATAAAAATTCCTTAATTACAATTAAAAGTTAATTGTTTTAACGTAATCTATTATCTCTTAAAATATACGTGACTTATTTGTTAGCACCTTATATATTCGCTTGTCAAACGGTATGAGATCGCGAAGGTAATAATGACAATTGGCAAAACAAAAGCGATGTCGAAAGCGTAACGTAACGTATTGATAGAGAACATTTAAAAATTCAGTCTGAAATGCCAAGATGTCGAGACAAATGATATTTAAAAATAAATTTAATTAAAAATATCGCGGCCTTCGCGTACGATACTTTGTTTCTGAACGCCACATGTGATTTTTACTTTACATTTCGACTGTCTGATACTAATTAAGTCAGACATTAATTTATCCAAGTTATTAGGTATGTAATAGATTATATTATAATTAAAAGTGAATAAGGAAAGTACTTAAGTATTTGAGTAATTAAATTGAAACTACCTAATTACCACACCTAGTTGATTCCATTTTCGACCTATTTTATAAGCTTTCAAGTAGTTAACTTATACTTAGCAATTGTTACTTTTTCATAATTACTTAAAGTAAAATATTGAACGATGAATTTGACATACTTATGCTGAATTCACAAGCACGTCTAGTCACCAAAATACCTGTCTATCTATTTTATTTGTCTATAGGTTTAAAAACTTTACGACTTAATTTTCTCTACATAAATACAGATGAAGATGTAATTTAAATAATTGGTAAACGTAACCAAATATAAACGCGGCAGTTTGAAATGTACTTGCATATTTCACTTATACCTACTCTACCTACTGTTCAGCTGAAACCTGCAAAACTGTCTAGTACCTGAATTCAGGTACTAGACAGTTTTGCTTGGGGAATAACCAAACCTTTGTAATGATTCATAAATTCAAAGATTCTTGGGCAATTTACGTTGTGTTATTCTTAATCGTGTGTTTATTGTGTATGACGTCAAGCTCTGATACGCTACGGATAATGAGGATATACTTAATTTGTATTGAGACGTAAAAGCTGTCGATGATAGCTGTCTATAAATTAGTATAAATGTTATGGTTTTCAATTTTAACTCGTACCGCTTTGGTTCTACAGCTGTAGATTGATTCTTATAAAACATGTTGGCATATTCTCGGTAGTTTTTCTTCTGGAAAGTGCAGTATTCCAGGGTCATACAGAAATGTTAGTTTGTGTCTCTTCTGTGGACATAAAACTCATGACTTAGAAAGCACGATGTTATGATTTCTTTAACTGGCTATTAGTTGGGGAGGGGTACTAAATACATATATGTTTCTGCCACTATTATTGACTATTACGTTTGATACATATCCACGGAAGAGATGCGAACTAACCCTCTTGAATGAGCTACCAGGAAAACTACTTACTTGTCCTTAAAATGCATTCATTTTATAAATCTATTGTACTTTTAGTACTTTCGGAAAAGCCGTCATTTGGAGGATGAGACGGATGGCGGTATATTCTACGGGGCATCTGGGCAATGAAGGGGTTTTTCTGAAAATTTCGTTTGGAATCTTACGGATTTTGTTATTTTCCGGTGACAAATAAAAGCCCCAAACCTGAAGCTCCCACGTTCTTTCAGCGTGACCCTCAATGGCTGACGCGGCGCAGCCCCGCCCCCGGCGCAACCGCTCCATCTACCAGGTGCACTACGGGCTGCCGCGGCCGGAGCGCGGCGCGCGGCCGCTCGTCATGCCCTTCGACTCGCTGGAGATCCAGGCCTACGGGAAGCAGGTGGCCGGCCACACCAGCAGCTGCGAGAAGCAGTTCCTTGGTAAGCCTTTGAAAGACCTTGGCGCTGTCTAATATTGTAGATGTCCTGCAGTCTTTAGCTCGTTGGAGACGCAGGCATAAGGAAGCAGGTGGCTGTCCACACCAAGCTGCGAGAGACAGTTCCCTGGTAAGACTTAAAAAGACCATAGCGCCATCTGTCGCTCTAACTTTGACAGACTCTATCTAGTCAGTGACGCCCTTCGACTCGCTAAAGATCCAGGCATACGTGGAGCAGGTGGTTCCATCCAACTCCAACCGCTCCATCTACCAGGTGCACTACGGGCTGCCGCGGCCGGAGCGCGGCGCGCGGCCGCTCGTCATGCCCTTCGACTCGCTGGAGATCCAGGCCTACGGGAAGCAGGTGGCCGGCCACACCAGCAGCTGCGAGAAGCAGTTCCTTGGTAAGACTTTGAAAGACCATAGCGCCATCTGCCGTATAGAAAGTAACGGACGTAAGTTCTAAGACTTTCCTGTGAAGATGCATCCTTTATTTATACTTTACTTTATTAGCAAGGCAGACGTGATTGGCTACACCAGCTGCGACAAATAGTTCCTTGGTAAGGCCGCACGCCGCGCGTTCTATAGGCCGACGCGTGCGCCCGCGCCAGTTATGCCTTGATCACACGTACCGAGTAGAGTGGCGAGAGAGTGTTCTCGGCCGAGTACTCGGTTCGTGTGTTCTATGAAAACAATAGTACACACGAACCGAGTACTCGGCCGAGAACACTCTCTCGCCACTCTACTCGGTACGTGTAACGAACCCATTACCGGTGTTCATACAATTTATTATTAGGCGGGCGTATGTCGCGGGTGGGTAGTACGCGTTAGCTAGCGTAAAGTACAGTCAGCGTCAGATACATGGTTACACTTTAGTACCTTTTCTAATTAACCTCATATTTGAACTCTAGTATGAAATTGTCACTGCGATCACAGTGACAAAGTACCAAAGTGTAACCATGTATCTGACGCTGACTGTACATACGCACATACCCTTAAAGTTCGGGTCACAATTTCACGTTGTGTAAGCCATACGCAGTGTGTAGATCTACCTATCTACCTTCCAGGCCTCCTCCAATGCAACAACGGCACCATCCTCAAGCCGATCATCAAGGAGTGCCAGCGGAGAGAGATCGACTTCTACAACCAACTCGCGACCACGACGGACCCTGAGCTGGTGGAACTCCGGAGCTACGTCCCCGTCTACTACGGCTGCCGGAAGTTCACCTACAACGGCCACGAACAGGAGTACATTATACTGGAAGACTTGGTGGAAAGAATGCTTGAGCCGTGTATTATGGATGTAAAAATCGGTAAGTACCATCGGGACCCGGGATTGTTGAGCCTGAGTTTGTATCAAAAGTTCGTATGATTCTAAGAATTTAACAGACTAAAAGGTTGGGTAGATGACTAAAACAAAACTTTTAGGCCGTCAGACATACATACATACATACATATTCTCACGCCTGTATTCCCAGGAGGGGTAGGCAGAGCACATGAATTCAAAAATCCAGTGCCACGTTTAGCAAATTAAGGGTAACCAGATGGTCAAACGTGACATTTGTGGTGACAGGTTATAGTCATAATCATATAGTCATATTCATTTATTGCCTTATGTTGTACATAGATCTTACATAATTGTTGCTGTTGTTGGTTGCTACCCATCGCCTACAATACACCAACCCGGGTGTGTGCCGTCAGACAGATACCAAACAATATTGTACACTTTTTTTTTGTTTTATCTGACAAGCAAAAAATTACGAGGATACCGTTGCTCTGAAGTTTCAAGTAACGTCACATTTGAGTACAATTTTTACCAAGACGGGACGTCACGAGCCCCCACTCAGGAAGTATGATGATGTGTACCTTTTTCGATGTTTAGTTATTTGTTAAACCAAAAAATATGTGTCATATTTTTTCCGTAATCTAACTTACGGACTAATTGGAATTATATATTTTTAACCCTGACATCGTACCTATTCTAAAGGTAAATTTAAAGTGTAAATTTCAATAACAGACGTCGAGATTGTCTATATTGCTTTAAGTACCTAAACAGATAAGCTAAATAAGACGTAGAAAGATCTGTTGTGTTGTAGAAAGAAAATTAATTCAGGTTGCCGAAGTTTGCCCATAGATGGCGCTGTACCGTAGCGCAAAGTGATTACGTTGTGTTACGCAAAATACGTGAAGAGAGGTTATACTAGTGTTCTAGATATTTTAAACTATAAACCGGTTATTTTATATAATGCAAATTTTTGGGATGGCGCCCGTTTAGGTGCCTATAAGCCCTAACAGACGAGACGACCAAATTTAGTTAGGTCCGAACCACGAACTTAGTTGCTCCTAACCAAATTCGAACGTGTGTTAGGTCCTTAGGTCCGCGTTGAGATCTAGTTACTTTTATGTAGTTCTTAGTTCCTGAACTACACAAGCCTAATTTCTGGTTTACTAGTTCTTCTTTTAACTGATAACTCTTGTAAATAATGTAATGTAATATTTTGTTTCATAATTAATTGTTTTTAATAAAAAACTTTTTACGTAATATGTTACGTTAATACTGCCATTACGTAGGAATTAATGACAAAGAAATGCAAATGAACCGAGAAAGCTGAATTTTTGATATAACGTAGAGAATGCCCAAAAAAGCTTAACTTGAAATTGTCGACCAAGATTTCCTATGTGGGTTTTCCGCTATCTTGAAAAAAGGTTATTATTATTATTGTTTTTTTGACAATAACTCGGCTACAATAAGGCGCAGCGCAGACGACAGAGTTTTGTGCGATCGAGTCTGCGCAGCAATAAATTCTCTGAATGGCGCGGTGACACTTTCCACGAAACTCTGAATGGAAATTCCTGGAAACTGTCAGCGCGCCATTCAGACAATTTATTGCTCCACAGACTCGATCGCACAAAACACTGTCGTCTGCGCAGCGCCTAACTACGATAATTCTGTCAAGAAGTATTTTGTAGCTCTTTTTATGCTCTATAATTTATGCATAAATACACTTTGCGTAACATGCATCGTTATCGAGATACCGACCGAAAACTATATTAGGTTAGGATAAGTGACATCAAAAATTCAGCTTTCTCGGTTCATTTGAATTTCAAAATGTATATAATTCCTGCACTATGTACTTAGTACATACTTACATAGTACTTATGTTGTGTTCATATGTTGGCTAGTGAAGTAAGTAAAGTAGTGATCATTTAAATGTTTCTATTTCTCCATGTCTACATGTACTATCGAACCAACTGATTCCTGACCCACCGCTGAACGTTGTCACAATAAACGTAATAAAGATTTCCTTTGTCAAGCAATGCAATGTCACTATGACGTTCAGTGTGAATAGGTTCTATTGTGGGTCAGGAATCAATTGGTTCGATGGTACAATACAATATTAAGGATGTTATGGATATGACATTTCGGATACGGATTTGCGGTTTTGCGGGATTTGGATACAAATATGATTTTTTTTTCGGATTATCCGTTAGTTTCAGTTTTGGTTACGGATATAACATTTTTATGGAATTTCAAAAGTAAAATGCAAATCCTTACTAATCCTTACTAATATTATAAGTCAGAAAGTGAGTATGTTTGTTTGTTTGTTTGTTTGTTTGTTCCGCTTTCACGCCGTAACTACTGAACCGATTGCTTTGAAATTTTGCAGACATAAAGATAGAAGTCCGGTTTAAATAATAGGGTACTTTTTATCCCGGAAAAATAGATGGTCCCGAGGGAAAACAAAAATATAGTTTGCTTGATAGATCGATATCAATCGATGATAGATCGATATCGATCGATGATCGATCGATAGATGATAGATCGATAGCGCTGTGTGTCGTTTGAAACCAGAAGTTTTCTTATAGTTGTGCTTTATACCGCAATATAACCGAGTTCCACGCGGGCGAAGCCGCGGGCGAAAAGCTAGTAGGTAATAAAATCGTTTTATTTTATTTCTTTGTCAGGAATCTCAATCAGTCTGTGAGTAATTATTACAACTTGTGTCGGCAGCGGCCGGCCGATCAAAACAACTTATCATAACGTGTCTCTAGACCGCCCCAATCCGAAACTATCCCACAATTTTCCGGATATTTTTACCAGATATCCGATAGTTTATTAGCGATATTATTTACCCGTGTGGTGCCGGGTTAGAATAGCATCTCCCTCTTTCTTCCCGTGGGTGTCGTAAGAGTCGACTCTGGGAAAGGGTTAGTGTATTGTGGGCGATGGGCTAGCAACCTGTCACTGCATCACGTTTAACCATCTCGTCACCCTGCAATTGCTAAACGTGGCACTGGATTTTCGAATCCATGTGTTCAGCCTACCCCTCTTGGGAATACAGGCGTGAGAATATGTATGTATGAATGTATGTACTTTTGAATTCTCAACTGCACTCAATTGGACAGCTTACAAGTGACGGCATAGTGCTGAATCTTATTATTTTATGCTCTTATATCGTTCTAGATAGGTCACCTGGTGGTCCAGATGACCCAATATTTTTTCAACATGGGCATGGGCCACTACTCTAGTAGGAAGATCTGTTGTGTTGTAGAAAGAAAATTAATTCAGGTTGCCGAAGTTGCCCATAGATGGCGCTGTACCGTAGCGTGAAGTGATTACGTTGTGTTACGCAAAATACGTGAAGAGAGGTTGTAGTTGTACATATTTGTTAGAACAACTATCTACGTTGTTATTGCCAAAATTGTTGTATGCGGATGCCTGGATGGCGTTAACATAATTTTTGGGCTGGGGCGCCCGTTATGGTGCCTTGGTGCCCTTATTACGATTATGGTTCACTTTCACTATTTTTATTATTCATGGTTCATGGCAATGGCAAGAGTAAATTAAATATTTAAGATGCGATATGGAATTAGAGATCAAAGTTGTAAACAAACGTGTTGCCATTGCAATAAAAGCAAACGCAATTAGGAAAACTTAAAATTCAATAATTACGCTAGATAAAAATGAGTACAACTAATTTATTAGCAGAATAAAACCGTGTGAACATATGTAAACATTTAAATAAACAAAGGAAATAGCACATCATTTTTAAAACGCAAAATTGATTATTTTATAATTATGGCACTGGCAATGGTTAGAAATTGTAAACATTTGGTCCGTATTTTTATTCGTATTCATATTTATATAATTAACCCTTAATTTGGCAGTGTTCGGTGTGCCGTACATACCACGAGACTATATTTTTCTATTTTTTTTACAATTATTTTTTGTAGGATGTCAACGGGGCAATGAGGCTTGAACGCAAGTTTTGTTCTTAATGCTGCCAAATTAAGGGTTAATTGTCCAGTAAAACTGATGAATCGATGAAATATTGTTCAATTTGCAATGGACGACACTTAAAAGATCGTGGGTAGACCGCTTTTCTACCTTCGCGCTTATAGCGTGCGCACACAGAGAGCGGTCAGGAGTTCGGCGTTCTGTTGACCGCTGACCGCTCAAGAGTTCCGACGCACACAAGCGGCGTTCAAATTCTTGCGTTCTAGTTTCGTTCGTGTCT
>BHDV01043229.1:19932-40590 GCA_005406045.1 Adoxophyes honmai | reverse complement strand
CGAATATTGCTATGAATCAATAAACTAAAAGTAGTAAAAAAAATAATACAATAATATATAAATTAGTAACAAAACAGGTTTACTATCTCTGGAATGTCACTTTGACATTGACAGTTGTTTGTTTACAACTTTGATCTCTAATTCCATATCGCATCTTAGTTTCATATTCCACTTTTCGTGTATTATCACAGAATGGATAATAGTGTATTAATATTAAGATCTCTTCTATTATGTTGGTTGGCTAGTGAAGAAAAGTGATCTTTAAAATTTAAATGTTTCTATTTCTCCATGTCTACAATACAATATTAGGGATGGGATGTTATGGATAAGACATTTCGGATACGGATTTGGATACAAGATATGATTTTTTTTCGGATTATCCGTTAGTTTCGGTTTTGGTTACGGATATAACATTTTTATGGAATTTCCAAAGTAAAATATAAATAGGTAATAAAATAGTTTTATTTACAAGTTGTTTGTCAGAAATTTTAATCAGTCTGTGATTAATTATTAGGCCCTGCGCAGACGACAGACTATCCGCGGCGAACTTTGGAATTACATGCCGACGCGCAAAAGTCCGGCGCACAATGCACACAATTCACGCAGACCTTTTGTGCGCCGCAGACTCGATCGCACAAAAGTCTGTCGTCTGCGCTGGGCCTTACAACTTGTGTCGGCTTGTGTGTCGAAACCGGCCGGCCGATCAAATCAACTTGTCATATCATAATGTGCTCTAGGCCGCCCCTATCCGAAACTATCCCACACTTTTTCGGATATTTTTACCGGATATCCGATAGTTTATTAGCGATATTATTTACCCGTGTGGTGCCGGGTTAGAATAGCACCTCCCTCTTTCTTCCCGTGGGTGTCGTAAGAGTCGACTCTGGGAAAGGGTTAGTGTATTGTGGGCGATGGGCTAGCAACCTGTCACTGCAACACGTTTAATCATCTAATTACCCTGCAATTGCTAAACGTGGCACTGGATTTTTGAATCCGTGTGGTCTGCCTACCCCTCTTGGGAATACAGGCGTGAGAATATGTATCCAATAGTTTCGGTAACATCCCTGGTATTTTCCCAGGGAAAAGGACGTGGGACCACTTGGCTTCTGAAGAGAAGATACAGAAGGAGCAGTCCAAGTACAGACGCTGCAAGGAGCAGTACGGGTTCTGCATACCAGGCTTCCAGGTGTTCCGGCTGGCGTCTGGCAAGCTGCTTAAGTACAACAAGGATTATGGGAAGCGGCTGCACGGACAGGCCGTGAAAGATGGTGAGATAATAGGCTAGACGCCTGAAAAAACTATTTACTCCGTCAGATAGATTCTCAAAAAAAAATCTCATTTATTTTCTTTGACAAACGAGAAATGAGGATACAGCTCTTAAAAGTTTCGCGAGACGTTATTATGTGGTACAATTTTTACTTAGGCGTGACGTTACAAGCCCCCACTCCGGAAGTTTGATGATCTATTTTGTCGATGTTTAGTTATTTGATAAACCAAAAAACATCGTATCTTTCTATAATGTAATTTATGGACTAATTAGAATTAAATAGAAAGAAGTATGCTTAGCTGGTTTGGTCATGTAGAGAGGATGGATGAAAGAAGATTGACTAAACAGATCTATGCTAGAAGTGTGAATGGATGTGTTGGGAGGGGAAGACCTAGACGGACGTTCCGTGACCAAATCGCGGACGTTTTAGAAACAGGTCAGGTCAAGAGTACCCGAAATCGACGAGCATGTATGAAGAAACTAATGAATGTGGATGAAGCAAAAGAGGTATGTCAGGATCGTAGCGAGTGGAACAAAGTGGTCTCTGCCTACCCCTGTGGGAAAGAGGCGTGACGGTATGTATGTAAGTATGTATGTAGAATTAAATATTTTTAACCCAGTCGCCATGTCCCTATTAGGATGTTGATTATGTGACAGTAACTATTTTATATTTGGTTTTATTAAAAAATACTATTTATTGTATTCTATTTAATGTATAAAGGCCCTTCTAAACGGGCAATATTTTTCTGCAATCTGTAACCAGCAACTATTGCTAGCTTGCTCTTACTTCATTCACTAAAGCAAGATGCACATAGTTGCCCGGCCACAAATTGCAGTAACATGTAGCCCATAGAAGGGCCTTTAATGTTGCCATCCGCGACATATTATCCCTATTTGTCATATTCTAGCGATCCGCAACTTCCTGAACGGCGTGGGCGCGAGCCTGTGCCGCGCGCTGATCCTCCAGTTCCTCGCCACGCTGTGGAAGCTGCAGAAGTGGGCGTCGCGGCAGACCGCGCTGCGGGTGTACTCCTGCTCGCTTCTGCTGGCCTACGACGCGGCCAAGCTGAGGGAGTGTTGCGGGGAGGGAGATGTGCTCACGTAAGTAATGACAATAACAAGCATGGCATCCAAAATGGGGTGTCCATAAAATATTTAACAAAAATCTAACAATGAAGACCAAGGTGGCCTTAGCTAACCTAACCTGTCCGAGTCGTATCCGCTCCGATGGGTCTTGCTCGCTCACTGCGCTGGCTCAAAGATAGAATGAGAAATAATTTTGACCATATCTTGAAGTAGTTGAACATTAAATACTTACATACATACATACATACATATAATCACGCCTATAATCCCAAATGGGGTAGGCAGAGCGCACGAAATGTGAAATAGACATAACCAAGATTATGACTATTTCACGCTTCGCAGCCACTTCTAGCATCATTTTGGGTTTGAAAACAGATACTATACAGTTACAGGTACAGTTTAAATACTTAAATTAAATATTTATAGGTAACTGTTTTCTTAATAAAGTTTGATTTGTCCTAACTGCGTTTCCCTATTGTTAAATACAATCAACGTCGAAATTTAATAAGTTTACATTTTGCCGTCGGCATTCCATAAAACCGCGAGCGTTTATAAATTGACGACGCCGTAAGCAAACGGCGGAACTATACGATTTGACTAAGTACATTGAACTTTCTTTTTATTTCAGGCCCCGATCCAAATCCAAATGCCGGACGGAGCCCGTCGCGCGCCGGCAGTCCATCCACTCCATGCACAGCGACGCTGGCTCCAACTTCAGCGGCCAACTCTCCCCCAAAGGCCCTGTCTACAAAAAAGTTAACTCCGTTCCCCTCACGTCTATGCACGTAGCTCAGGGTAGCTTCACCCAGCCACCAGCTATCACCTCCCCGTGGAGCGAAGCGCTAGAGAAAATTAACCTGAACCACTCCTTCGATCATAATTATGAGGATAAACTATCAAAAATTAAGATGAACTACAGAGCTATCTTGGATCAGTTGTCGAGCGACTCCCCGAATCCCAGAGAGTGGGGGACGGTGAAGATCATAGACTTTGCGCACGCGTTCTTTAATGAAGAGGATGAGATGGCGGTCGATGAGAATTTTAGAGACGGTATCGACTCGTTTGTGGAGATATTTGAGGCGTTCTTGAAGGAAACCGATGACCAGGTGTTTTAGCTTTGATGATTCCGAATTTAGATTGCTTGCAGACGTAAAACGTTTATATGAAACGATCTAAAACGCAATTAGTCCAAGATCGTTTTGACATATCTTTCAATATATTTATTTAGTGATAAAGAGTATAAAGCAGTCAAAGTACTGAACGGTTTATACGTATGGTTTCATACGTTCTCGATAGATGGCGCTGGACGTCTACAAATAAGATATTTGCTCAGGAGTATTTTACTTACGAATGGAAGAGTGTAAATTTTAAGTCATTCAGTTTTTAAGAACAAAGTTATCACTTTTTCAAGTATTGTTTTGCAAGTTAGTGCTACAACGTATATAGAGTATCGTGATGACTTGATGAGGATAGCAATGGCTCTAAGCTACGCCAAGAACAAAGGAGACAAAGAGATTCCCGACGCTGTGATTGTCAACCCCAATCTGGGTTAGTCCAAAGCACTTGTTGCAAAATTTATGTGTGTGACACGGTAAACTTACTTGCAATAAAACCGTTGTTATTGTTGTTCCTGAGTGTACTTAAGTTGATTTTAGATTTATTTGTTTTTGTGTTGTTTTTGACAATGGTTAAATTATTGTCACTAAATCTATGTGATGTATTAAAGAATAATGTACTTAAGTATAAGACGAGGTTTGTAAATAACTACAAATATATCGCTTTCGCATTATAAATATTTATTTTCGAAATCAGCCAAAATTATTTACCCAAATAAAAATTATCTATAAACTTAATATATTATCTAATAAGAAAAATCAAATAGTGTGGCACACCCCAACGGGCAATTAGCTTCAGTAAATAATAATAATAAACAGCTCAATATTGATTAATTAATTCCAACTGTATTGGCATAAAATACACGAGGGGACAAAATTAAGAAAAAAACAAATAGAAAATAGCTCCGGTTTCAACCGGTTTACTGTAGATTTTATAAAAAAAAACTCATTGTTTATGCGTGCCCGCAGCATATACATTAACAAAAAGATAAATCATACAAAAAGCATTGCCCACTCTATATTTACTGTATGCCAAATCCCGTTCGAATTCCTTCAGTGGCGCGTCGGGTTTTCTATAATTACAATAATGAAGGCCATTACATGAAATATTAATATTGTTATTACAAAAAATATATCCCTATAGCAGCCGGCGCGCCAAAAAGCTAACCGAACAGGCAACGGACGCAGTCTTGCTACCTCGCATAAAAGTAATACACAAAGATTTAGCCCGTGGTTCCAAGGAATATGTTCGTGTACTAATTTATGGCTTGCAAAAGGCACAGGACTATGGGACTGCAACTTTGAATAAAAGTAGAGGAATGCCAATCATTAGTATCACTGGGATGTGGAAGCTATCATTGTATTAACAATTGTTAACATGACTGTCACATTTTTTAGTGTATAATATACATATACAGCTTTCTTCCACTAACGATGATTCGACCTATCTCTAGTTTTTATTTGCCTTTTGATTCGCAATGATTATATCATACTGTGACTAGACAAGTGCCTGTACAGAATAAATTGAAATTGAAACAGGCAAAACTATTCCGTATTCACAGAAATATTGCACCATACGACAGAAACCATGTCACTTTATAGTTAGGCGGTACACATCCTGACATTCCTCTAGTTTCTAAGTATCAAATGTTCCGTTAAACCAGTTTAATTAATACATAGAAGCAATAAATCTAGTGTTACACGACGTAGTTACAACGAATTATAGAAACCGAGAGATCTAGCACGAAATAAAGCACCACAATTACCTTTGCCGATGAAATTTAAGACTAGATGGGCTTTCTCGTAATAAATTCAGCTAAGTTTTTCTCTTTTTTTTTCACAAGTATTAAGCGCCCGTAACATTGCCGAAAATCCAAATGACAATGTGGCAAGTGCTTAACAACTCGTAAGAACAAATAATAACAGCTAATACTGGCATCTTCCGTCAAATACAGGTACTTATAAAACAAAATACCAGTACTGAGTTTGCACCGAATGTTCCATTTTGGTAACCAGTAGAATCATTAGGCTAGATTATAAGGTCCACGAGTAAAAATGTCGGATCATAAAAGTTTGCCATGACATTTGGTCACACCTTTTAAAACTCAACCTTAAAACCGCCGCTAATTTAGTATGAAAAAGCAAAAACTACAGCCTAACTTCCAACCTCAAGCTTCCAACCAAGTCAGTGCAATGTGGTGTTTAACGTGAAAATAAACTTGAGACCACCCACACAAGAATACAAGAAGTAATAGAAGCGTATCACAGCTTGCTAGCAGCAGCTTTTATTTCGTCAGTCTATACAAAACTCTTACTTTTGCGTACGCGTATTAGATTCAAATGAAATTAGGCAGCGTAGTCCTGCTTCCATTACTCCCAACCTTATGTCCGACTCTGGCCTAGGGTGACATTTGGGATCAAATATTTTTTTCGTAATTTTTCTCAATAATTTCTTTACAAAACAAACCCACACGTGGCAGAAGATAACATTTTCTTCTTAATTTAGGTCAGAATATATCACAATTCGTTCGACAGCGCCCGACTCGCCGCGCGGTCCTAGTATTAGTACAAGCATATACACCGTAACGTAGCAGCGTGGCACCGGCGTTAAGGCGGCAAAGACAACAAAATGGCTGCCGCGAAACATCTGTCGAAGCCGGCGTCGCGGCTATTTTCTTATTAACATTAAAATATTAGTAACAATTTCACTTTCCAGAATTACTAACACGAAAACATATCAAAACGATATGTGCAACGTTCTAAATATTACAGCTGCTTAAAAATACTAAGTAGTTTCGCCAACACGGCGTTTAGCCTAACACCAAAACATCTTCCAACATCGACTAACACTTAACATTTTTAAAGTATACATACAATCATTTCCTATTTTCCTTGAGTTTTAACCGTGCATTTTAAGTTTACAAAATCCTGCTTGTATACAAACACAAATTATTTTTATGAAAGCTTTTAACAAACCAAGTTATATGATACACTTGGCGATACTAACGCCATCTAGCGACATTTCGTCCAAACTAAAACCTTAATTTCATATCAGAGCGACAAGAATCATACGGCACGCGGGTAATATCGGAAACAACGTCGTTTAAGGCCTTGCGCAGACGACAGAATATCCGGGACGGACTTCTTAGTCTGTGAAAATAGAACCTATGGAATTATATGCAGTAACGCACACGACGCGCAAAAAGTTCGGCGCACATTGGATACAATCCACGCAAACTTTTTGTGCGCTGCAGACTTGATTGCACAAAAAGTCTGTCGTCTGCGCTGCCTCTAAGCCTCCTGTGACAGATGCGAGCCGCTCTATATGCCACTAGACCCTTGTCCAACTGTATCGAGACAAAACGCCGGCACCACTCACTAATCTAACTAACCTATGACAAGAACATCCAAATAGCAACGTCAATTTCTCCCGCCCCATCCAAAGTTAACCGAATCGGATTAGCGCTACAACTATAACAGTGACCAATAAGACACTTGACGTATTCATTGAGAAGTGTACCTTTTCTTTTTTGATTGGTTATTTTTAGTGTTTTCTACTCAGAATAGCATAATAAATAACATATGGAATCGTAGTACAAAGCTCGAATCAAGTGCCGCTAAATACAGATAATGAGAGACGGATTTTTTAAGGTATCCTGGTCTGTGCAGGCGTTTGGCGTTTATTAAAGTACTTGAGCTATCAAAACAGTAGTTATTTACTACTTTTAACCCCATACTCCGTTTCCATGTGTCAATATTCTCCGTTCAGAATCATGAGTACAAACTATAAAAGAATGACCATTGTCATACAAATTTAAAGTATAATTTTTGTGAGACCCGCATTGAAGACGAAAGTCACACGAATGAAAATTTAATTTTTTTAGGCCTTAAGGCATTCTCTGCCAGTTTTCAGAGCCGCGAACGCTTTTGCGCGTTCAAATCTATGACAGCGGCACTGGGCAAGTCACGAAAACGCGTATAAGCGTTATTGGCAATGAATGCGTTTTAGAACCAGGTCACTATTTTTAATTAGACCTGTGACGCGTAATCATAGCACGTCAGCTTGTCAGGTCAAGGCAAACTACCGGCTTAGTGCATTTTATTCAGCCCGGCCAGGACGGTAACGCGCGAGTGGAGTCGCGCGCGAGAGACTACCGGTCATTTATCGACTTGGCTAGCCAATGACAAGTATAGAGTATCTGGCGCCGCTCCGCATCACACTAACATCAAAAAGGAGAAAGTTTCTGTGTGTATGTGTTCGTTACTCCACGCGCAAAGGGCTGGGCCGATTTTTATAAATCGTGTGCAGAAAGCTAACATTGTGGATTACATATCCCAAAAAACAACTGAAAATTATGCTCAGACAGTTTAAAAAAAAAACCATCAGGGTTATAAAAAAAATCACGATAACTTCCATTGTGTAACGAAAATTCCGTAACAAAATGCATAGGTAAATATCGTTGCACAGAGGAATCAATCAGTTTTTTTATTAAAGCCCTTTGTTGTTTATTTCAAGACGAAAATTTTAACGGTTGAATTAAGTAAACACAAAGTGTCATATCGCCGCAAATTACGACGAGTTAAATCGAGACCATTTGCATTAGGTAATAAATTTCCACTTTTACATTAGTATTCCATAAATACCGTTGAAATCCCCATCTCAAACCAAACAGACCACTGACAATTTCCCAAAAAATCCCAAAAAAATCAAGAAAAGGTACACCCCAAATGTCTGGCTTGTGGCAACCCCCGCCGCTATATCTTAGGCAGCTTGGGCGCGCTGACGAGCGGGTTAGCCCTGCGCAGTAATTGCGGCGCGGTGGCCTTATAGTCGTACGCGCAGCCGTGCACTTCTGCGTAACGATGCGGCGCGCAGAACTCGCCGCCGCAGCGGCACTGGTGCACCGTGGCGATGCTCAGGCGCTTCTTGCAGAGGCCGCAGCGAGCTCTGGCGGCCTGGGAAACAAGCACGTATAGATTAGGACCTAATCATTAGGTTATATGCTTAGGTATGCTGACGTAAGGATCGTTTTCATAGTCGTGTTGGGTTATTTTTTTTATATGAGTAATCATATTCATTGGACGCGAAAATCTAATATCATAACAGTAACAGTTCTACGAGTTTTAGCATAACTCGATATAATTAAAAATGTTTTTTTTTTTAACTATTTTTTTAGTTACAAGATTTTGTGCCCAAACAAAATTTATGAATGAATTTAATACGAATCACGTTTTCCTGGCAAAATTGTTTATTTTAAGACGACAATAATGACAAATAAGTGCATTAAATTCCAGTTTATTCTTTGGATTCCACAGATAATTTCAAATTATGTCCTTTGTAATTTTAATCTCAAAATATTCAAAGTACAGGAAATGTATAGCGCCCTGGCGCCACCTATCATCGAATAGACGAACTAAAAAAGCTCACATAGTACTAACGAAGTTTCAACGTTCAGTTTCATAATTAATTACAAATTACAACATCCACTTCGATCCCCAGGCATAACACCTGTCTGGAGGACCACACAGGAACTTTTTACGCCATGTTTAAAGCAAATAAATAATTTAATTGTCTATCCAGTCACCTTGTTAGCTTCTTTCTTGTCGGGCGGGCGGTTCTCGGGCGGCTTGGCCTGGCGCGGCGGCGCGGGCTCGCGGCGCGGCTCGCGCGCCAAGCCCTCGTCACTCAGGTGCAGGTGCGAGCGGTTCCTGGAAGTATAAGGACATTGTTACAACGTGTCTCCTTTGGTAAAGATAAAGACGGTTGGTTGTCAGCGTCGTCCTCCTTAAGGCGAGGTATTCCAAGGGAGACGGAATTGAAGGTTGCAAGATCTAATGTTTTACATACTTTCTGCAAAATGACAGTCTTGAAAAAAATATATGTTATACGTAAAGATATTGCCTAAGGAACGTGCTAATTGGTTACACGATAGGATGTACTTTCCTCGATCATATAAATTCTCGAAAACAGGCAAAAATAAAAACTAAAACCCAGTATTTGGTGTTTATTCTTTTTAATTTCTACATAATTTTTATATGGAAATATTTATCTGTAAGTACTACAGAGAATCTGCTAAATTATAGTTTTCAATCGATGTTGTTTATTTTTTAAATTCATATTTATTCTAAAACTTGACCGCGTGCCCAACGTATTGACAACCTGCCGCGTCGCCCGCTACCCCGCCTTCGCCTTCTTTTGCGCGAGAGGGGCGCGGGGTACAAATCTAGTAGAACCTCGCCTTAAGGGACACGAGACTGACTGGTCAAGACTGCCTCCTTCAGCGGGGGTCTTCCGGTGGCCACTACTGTGCCCAGTAGCGTTAGTGCCGGCGCGCACTACGACTTTTTGTCGCGCGACACGATTTTAAAATCGCGATGTCCATAGTGATTTTTTCATCGTAGTGCGCGCGATGACATATAAACCCTTACGTTGCATTTCTGCGATAAAATTATCGCGCGATAAAAAGTCGTAGTGCGTTCTTAGCCTTATTGTCTATCTATTCTATTGTACCAAAAATCTAAATCGTGTTTAATTTGACATTTTCCAGTGTCAGTTCATTTTGAAATGTATTAATTTCGAAGCGATTTTTTATTTGAACTGTCAAATTAAAAACAATGTAGATTTTTGTTGCGTTAGACAATAGCGCTGCAGGTCGCTAGGGTGAGTCCTCGAGACTTGTCGGTCGTCTACTGTGTTATGTCATCCTTCTGGTCCACCAGCCAGTGATGTAGTAAATCGGTTTTGAGAGGCGTAAGTCCGGCGTTGTGTGTCCGGTGTTTCAGAGGGACGATCTGAGCTGGCTAGCCACTCTGGGCGTGCAGAGTGGCTAGTCGTCCCACGAGAAATGCTACTGGGTTTCGGCTGGCTTGGATTTCTTTTAAGAGCTCCTGAATAAACAGCATCTGCTGTGTCGGCACTCACCCGCCTTCTGTACTTTTGGCGGCGAGGGCGGTGCTACCTGTGTAGCGCCCTAGCGCCATCTATCGCCGAATAACCGAACTACTGGTCTTTTTCAAACCTGTGTCTGCTAAGTGGTAGAGCAGGGCCGGTTAGCGCAGCCAGATCGGAGGTGGAGGCGCTGTAGAGCGCGGCGGGGTGCCGCCGCAGATTGCCTTGACGCCATCTATCGTCGACGCAACTACTATTGCAACGGGGTTTTCCTTTAAGGTTCCGTTAGATGGCGCTACAAGTCTATCTCGCGCCCAGGCACGCAGGCAGAGCAACATTTATGTGACTCTTGATACAGTATTCCCAAGAAAACAAGTCACATCGGTTGTTACCGTCTGCGCCGATAAGCGCAGAACGATATCCGAGAGTAGTCGAACGAGTAATCTCTCTCTGGTAACAATTTTGCTTGCTATGCATTCTCGCTTACACACTTTAGTTCGGCTACTCGACGCATTTGGCGCTGGGGTGTTAACATGTGTCTTGTCATGATGTCTTGTTTGGTAATACCTGTGCCTGCTGAGTGGTAGCGCGGGACCGGCCAGCGCGGCCAGGTCCGAGATGGAGGCGCTGTATAGCGCGGCGGCGGTGGCGGTACCTGTGTGGCGACCTACCGCCATCTATCGTCGAATAGCCCAACTACTATTGCAAATGGAGTATACTTTCACTTTTCTTTAAGGTTCCGTTAGGTGGCGCTAGGGCGTTACAAGTCTATCTCGCGCCATGTCGTGCTAAGCAGGTAGAGCAACTTTTTTATAATTCTTTGGCCCTGCGTAGACGACAGACTACACGCGACGGACTTTTTAGTCTGTGAAAATAGATCCCAGTAACGCACGCGACGCGTAAATGTTTGGTGCACAATGCATACAATCTACGCAGATTTTTTGTACACTGTAGACTCGATCACACAAAGTCTGTTGGTTGCGCTGCCCCTTTTAGTACCTGTGCCTGCTGAGGGGCAGCGCGGGCCCGGCCAGCGCGGCCAGGTCGGAGGTGGAGGCGCTGTAGAGCGCGGCGGCGGCCAGCGGCGCGCGCGCGGGGTGCCGGCGCAGCTGCAGCGCCGACGCCGAGTGGCCAGCAGCGCCGGACAGGGCGCGCCAGCTGCCTGAACCACCTGCAACACCAAACTTTAGCTTTATTTATACATACTAGAGTTGCCACGAATAGTGATTTGGCCGAATACCGAATATTCGACAACGCTGTCGGCCGAAGCGCCGAATTTTCGGCACAAAGTTACATGCTTGCAAAGCTCGTAAAAGATAATACGACAACTCGCGACATGTCTGCCTAATGCGCGGGCGGCCATTTGACTTTTTGATTCAATTGCGAGTAAGTCACGTCACGGCACGCTGTGATCAACTTATCATTTACTATGAAAAGCGTAATCGTTTGCAAAATCAGATGCTGAAAAGCTTGTTTTTATCCATCATAACTTACCACTGATAAATTTCAGTTATTAAAGTATTGTAATTTGGTGTTAGATACAAATAGTACGTATTATTCGGCCAAATACCGAATACCAAGAAAAGTGGCCGAATAGGCCGAATACCGAATAGTGGCCGAATATTCGTGGCATCTCTAATAAATACACAGCGTGGAAACTTGTCATGGGCCCTGGAAGAGAACTACTCTAAATCCTTAGCTCATTTTACTGAAAGGAAACATTCCTTTATTTACACATACGTACATATTCACACGCCTGTATTCCCAGGAGGGGTAGGCAGAGCACATGAATTGAAAAATCCAGTACCACGTTCAGCAATTTCAAGGTAACCAGATGGTTTGACGCGATATTGCAGTGACAGGTTGCTAGCCCATCGCCCAAAATCCGCTAACCCTTTCCCAGAGTCGTCTCATACGACACCCACGGAATGAAAGGTGGAGGTGCTATTCTAACCCGGCACCACACGGGGGCAATAGTCTTTAAAATAGTGGCATATTCCAGCCATTCAGGCCACGTTCAGATCCTTCCATCATCTCTTCGGTCACCCTCCGCATAATTTTTTTAGCCTTTAAAAATAGTGACTCACTACTGATCAAAAACTACTCCTTCTTTTTCCCTGCCTCAACAAAATTCCTTCCATTCAAACTAGAAAGCATTCAAAACCTCCCACCACTTCAGTCTCTACTCTTTTGGCCATCCCTCGGCACCCAATCAATAACGACGTAGGCCCAGGCCTATCATTCCATCGCTATAATGGTTGGCAATGAACCTAGCAAGTTCGCGAATCGCTTTAAACCCCCCCAACATTACCAAAGCGTTTGCCGAACGTACCATAAGCGGGTAACGGCGCGGCGGGCGCTAGCAGCTCGCGCGCAGGCCGCAAGCGCTCCACCGACTGTTCGGACTCCGTGCGAGAACCTGTGAAACATAAACACATGTTACACAGGCCAATAAGTCTATAATACCTGCAAATAACCCTTTTACAAGCATCTTTCGTACCAACGCCAAGTTTTTACTGTAATAATCACGCTCGTGGTTACTAGATGGCGCTACGGCCGCCTCAATATTATGGAGTTAAGATTAGAATCCTTACTCTATTTATTTCGTAACCATTGTTTTGGATTAAAGGATTAAAAATGTCAAATTGTAATTTAATTGTTTTGTGATGTTAACAATAATGTTTCCTCCCTACTCTAAATACAAATCGTTTTGCCCATGTTTATAAGAAAATAATGTGTATATCGTCATGAACCAAATACAAAATCTTATTAAAGTATTTTATACGATAATTCTTATCTACAAAAACATAAACATAACTAAATTTATCGTAAACTTCCTATAGTGGCCGGACATTATTTAAATTTTATTTTTAAATTTCAAGAAATAGACAACGCTGGCACTGCAATTTTACTATCTAAATAAAAAAGTTTACAGAGTAGCTACTCACCAATAGGTGGCAGCAGCGTGTAGCGGTCAGCGAACGAGCAATCGTAGTCCAGGCGAGTGTAATGGCCGTCGTAGAGCGGCGTGAACGCATCATCCGCTTCACTGTACGGCGCGTAGGCTTCGTACACTCGTCTAACAGCGAGGCTAAAGTTTACACAGAGTAGCTACTCACCAATAGGTGGCAGCAGCGTGTAGCGGTCAGCGAACGAGCAATCGTAGTCCAGGCGCGTGTAATGGCCGTCGTAGAGCGGCGTGAACGCGTCATCCGCCTCGCTGTAGGGCGCGTATGTCTCATACACGCCCTCGTCTAACAGCGAGGGTAGGGACAGTGTCTCCTCGCTGCGAGTCTTCTGGATATCGGCTTTGGTCTCTGAAATGATAAGGGAAATGTTTGAGACTTGGTACTTTTGCGCGTGAGAAAGGTACGTAGTACTAGTGTCTAGTCTTCGAAAGGAGAGAAAGGTTTTCAAATAGCAAAGAGTTTTATTCATGAGTTTTATTTTAATGTTTGAATTTTCAGATAGATGGCGCTGTGCCAGTAACAAGAACGTTAACTATGTGCTTGGGAATATTGGCTTAATTGGGAGGCGACAAGGACTGAGATCAAAAACTGACATCTATCCTAGAGCAGGTTAATAACTGAATGAGGCACCGTAGCGCGTGCGTTTTGTGCATGGGGAGCGCATAGTTACAGTATTACCAAACAAAGAATGCTCCACGATGTACCGGCGTAGTAAATCAGTTTTGTAGTTCGGGAATTTTCGATCAACCAATGATAAAAGAGATTTTTTCGCGCGCTGAACACTTGCGTTGTGATTGGTTATTGATTGAAGTCTCAGACAGATGACTCATGATCATGACAGATGTCTAGCACCCCAGCGCCAAATGCGTCGAGTAGCCGAACTAAGCGTGTGCATAGCGAGCAAAATTGTGCCCAGAGCGTTAGTAAATAAAGTTCAATATAGATAAATTACTCGAATATCGTTCTGCGCTTCTCGGCGCAGACGGTAATAGCAACAGCCGATGTGACTTATTTTCTTGGGAATACTGTACCGGCGGGGCGGCGGCGCACGGCCAGCGCTTGCATGCGGCGCCGCAGCGCATGCATCTTGTGCATGGTGAGCGCATTGTCTCGCGCGCCGTCGGTCGCTCCCGCGCTAGTGGACGGCGCCTCTTCGTCCGCATCTGGCAGGGAAGAATCTGTGAAATGACAATGGGACAGATGTAGCGGAAATTACTTTCAAATCGTAAAAATAAATAATGCTAATAAGCTGCTTCCGAAAGGTTTGGTCGCATGATGCCTCACTCACAAAATGTCTCTCTGTCCCATTCCTAAAACGGCCCTTCTGCACAAATTCCCGTTTTCAAAATGTCCCTGCACATAAATTACAGCCTCCTTTGCAAAAGATCATTTTCATGAAATGTACCATTTACAATAAGTTGGTTTCGTAAAATGTCCTCTAATAAAGTTGAGATTTTTATTTGTACTGCTGTCTGGTCTCTGGTCAGACTGTCTAATTTACTACATACAATCACTCCTGTGGTCTTAAATGGGTTAGGCAGAGCACACGAAACGTGACATAGACAAAGCCATGATTATGACTATATCACGCTTCACAGCCACTTCTAGCATAGTTTTGTTTTAGGTTTGCAAAGATGGATGGATGGTTTTACTGATTTACAAAAGCGTCCAATAACAAAAAAATAAGTGTTAATTTTGTTGTACTATGATTAAAGTTTAAAGACTGATGTTAGTCTAATTAAAAGGACTATAGAAGTCTATAGTTGTGTGTGTGCTTACAGTCTGTGGCGTGATCACGTCCGCCGCGAACGCGTAGCATATTGACGCGCTCTCCATCGCGGAACACCAGCAGCGTCACTTTGCACGCGGCCGCGCCACAACCCGATTCCCTGCCACAAGCAAGACAAAAAAATTACACATACACATATTCTCACGCCTGTATTCCCAAGAGGGGAAGGCACACATGAATTCAATCCAGTGCCACGTTCAGCAATTTCAGGGTAACCAGATGGTTAGTGATATTGCAGTGACAGGTTGCTAGCCCATCCCCCACAATACACTAACCCTTTCCAAGAGTCGCCTCTTACGACACCCACGGGAAGAAGGGGGAGGTGCTATTCTAACCCGGCACCACACGGGGCATTCAAAACTTTATTTATTCGAATAGGCTTTTAAGAGCCCTTTCACACACAGACTTATATCGAAATAGATGACTCAAGTGTACCAAAAAGGAGCCAAAAGGGAGAGCAATGCTCTTCCTTTGACGCAATTTCATTTAGTTGTGTACCACTTAGATTAGGTTGAACTGCCTAGAGATAGGATAACTTGAATAAGGCGGCGTCACCTTTGAATCGCTTTCCCTCGGACTGTCATTCCCATTACTAAAGCGCTCATGTGACGTTACGGTAGGTAGAGAAAAAGTGGCTCGCTTGGTTTTAAAATGAATGCAAGAACTCGCGGTATCTATTTCAATATAAGGCTTTGCTTTCACACGTCATTTTCGAATCTACTGCTTCGGAAAAACCATCATTGGCAGAAAGTTATTTTTAAAATATTTTACTACAAAACTAAAATCGTTACAAAAAAGAAATAATAAAAAAACTAAAAACAGTGTACCAAGTACATATGCCACCGGAAAATAACAAATCAGTAAGTTAAATCTAATCTAACATAACCTAACTAACCGAATCGGACATTTAACTATCCCTTTTAGGGTAAGTCCGCCTTTCGCCTTCCTTTGTATTTTGGAGTTTTATTTGCAACTTATCTGTACACTTATTATTAAAAATATAAGATAAAAATAAAAATATTTAATATATAAATATAAGGGCCAATTAACTATTTTGTGTTGTTATTCTGTCCCGTAAGTCAGGGGACAACTGTGATAGAGTTGCTTAGAAAAAGGTTGTAATTTAGGTCCCGTTCTATGCTCAGGAGATGCGCCATAAAGAAATGCGTACAACTGTAAAAAGAATCTTAACTTATAGCGGATTATACTCTAGAAAATCACAATTTTACTCGGTTAGTCAGGAGACGTAGCCATGGCAACCAGGGACACAAAATAGTTGATTGACCCATAAAATAGAAAATATAGAAATATATAATAAACATAAATAACTAATAGGGTGACCGCACCAGTAATGGACATAGAACCAGTAATGGACAATGACTCTTATTTACTACCCACTAAGGAAAAGTCATTTGTTTTACAACAATCAATTCACAACTCTATGGTCTTTAAATTATGAATGAAGTGTCCATCACTGGTGCTTGTCAGCTTAAACCGTCCATAACTGGTGCCGTCACCCTATACATTGATACATGTTAATTTGCGAAAACTAAAGGTTTCCGCATTTCAAAAATTGTATTATTACATCTCAGAAGTGGGATGAACACCCATTGAAACTCTCCATCTAACGTTGACAAGTAATTTCTAGGGTGTCACAACGTTTCGGCGCTGCGTTGTGGTACAGCGCCATCTACCGGTAACTCCGGCAACCCGATGCCGCCTTCGTCTCACGTGGCAGATCGGACCAGCGGTACATTTTTATTATTAAAGGGTTTTATTTATTATTCGATTATTCTTGAGTCAAAGGGTTTAGCAGGCTAAGGAAGGACGTGTGGCCCCTGTCAGGAATATTCGAATTAGTAAATGTCAATTGTGGTGGCTTCATAACTAGTAATCACTCCAACTTTCAGCCCTCTATCTTGAACTGTCACAGAGATAATGTCAAAAATGTATTTTTATCCCCATTTTTTTCAAACTCATGTATCTTCTAATCCAGAGGTTTCCAAACTTTTTTTAATCATAGACCCCTTCCAAACTTTTATTGGGTTTGGTGGACCCCCTGCTGCTACATTTGTATCAAATTCCTAAGTATGCCAATTTTTCCCAGGACCAGCGTGGACCCCCGTCGAATCTCCCGTGGACCCCTGGCCGTGGAAAACTGCCTTAAATGAACGATTTCGTTTGCAAGTCATCACAAAATAGTATGGAAACTGAGACAGCGCAGCCAGCGGAACGTTTGCACAACTGCCGCGGTCAACACATCTCCATACAATTCCGCGATGCCTCGCAAACGAAATCGTTCATTTAAGGTACTTTTGTGAAAAGTTCTTAAAGATTATTATGGACTATGATACCTTTTCAGAAAGCTGATGAAACGTAGATGTTTTTCTAACAATTTGTACACTTGATGTCATATTATTTTTTTCGACTAGAGCAATAGTTTAGTATAACAACAACCACAGATTTAATAAAACATAAAAAATGTTTTCGCTGATTTCGAAGACTTTTATTTGTTTTGTTAGGGTTTTTGTATTTGCTTTAATTTGACAATAGTTAATTAATTCAAAAATAAATAAAAAAATACCGCAACAGACGGCCAAATTTAAAAAAAAAAGTTTTAATGTAAAATTTTGGGAAATTCAAAAAAAATCTTAAAAAATCAATAACTCAAGAACCGTTAATTTTCGGCCATACATATGATGGCTTAAAAAAATTGCATTTTAGCTCCTCTATCAAGTCCTACCAAGAATACGTCGAGTTACCAGTAACCCTGTAGACACAATTCTCATTACTAGGGCTGTACAGTCAGCGTCTGATACATGGTTACACTTTGGTACTTTGTCACTGTGATCGCAGTGACAATTTCATGCGAGAGTTCAAATATGAGGTTAATTAGAAAAGGTACTAAAGTGTATACATGTATCAGACGCTGACTGTACCTATAGTCTGCGGCATCTAACTTAGTCAATTTTTGGACCGCTTTACCTCCAACCAAAGTGACCTAAAAAACAACTTGTGCCTTGTGCGCTGACGATTCTTGCCAAGGGCCAATCAAGCTAGATGACGGGGACTGTACGTCCATAACGTACATTTATAAGAATCGACCCAGTTACAGATAATTAACCCCCGACGCAAAAACAACGGGGTGTGTGTATAAATGTGTCTGTCTGTGGCATCGTAGCTCCCAAACAGATGATCCGATTTTAATGCGGTTTTTTTGTTCTAAAGCTATATCCGTCGACAGTGTTCTTAGCTATGTTTGGTGGAAATCGGTTCAGGTCTTCAAGGGCATCAGGTCATTTGTTAGGTGTGATAAGAATGTTACACGTTCAGTAAACCCATCGAGTTGGGGTTCGTCGGGGATTTTTAATTTTTAATTATTTGTATGCTGTGGCAGTTGTGGCACAGTGGCAGAGACTTGTCGCTGATTAGCGCAATACAAACGAAATCTATGTATTTACAAGTGCAAGTGCACGTTGTGCACGCCACACATTACATACAGGGTGTCCCGTGGCAGATTTTGGATTTGAAACTTGAATATTTTTCCTAAGGTTGCGCGTGGGAGCGAGAAAGTGTTACCGTTTGACTCGGCATTTGTGCGGATTGTTTAGCCAAGGTGCAGCAGTGGACTGGCGTGCACCGCGAGTTCGTAGTTAAAGCGTGTTTTAAAGCATAAATATGTGCGCTGTAGCTTATCGGTCATTTTGTTCTCACTACAATATTCGTCTATTAAGTGACGCACCGAGTGGAATTCTGATTAGGACGTGGGTCCAGAAGTTCCATGCAACACGTCAAACAGTAAAAGAGCCACATCCAGGTCCCAGCCAAACGTCAAGGACTGATCAAAACATTGCACGTGTTAAAAGCAGCATGCAAAATAGTCCCCGCCATTCCGTGTGTCAATTTTGCGTCAAGTTTGCGGCTGCCAAAAACCATGACATACCATTTTTCAAGTTTGGACATTAAATACCATCCATTTAAGAACCATAAGGTACAGGAATTTAAAAGTTAGTCGGTCAAAGAGCGCAAGGAATTCTTTGAGAACATGTGATGAGCCTTCTTCGTGAAAATCTTCCTCGAAAAATTGAATAGCAGGTTTGAAGATGGCCATCCAGATCACCAGATCTCACGTCTTTGGATTTTTATTCTATGGGGAAACTTAACGATAAATTTGTACTATAATGACCTGACGAATCTTTTGTAATTAAACGATAATGTGACGAGAGACGTTGACGCTATTTTTCCGTCAGTACTGCAGCGCGTCAATCAGAATGCACTGGAAATATTCCCCGAGTAAGTGTGCTGCGATGGAACACATTTCGAAAAAGTACACTTTAAAAAACAAAATCCGCATGTTTCATCTTTCTTTTCATTACAAATAAATTTATATTCTCAATTAAAAACATCTTTAAAATTGACTTTGAAATCAAAAATCTGCCACGGGAGTACTCGGCCGAGAACACTCTCACGCCACTCTATCTACTCAGTACGTGTGATCAAGGTATTATCTATGACAATCACTGGGCTAATCCGAACGCTAGGCTTGTTGAAAAAATATCGATATATCGATATTTTATTTCATTTCTGACATCCCTACCGGACGCTCAAATTTACAAATACATATTTTATTTATTTGTGGCACCTAGAATAAAGGGTACCGCAATTCAAAAATTCTCTAACAAATCAGAAGCGGGATAAGGTATAATTATACACCAATATATAGAGCCATCTAACGTTGACAACTAATTTCTAGGGTGTCACAACGGTGCGGCGCTGCGTTGTGGTACAGCGCCATCTACCGGTAACTCCGGCAACCCGATGCAGCCTTCCTCTCCCGTGGCAGATCGGACCAGTGGTACATTTTTTTAAACGGTTTTATTTAGCTTACCCGGTTTGTTTTATTTATTAAGTATTCAAAATAATTATTATGTCTACAATCGTCGATTAAACTGTTCTGTTTTATTTTTGTCTAAATCAATTGCCGTGTGGTGTCGGAATAGAATATTATCAAACCGCGTTTAGAAAGGGATTAAGCTCATACGTCATTTTTGAACTAAATGCATGCATGATATGACATTGTCAGTGGTAGAGTATGCAGATAAAGTAAATTGTTATTTTGGAACAATGAATTTCTAAAGCATGGAAAAAATATCAAATTATGTAGCGTTTTTCTTTTGATTTCCGTTAGCATTAAGAGATAATACTTTGTTGTATGGTTTCCTTACACTGTTTGTTGTGTTCATACGTGTATCGAAACGTTTACTGTTCGTATGTTTCGTATCACGCATGATACGACTCGATTCAGTACTCGAACGTACCGAACCATGTTACAGTACGAGTATCAAAAGTAACGAGTAATTACGAGTAACGTAACGATACGAAAGTAACGAGTACTTGTCATCATAGTAACGAATACATACGGGTACGCTTCGAGTCGTTACTTTTACACCTCTATTTCTAATCTACTATATAAAAATAAGTCGTGTTTTCCTTCCTGACGAAATACCTCCGGAACGCACGAACCGATTTGGCCAATTCTTTTT
>BHDV01043229.1:0-14578 GCA_005406045.1 Adoxophyes honmai | reverse complement strand
AGATTTCATTACTTTTTAGAGATATTAAACAAGCAGCTTCAACGAGACTTGGGTAGTTTTTTTACAGAATGTTTTTGATGGGATTCAATATACATATTAATTATTAGCGGCACCTAAAAGGGTACCGCAATCCAAAAATTATCCTAATATCAGAAGTGGGATATTAACAGAAAATCTTGTCATCTAACGTTGACAACTAATTTCTAGGGTGTCACAACGTTACAGCGTCGCGTTGTGGTACAGCGCCATCTACCGGTAACTCCGGTAACCCGATGCACTTCGTCTCCCGTGGCAGATCGGACCAGTGGTACATTTGTTTTAAACGGTTTTATTTAGCTTATCCTGTTTGTTTTATTTATTAAGTACTAGCTTTCCGCCCGCGTGGAACTCGGTTATATTGTGGTATAAAGCACAACTATAAGAAAACTTCTCGTTTCAAACGACACACAGCGCCATCGATCTATCATCTATCGATCGATATCGACCTATCATCGATTGATATCGATCTATCAAGCAAACTATATTAATGTTTTCCCTCGGGAACATAAATTTTTTCCGGGATAAAAAGTACCCTATTATTTAATCCGGACTTCTATCTTTATGTCTGTAAAATTTCAAAGCAATCGGTTCAGTAGTTACGGCGTGAAAGCGGAACAAACAAACAAACAAACAAACTCACTTTCTGACTTATAATATTATAGTAAGGATTCAAAATAATTATTATGTCTACAATCGTCGATTAAACTGTTCGTTTTGTACCACAAGTTAATTCAATTCAGATGTGTGCGTGCGTGGCGCTATGTGTGCGTGCGCTTGTAAATACACAGATTTCATTTGTATGGAGTGGCAGAGTGACAGTGACGTGACGCTGACTAGCGCCATACAAACGAAATCTGTGTATTTACAAGAGCACGCACACATACACACATGGCGCCGCGCGCACAACTGAGTCAAACTATCTAATATCTATAGTATAACTATCACTGGGCATTGCCCAGTGGGCAAATCCGACCGAACGCTCAATTTTACAATATTATTTATATATTTTATTTGTGGCACCTAAAGGATCCCGTCAAAACTCTCTGTTTTAAGTTCAGAAGTCAGATAATATAACATACGCCAAACTAAGAAGCCATCTAACGTTGACAAGTTATTTCTAGAGTCGCGTTTTCACCTAGTGTTCTGAACGAGCATTCGTTCGTTCGTGTTCGTGCGGTAGATGAAAACGCTCAACCGTTCGAATGTGTTCGTTCAGCGTTTTTTCATTTAAGTGAAAACAGATGTTGTCTGTTTTGAGCGAACATAAGCCGAACAGCGAACATTTGTTCTGAGCAAAATAACACTAGGTGAAAACGCGGCTTAGTAGGGTGTCACAACGTTTCGGCGTAGCGTTGTGGTACAGCGCCATCTACCGGCAACTCCGGCAACCCGATGCAGCCTTCCTCTCCCGTGGCAGATCGGACCAGTGGTACATTTTTTTGATGTAGATGTTGTCTGTTTTATTGATTATTCGTTCATTCTTCTACTCGTCGATCTAAAATTTGGTATACGCCTTTAGTTTCGGTGACAATACAATAATGTATATTCTTTTTTTATTGTTAATTTAAAATGGCCGCCACTACAAAATTGCGGATAACCTATTTTTACCAACCCCATCAATATTGGTATCCAATGAAACGAAAAAACAAAGTAAAATGTCTTTTTTTTTAATGTACTTAAACGGTTTTATAATGGTGCATTGATTAGACTAAAATAAAACCGTGGAGCACGCCAAACGTCTACAATCTTCAATTTAAAATGATTGTAGCTGCTCCCATCCCATTCCCCGGTCCAAACTAGTGGTGCGCGACTTCGAATGATTTCATTCGAATTATTCGACTTTACAAATTATTCGAACGATTCGAATGAACATAACAGATTAATAACTAATTTCATTAGTAGTTTCGTTCAAGTCGTCAATTACCAACTAGTACCATTCAATCGACTATGGACAGTATGAACAATTGATTCGAACGAACAACGAATGATTATTCGTTCATTTGGTCGACTACTAATCCGTTCTGTTCTACGCTTGCTAGCAAGAGAGATAGCCATTTCATTCAAATTCGGTGCGGACGTTTCTTAACATAGATAGTTGTCAAATTGTAAATGTATTGTTAAACATCTTAAAAAAGGCAAATTGTAACGTTTTCCGTAATTTCTAAAATTACCAAGTTAGATTAAATAGCATTTGCAGTTTAACCCGCGATGATAAACGCGGTGCGAAACGAAACGCAACACCTGATAAATATAAATAGATATTATAGATACCGAATTCAGTCTTTATGTGCATCGAGCAAATGAAAAACCTTTCGTTTCAGCATTCTTTACAACCCGGCAATATTTCTTGAAACTAGCTTTCTAATACTACTGTAGTTGTCTTTATGTTACTATTTGCTCTTTTTTTAATTTTTTAGAAAACTAAGAAAATTATTTGTTTCAGTTCGATTTATGTATGTATTATGAAAAATTAAAATCGTACTTCTATCTATTTGTGATTTTTTAAATAGTAATAAAAGTATGAACATCACCAATGACAACGAGATAACGCTATGAATAAAATGAATAATCGTGCATTCCGAATGGGCATTAGTAGTTACTAATTAGTAGTATCATTCGACTTTGAAGATTAGTATATTACTAATATTCAAGTCGAATGAGTAGATTAGTAGTCGACTATCATTCGAATCGTCAAATCATTCGGAGTCGCGCATCTTTAGTCCAAACTTAGAGACAAATTAAACAAAATTCGATTTCCGTTTTATTTTGTACTTTGTTGTGGCACCAAAAGGGTGCCGCAATTCAAAAATTATTTACTAAAATCAGAAGTGGTGTAAAAAACCAGAGCATTCGTTAACTAACGTTGACAACTAATTTCTAGGGTGTCACAACGTTTCGGCGCTGCGTTGTGGTACAGCGCCATCTACCAGTAACTCCGGCAACCCGATGCAGCCTTCCTCTCCCGTTGCAGATCGGACTAGTTTTTTTTAGTCATCTACCCTAAAAATCTTGCCGAATTAGATGCCGGGGTACTAAAAAATGGCCAAGGATGACACCGAGGCACCAGGTACTTGTGTCGGCCGGTGCCCAGCAGTCGCTTTAGTTCTCCGCCGAGGTCGCTATTGGTGATACCGAGGCCCTGCCGGCTAAGCACAGCAGGGCGCGAGATAGACTATACCTGTCACTATCGAATTAGAGAAGTCAGAAAGTGACGGGTTGACTATATGCGACTAGAGCGTGTAAGCCTAGATCCTACTGGTACCTGTATCGGCCTGTGCCGAGAAGCCGCTCTATCCCCGCCGAGGTTTGATTTTGATTACAGTTTGTTGAGGCACCAAAAGGGTGCCGCAATTCAAAAATTGTTTTCTAAAATCAGAAGTGGGATAAAATCGCAGTAATGGCCATCTAACGTAGGGAACTAACATGTAATACAATCCCCAGTACTACATAATGACCAACGATGGTATAAAGGATCCTGGTACCTGTATCGGCCGGTCCCGAGCAGCCGCTCCAGTTCACCGCCGAGGTCGCTGGGCGGCGGCAGGCGGCGCGTGGATATCGGCCCGCCGCGCATGCCCAATACGAGCCTGAATCTCGCGCCGTCCGCGATGCCGAGAGCGCGGAGCGACGCCGCGTCTTTGAGCTCTTGGAGGTTGTAGACTAGGTCACAAGCCTATTGGAGACACCAAGGGTGCCTGTACCTTGACACCGAGGATCCCTGTACCTTGACATCGAGGATCCCTGTACCTTGACACCGAGGATCCCTGTACCTTGACACCGAGGATCCCTGTACCTTGACACCGAGGATCCCTGTACCTAGACACCGAGGGTCCCTGTACCTAGACAGCTAGGGCCAGTACCTGTATCGGCCGGTCCCGAGCAGCCGCTCCAGTTCCCCGCCGAGGTCGCTGGGCGGCGGCAGGCGGCGCGTGGATATCGGCCCGCCGCGCATGCCCAGTACGAGCCTGAGGCGGGCGCCGTCCGCGATGCCGAGCGCTCGGAGCGACGCCGCGTCTTCGAGCTCTTGGAGGTTGTAGACTAGGTCACAAGCCTATTGGAGACACCAAGGGTGCCTGTACCTTGACACCGAGGATCCCTGTACCTTGACACCGAGGGTCCCTGTACCTAGACACCGAGGGTCCCAGTACCTAGACAGCTAGGGCCAGTACCTGTATCGGCCAGTCCCGAGCAGCCGCTCCAGTTCCCCGCCGAGGTCGCTGGGCGGCGGCAGGCGGCGCGTGGATATCGGCCCGCCGCGCATGCCCAGTACGAGCCTGAGGCGGGCGCCGTCCGCGATGCCGAGCGCTCGGAGCGACGCCGCGTCTTCCAGCTCTTGGAGGTTGTAGACTAGGTGTTGCTGGGAGACCGGTATGCCTGGAAACGAGATGGTCATGGGTTTAGTTCACAATAGCAATGGCGTAGATTTGGGCTATTTCATTAAAAGATAGCCTTATACGTCGTTATTCCCTCTCGCACACACACAAACGCGCGCGCCTCGCTCCCCGCTCTCTTTGCGTTTGGAGCTTTTCACGTTTTGTGGCGACTTCTAGCAAATTTTTAAGCGTTAAGTTCGACAAGAGATTTACATTTCCTATTTTTCTCGATGTGGAAAAAAAAATGTGTTTCCTAATCTAAATCAAACACAATCAGATGCCGAAGGCAAAAACAATAGAACACTTTTTTTCATTCATTACTTTTTTTGTGACCAAAAGTCACTATCGTAACGTGAAATAGTTATAGTTTGGTTTCTATAACATTTCGTGAATTCTGCCTCCCTACTAACGAAATAACATAAAAGCTGTATACCGTTTAAAACACATCTTAATTAACTCGGTGAACCCAGACAACAAAGTATGACCACCTAAATCATACAGTTAAAGTTAAAAATAGCGCAATCAACGTACGTTCAGTTACACAAGGTCCATCGCCCCTACCACGAGTTGCCATTGTAAACGCATAACGTTACTACAGCCGATAAAACGCGCTTCGAATAGTGTTCGATTTAACTTGTCGATGATATCTGGCTTTTCCTTACGGTCGTTTCTACTAAAGATCATTTTTACACAGTAGTATCTTCCACCAACTCTTAAAACAGCACATACAGAAACATATAATAGTTTAGGTTAAGTTAAGTTTTCATTGGCCTGAAGATTCGAAATGACGTAGAAATATGAGCTCCGACTGGCGGAGCTCCGTCGACACTGTTTCTGTGACGATTCTAACTCTCGGTAAATGTCAGTAATATTTACTTTCACAAAGTAAATAGGTATCGGTAATATTTACTTCCACAAGTGACCGCTATCGCTGAAAATTATCCATACAAAATATACAGATAGTTTACGCTGTCGATAGCGAGTACGGTAACTGCAAAACCGTAGTAATGGTATTGTAGTGCTTCCAATCTGATTGAATTAACCGCGCGCTTACGCCACCTATCAGAGCCAGTTAGTGTAACTAGTTACATGATTTATCAGTTAATCACTGGGTAATCAATTAATCACGCAATTCAGGTTTTTTAACAGCTAACATTTTCAGGAAACTAAATAAATAACATGGCGGAAATTCAAAAGAAGCTCTTGTAAACCAGGGATATTTCGTTTAAGAAGCCCTCAAAGTATTTATTGTGATGAAAAATCTCGAACCTAAAATTAACCTGATTTGTAACAGAACAAGCTACTGCAAATATTAATGCAAATGTAATTGAAGAACAGCTACAATTAACCTAATAAAAAAATTCAATACTTGTTGACTTTTGTGTGGTATATTGGCAGTTCAATCCTTGGCTAAGGCTGTATAGGTATAGGTACTTCTTGAAAAAAGAGGACAAAGACATTCACCACACAGAGCACAGTGCCAAATAAAATAACAGGCTTGGATTAACAATCGACGTGTGATTCAGCTCAAAACAAACCGAATTCGAAATAACTCAAATCAAAACAACTTGATCAATTTTGATCAACATCACCGCGAATATCGGTGATTAAACACAAAACGTTAAGATTCGGCCTCCCATCCGTCTCGCGATTTAGGGTAGTCGCACAAGGTCGCGTTCCCTTTAAAAAGAACATTGGTCGGGAGAGGTGCGAAAATTAAGAGATGACGAGATGTTGAATCGCGAGATAGACTCTGTCGTCTTTTGATACGTCTTGTTAGACAGTGATAGGTATGGGCACATTCTATCGCGTGCGACTAGACTCGTCCGCGTATTGAGCCGCTCCGCTTCCGCTGTCAGTGCGTTTGAAGCTTAAGAGGATAGGAGTTGCACCACCTTCTCCATACAAACGTAGTCTCCTGTTTTCTCCGTGAATAATGACATTAGAACAAAGATTTTATTTTATTAAATTTGTATTTGTTGTGGCTATGCCCTATGATTTACTTTTATCGATATTCTAAAAATGTTATTTTTTTCTTATTTAGAATATCGATAAAAGCAAATCATAGGGGCATAGCCACAACAGATACAAAAACAATGTAAAAAAAATTGTTCTAATGTCATTATTCAGAGAGAAAACGGGGGACTACGTTTGTATGGAGAAATGGTGCGACTCCTATCCTCTTAAGGAGTAACATTAACACTACAGTAGAACTGAAAGGGAGACCGCAGCTACTGAAATTACCAAGGATTAAAGGGACGGTCGTAACGAACTACCCTGGGTGGTCCACTAAATCACCTCCAAATCTCCAAATTATTGTGCAAACTTCAAAACGCTCCAAGACCACCTGCGATGAAAGAATCTATCTCCAACCACATCATACATATTTTTACGCCAAGATTTACATCTCTCAAACGTGCGAGTGACCGCGATCGGCCTTGTCCCATGCAAATAGAGCAGTTTAGAATGAAAAAAAAGGAAAATTACGCGCACATAGTTACGACTGGGCGTTCCGGAAACTTGTAGATAAATGCTACCGCTCTTTCTACGTTCACACAGTCGCGTCGTATAAAGACGCGACATTTTCAGTTTCATTTCACTTATGAATGAGTGTTACATAGTTTTATGTTTAAATTAGTTAACACACTCTCCGCCGCCACACGTCAAAATTTCTTCAAGTGCGTTCAAATGCTTGCATATCTTTGACAGCGGCACTGGGCGAAAGTCGCGACAACTCATGGTCGTGAATGCGTTAAAAATTGGTATAAAGTCTCCCCCTATCTTATCCGTGGTGATAAATTTCACCTGTTAATTAAAATTTTATTATTAAAGAGTACATAAAACTATCATTCCCAACTGATACAGCATGAATCATCACCTGGATCTGCGCCAAGCGAGGACTTCTTCGAATCGCGTCTTTGACTTTTGTTTTAGCCAAACAATAACATTGATGTAAGACATAATACATAATCCTGACCTTTCGTTGCGCAATCGATCGTTATTTTTCCTAACAAGTAGTCTCAAAAACAAGTTTCGTTTTGCCTTTTCCTGATCACTACTTCAACAAAATAGAGGATAAATATTGGAGACGGTTATGAAGGAAATAAAGATAAAACCAGTGTAATAGTTGATCTAATTTAAACTAACCTTAACACAGACAGACAATGGTTTAATCAGGGGCGTAGCTACCAAGGGGCTAGGCGGGGCAGTGCCCCGGGGCCCCTAAGCTCAGGGGCCCCCCACACCGTCACTCTACCCATGCTAGGTACGCCACAATAATCAGTCATAGGTGTGGGGCCCAATTTTTTTTATTTGCCCCAGGGCCCTTGGTTACCTAGCTACGCCACTGGGTTTAATGCTTACCAATACATACATACATACATACATATTGTCACGCCTGTATTCCCATGAGGGCTAGGCAGAGCACATGAATTCAAAAATCCAGTGCCACGTTCAGCAAATTCAGGGTAACCAGATGGTTAAACGTGATATGCTTACCAATATAACTAACATTCTGTGCCAAACAGTGCCTAAAGAGAAACACTCAGGATTAGGCGTCTTATAACTTATAACATTAGTAAAAGTGCATCCAGAAAATTAGATGCTACTTTCATTGAAGTACGCGTGAATCGAACTCTAGCCACTACATTGAGGCCAGGTGACTTATAATTCTAATCTTCCCTAATTACGTTAAAAGTATTATCAATCGTATAAACACCATCGACATTACCGATCTTAATAACAACTAAGAACAACAATTCTAATTGGATATTTACTAGACAAGAATGTAGACTGGAAATCCCTGTTGACCATCTTACTGAGACAGCACTAGATAACAATTACTTATCATGAACATAAAACTTCCATGGAAAAATATAATCTCGGTAGGTGTCTGTGGGTCGGGTTTAAAATAACACCTTTCCATTTCTTCCGTGGATGTAGTAAGAGGAGATTAAGGAAATAGGTTAAGGTACATTTTAGGCGACAGGCTAGCAACCTGTCACTATTTATATCTGCGAACTTAAAACCCAAAAAAATATGCTTGAGTGGTCACGAAACGTGAAATAGCCATGGTTTTGTTTGTTGCTATTTGTGTATTCTGCCTACCACCTACGGGAATTTTCATAATGGATCCTTGTATTTCACTTCAAAGCCATGCCTACTCGAAAGCACGTTGACAATTTGTCCATGCAATTGGTGAAACTATCACCATATAGGAGCTTTACTATGCGCTTTACATCCACCCATTGTTCAGAAAAGGCCTCTTTATTATCAGGCTACTGCTAGGTCCTACACAGTCCCCACATAAGTCCCGGGTTTCCCAAATAACTCTCGGGCATTTCCCACATAACTGGCCATTTCCCCATGTGTAATGCATTTCCACACCGATAACACAAAAAAGTTCCTACACAGTCTCATCCACAGCATGCCAACCGCCAGATGTCTGCCCACTGACCTATGACCTGATCTCGGCTACCACTGTAACCGCTTTCGACCATCTGCCGTCAGTTCGCCTTGCGAAGTATCCTGCCCCTCCACTAAAGTGCTAAAGCTAGGTTTCTGTGTCCACATGTTTACTAATGGGATAGGCAGAGCACACGAAACGTTACGTGCAGTCCACTTGAGTCTTCACGGTTTAGCAGTCGTGATTGGGCAGTTTTTAATTTTCGACATCCTTATTGGTCAGCGTTCGATTACTCTGTTTTCTGAACACGAATGAACACAAAACCATGACTATTTCACGTGTCATGGTCAGTTCTAGCATTTTTTAGGTCTAATAGTGACAGAATGCAAGCCTGTCATCAAAAATATACCTAGACCTAATTCCTTAGTCGCCTCTTACGACATCCACGGGAGAAATAGAGAGGTGTTATTCTAAACCCGACATCACACAGCAACTTACTTTACTGACGAAACCAAACACCAAATCTAATTCAAGTTCCAGACGTTAGTCGAGGCAGGCGACTCGTTACGTATGAAAGGTCACGTAGCCTTATAAACAAAATTTCTCAATGAATGTGACACATGACAGACAATAGGAGTATGTCCTACGCATCTTACGAGCTAGGGCAAAACCCGGTGACGCAGCACCCGGAAAATCAAATCAAGACGTCTCACGCAATTAAATGAACGTTAAAGTAAGGAGGACACAAAGCGAGATTTCTAAAGATGGTCACGTATTGTGTACTTAGTTTTTTTTCTACACAGTATTAGTCGTTGCAGTAGCAATGTTAGTTTTTGGATATCTTTCTGTATTATTATTAATGTGGATGAAGCTTTCATGGGTCTCAAAATGCTCGTGACTACCTTGAGCAAATCGCCTTTTGGATCATTTCATACTTACAACGCATAGCAGTCACATACATATCTAATCGACGTATTAATTAAGAATTACACGGCGGATTTTTGACCTGGCTACCTAGGAGTGAGCTTTTGTAGCTAAACATGCCATCGGTTCGCACCAAATGTGAACAGTTCGTTGTTCTATTATTACGAACTGCAATGAAATTGGGCCCAACCTAACGTCGGTACGGTATTTCCGGCCTGACAATTAATTCTCTTCAAGGCAAAATTGACCAAGCTGCTCCCATTACACCTTTAGTAATGTCTACGTTTAAGACGAGCAAGTTACGGGCTACTCATTGGTCAGTTATTCATTAAAAACGTATTTCGTCACTTCTAAGATTATTTACGTACTGTTTACTCTCCAATAACAAATGGCTTCCATTTCTCCGCAAAATCCTTGCTCTCTTTTATGGCGACCTCGTCACAGATCCGCATGTGTGAACTAATAACCTGAGTATTATGAAGCCGAGAAACTTATGGAGGAAATACTAGGGCAAATACCTATTTACATTCGCAATATTATTCCGGGAAGACTTGGCGTATTCGTAGAAAAGTTCTAGAAAGTTCATGGTCAGTCGGAAGGCGTTATTTTTAGCATTGTACTAAGATAAGACTGAAGGCAAATTTCCAAACTGTCACTCCAATCCGAATAACCACAAGGGTATCAGGTCTCTTTTGGATAGGTATTACAATCTAACTATTAAAATATACATGACACGAAATAAATAGCCGAAGATTAGAAGAACTAAACTAGTTAATTTTTTCTTAGTTGGTTTGGTTATGTAGAGAAGATGGACGAAAGCAGATTTATATGTGGAGTGTGGATGGAAGTGTTGAGAGGGAAAGAACTAGCTAGACGAACGTTCCGTGACCAAATTGGGGACGTTTTGGGAAAAGGGTCTGGTTAAGAGTACCTGGAACCTGGAATGTAAGATGAAGAGGTGAAACGAAAGATGGCAGGTTCGTAGCAAGTGGAATAAAGTAGTCTCTCTTTACACCTATGGGAAAAAGGCGTGAGGGTATAATGAACAATAGTAAAATCTTCACGACATATGTAGCCGACAGCAACTGGCCTGTTACTGCAGGTATGCATGCAAGAGCAAGACATATTGATTGCCTACACATTGCCATGAAAATGTTGCTCGTTCGAAGATATAAAACTGATAAACAATGTTTTTAATTTATTTGGGGCCTCTAATGACGATTGAACTAGAACTTGTGGAAACAGACCATGTCAATCTGTCATCGTTAATGGATTCGACATCGAATTGAAGTCTGGCATGTATCGGGGCCGTTACCTCTTATCCATCGATCCATCATTCAACTAATGCCTAAAACGAAGATATTTAGTTCACGGACTAATCTAGTTTCATAACAGTTGCCTAGGAACTGTTCGAACACGACAACAGTCCCGGCCATTGTTGGCAGAACTTCAAAGTTGCAATGAATTGTAAATCTCATTGACCCGGTCGCGTAAACTAAAAACGGAACGAATGGGGCTCGTCTGTCCTATTTATAGGACTAAGCCGAATACAAACAAATCTACTTTCTGTATGATCTTTCCGCGAGTTTTCCGTTCAATCGCAGCGGGGTTAAAGGATCTGATCATACGCTTCCAAACTCAATTTCGCGTTGACTGCTTAAAATTTTACCGCTTTTTGTGGACTATCCATAACAACAGAATTTGTAGTAATAGTACTACGTACCGAAGATCCCCTCCGTAACATGTTTAGGGGTAAAAATATCGCTCTCTTTCTACCGTTATGCGTGTGCGAAGTTTCGCCTGCGGAACGTACATAAACTGCGAAGTGGGAAGTTCAAACTCTTTTTTTTTCGCGTCAATGCATTTAGATCGATATGCCAATAGTCATGTGATGTTAACAACACCATTTCATTAGTCCGCATCCTAAAGTGTGGGCATCAGTGCACAGAAGCTCAGAAGGTTAAACCGTTATTCTATCTGATGTCGCGGTGGCGTGACGGTACGGTGCTTGAAATCTAACTTGGCAAGATTTTTAAGTAGTGGGAGTAATTTCGCGCATCGCTCATCATTACTTAAAATGTTGCCACGTTAAATGCCGAGAACCGCAACGAAACGCTTTGCGGCCCCGTGCTTTGTGCGTCCTCTTTCGTACAAATTCGAATATCACACCTGAACGATGTCGCGCCGCTCCGCTTTCGCTGCCAGTGCGTTTGGAGCTTTAATTTATATTCTTAGTCGCCTCTTACGACATTCGTAGAACAAACGGAGGATGCAATTATAGACCCGTCACCACAAGGGATAGGTACGTTATGTACAGTATGTGCCCCCACTTACCTATCCAGGCAATTCGGTGTTTTGAACGCGCACCACTACACTACTAATACAAAGTTTGTCTAACTATTTTTAGCAAAATCAAAATGAGGTAGTTTATGATATTAATATTTCGCTAAAAATAGTTAGACAAACTTTGTATTAGTAGTGGTGCGCGTTCAAAACACCGAATTGCCTGGATAGGTAAGTGGGGGCACATACTGTACTAAACTAAGATACTCAAAACAAAATAGTGCCCACCGCAACTTGTAAGTACTAACCATTGGTAAAATGAATGAAGTGTTTATCAGTTCATAATGATGTTCTGAAAATTTACTTCATGTTTATCTCAAAACCTATTAAACTTCCATGCAAACCAAGTACAGTCAGCTGCAGAGAAAAGTTACTGCCCACCCATACAATGTTTCATTACTAGGGGGTTATTTTTCTGTGCAGCGGTCCGTACATTGCGGGCCCTATTTCGTTTTGAGTAATCTACATAATAGGCATATCACAAGCACATCGAGTGATATTCTAGAGCTCGTAAATGCGTGACGTCATGCGCAGGCGCCGATGAATGGCATGACCTTAATCGCGCGTGATGGACACTGCCCAGGGCCCAGGTCAGGCTCCGAGATTTATCCCGATCGAGAGAATTGCGAAATTCGGTAAGAGCTAAGTTTTGAGTGTCCATGTTGGTAACATTAGTGATTTTAATGAGTTATGAATGAATCTAGATCAAATAGAGTAGGCAGAGCCCACGAAACGGTACATAGACAAAATCATGACTATTTCGCATTTTGTGGCTACTTGTATAACAACAGACAAACCAGAAAGTAACTGGTCCGGGATGGTTATGCATTGTTAAGAATAGAAATAGATGGAAAGACTTAGAGGAGGCCTATGTCGAAAGAAAAGCTGTTAACAAAGAAATCAATATTAGATCTACTAAGTTTTTTGTAAATGTAAATAACATCACATCACAAATATTATTAATGAGAAAGTTTATGAGTGTGAGTGTATGTTTGTTGTCTGTTCATAAGCAAAAGGCGGGACCAATTTTAGATGAAATTTGGTAGGAAAAGAGACGACACCCTGGATTAACACATAGGCTACTTTTTTCCTGGAAAAGGACATAGACCCTGTGGGATAGTGATAAAACAATTATATGCAGTTGGAGAGAACAGACAGTGCAGCAATGAACATTATACTTTATTTCACTTTTATTTCCATTATTACTTTTATATCCATTGTTGAGACATGGGACCTAACATGAGACATCAGGTCCCGGAGTTAGTATCTCTAATCACTAGCCCGTAACAGCAAATTATAATCTCTATGGTATCTGGATACCAAATGAAGTTATTTTGCAAAGAAGAATTTTATGCAGTATGGCATTTGTGGCATGCAGACTATGTTAGTATCTTGAGTATCTTCCCACATCACTTGAGAGAGATGAAAGATCACTAATAAATATAAAATATAAATATCATTGTACAATATTTACACCAACCACCTAGTCCCAAAGTAGGCAATTTAATGCCTGTGTTATGGGTACTAGACAATGGATAAACTAACTTATATATAGATAAACATCCAAGACTCGAAAGCAAACATTTGTATTCGTCATACAAACAACTGCTCCAACCGGGAATCGAACCCGGGACCTTAAGCTTCACAGTCAGGTTCTCTAACCGCTGGGCTATCCGGCCATCTAAACTAATAGTGCAGAGAAGGAAAACCTTGAAATATTTCTTCAGACAGTTTTTTTTTATTATGCCAACAAGTAAACAAAACATTTAAGTATTTAAGATGGCATTGCAAATGTTTGTCTTGCTTTTCATGAGTTTTTTGTACTCATGACTTCATGGTGAGAATTAATGACTATGTAAAAATATTAATTAGCATTTTAGCACAGAATACTCTAATAATAGACAGCCTTCAAACTTATCATGTGCATACATCACACAAGGTCACTTAACCATTATAAAAAAAAACTAATTATTTTCCTAGTAACACTCATGTATAAAGATGCAATAAGAAACAAGGAAAATATGGTTGAAGACATTTCTAATTTGAATAAAAACTGTAAAGATCCATATAATTTATTCAAGCTTCAAGCTAATGTTCATTGGATGCTAATCTAAATGGATGATAATGCATTTTCATGTAACCTTCTAAGACCCTATGTGCAAACCTGTGTACAAAATTATTGAATGAAATGAAACTTTTCTTGAGTGCCATGTAAAGGTGAAATCAGACAGTTAATTTTTCTTTCATTTTCGCCTTTCATTCGGTACTATTCACTCGAAATGACACGTCTGAACACGGAATGAAACAAAACTGTCGAATGAATTCAATAGAAAAATGAAGCAATCACTTGGATGAACGTTCATCCGAATGAACCGTCTGATTAGGCCTTAAGTAGTTTAGGAGAATAATTATATGTATAGTTGATTCCTACACATACCTACCATGTATGTGCAAAAATATGTGACCGTCCATGCCTAAAGGGTCCTTATGGCAG